>JAFEMH010001677.1:0-277500 GCA_022495995.1 Adenophora triphylla var. japonica
GGCATTGTTAGACCACAGTTTATCCCAAGCCTCGGGTTAGGAAGCGATCACGGGAAACTTAGTGGTTTCCGCTATATGCCCAGTATCACTCTTTTCGTCCAAAATAAAAGCTTTTCAATGCATGTCCCCAGTAGTCGCCACTGAATGGACCAGCCTCGCCGTAAAAAATCTAGTTTTCTCTTGATTAAAAACTATTTTCATTTTGTTTTTGGGAGTATGTTTGTAGTTTTTAAGGAAAACATTGAAAAACCTTTGGAAATGAGAAAATGGGTCTAGGGGTCAAGTTAAGATGTGGGAAGAGAATATGGATCTCACCCACATCGCCTCTTTCGAGACTTTCAATCAAACAAGGACAATTATAATCATTCAAAGTGTGTGCAATTTGTGTCAACAAGCAAGGCATGCTGAGTGGATTTCATTAATAATAGTGAGCTGGATCTGACTTGTGAGGCCATGAAAGGGGGCCGCGCACTTACAAACAATGACTTGCATTACAAGGCGGGGAGGCGAGAACCGGTGCGTCCAGGGAACCTTGGATGTCGTCCGACCACAGGGACTTCCTCGGAAAGAGGGATGTCGGATGACATAAGACATCTGGTCGGATTGCCTCATACAAAGGGGGTGGTTAAGCCACCGTGAAACTACTCGATACTAAGACAAGGCTATTTTAACTAAGGAGAGAGACACCTTTGTTTAAGTGCTGGGACCAATTTGGGGTCGGGATTGGAGTGAGCAAAGTCAAAATTGACTTTTGGTGATACGAGATGTCGTATGACACGGGACACTTCCCGAGTGGCTATCCATGTATGCATACGACGATTGCACCGCCTTCATCAATGGGTTACACCCAAACAGATCTCAGACTTCCCAGACAGTGGCAAACAAACTAAACTACTTAAACACAACTTTAAATCGCAAAGGGGATCAATCTGGGTAGATATGAAGTCACTGAAATCCAAACGACTTTACGGGATCTCTATGTCGTATGACACAGGACCCTTGAGGTGTCTGTGTCGTCCGACATAGGTGTCCTATTTCAGTACCCTTCAGCAGATTGATCCCACCTTGCTCAAAATACAAAACTAAGCTATAATATCAACTGAAAACAGTAGAATATCAACACTACGTGATTATTATGGGAGGAACACATGGCTTTAAAGACCAAATGTGAACAATCACATGTTTTTGGCCATTATCATGTAGCCATCACCTCCTAACTCAAACACAATTAAACAAGATGCAAACTTTAATGCAAATAATGACACTAAATGTCCAGATAAAAGGCGAGAAGATGTGAATATTGATGATTCACATCTCCACCACCTTTGTCATGCAAAAATCCCAAATATTCACATGTTATCAAACAATATAAGCATGTAATGCAAAATGAACAACTATTCAAGATGTAATCAGAGGGAGAAGGAGTTTAGTGACTACCTATTGTAGTCCACAAGGTAAAAGCACCAATAGTATGGTGTTTACCCCTTCAAAACACCAACAAAGGAGATCACTCTTTAGACCTTGGCTTGGATATGTGTGTGTGTGAGGAGGAAGGTGAGTGTGTGTGTATGAGAGAGAGAGAGAGTGAGTCTCTATTTTAGCAGAGTGACCTTACTTGCCAAAGTCCTCCTTTAAAATGATCAACAAGGCACTTTATTTATAGGCATGCTGAGAGGAAATTCTATGTCGTACGACATGGAGTTTCCACCGCCTTGGGGTCGTCCTGTGTCGAACGACACCGGTCATCTTTAGGACAAATTGGGCCGCAGGGAGGCAGGCCCAATGGATCAAATAAATAAATAAATAATTGGACTAAATGCAAGCCCAAAACTAATGCCAATCATGGAAAACAGACCCAAAAACACGAGTTCGGGTCGGGGTACTCACAGACCTAGACATAGATGGTGATGAAGGTAGAAGACTTTGAGAAATAATCATTGAAACATTGCAGTTCTGGGATGGTCCAAAAATGGAGCCCGTGTACGAATTGGAAAAAAATTGAACTCAACCCGGACTAGCTAGAGCAAAAAATAAAAATCGGGGTCAACTCTCCCCATAAGAAAGGGAGGAAATCATCACCTTTATGAAAAACAACCTAGATGTATTTGCATGTAAGGTCGAGGATATAAGAGGAATCAGGTAAGAAGTAGCTGTCCACAGGTTAGAAGTCGACCCGTCTGCTAAGCCTATCAAGCAGACAAGGAGAATTTTTACAAACGATAAAGAATATGCAATCAAGGAAGAACTGCATAAATTGATAAGTGCTGGAATTATCAGGGAAGCAATTTACCCCGTTTGGTTGGCCAATGTTGTGATGGTCAAAAAGAAAACGGGAAGTAGCGAATATGCGTAGATTTCACAGATCTCAACAAAGGCTGGACGAAATATAGTTACCCTCTCCCCAGAATTGACAAGCTGGTAGACTCCATTGCCAGACATAGGACTCTCAGCTTCCTAGATGCCTACTCTGGTTATCACCAGATAAAAATGGCCAAGGAAGATATTAAGAAGACAGCCTTCCAGACAACTGGAGGAATTTATTGTTATACCATGATGCCCTTCGGGCTCAATGCTCTTCGGGCACAAAAATGCAGGCGCAACCTACCCGTGCATGCTCAACAAAGTATTTGGGGAGCAGATATGCCGTAACATGGAAGCCTACATCGATGACATGGTCATCAAAACTAGGAATGGCAGTCACGCCCCAGACTTGGAGGAAACTTTTGACAACCTACGAGCTAACCGCATGAAATTGAATCCAAGTAAATGTGTGTTCGGGGTGACCGCCGAAAAGTTCCTAGGCTTTATGGTATCACAAAGAGGGATCGAGGCAAATCCGGAGAAAATCAAAGCCTTGATAGACATGAAGGAAACTACCAGCATCCAGGAGGTTCAAAGGCTAAATGGAAGAATAGCAACCCTTGGGAGGTTTATTACAAAGTCTGCAGAGAAATCACTGCCGTTCTTCAAAGTTATAAAGGGGACCCAAAGCTTCTCCTCGACATCTGAATGCTCTGAATCATTCAAACAGTTGAAGGAGTATTTAGGATCCCCTACTTTGCTAAGTGCTTGATGATAGTAGAAATGATATATGTCTTCCTAGCGGGACGCGGATCACGCTATAGCTGCGGTACTAGTCAAGAATGAAGCAACCAATCAGAAACCTATCTATTATGTCAGTAAGGCATTATTAGATGTGGAGAGCAGATACTTCAAAGCAGAAAAATAGCCTACGCCCTAGTTATAGCGGCAAGAAAGCTACGAGCATACATTTCTGCACACCCCATAACTGTATATACGAATGCGCCCCTGAAGAAAATCTTTCATAAGTTGGACTACTCAGGACGTTTGCGTAATTGGTCTATCGAGCTCACTGAGTTTGATATCAGATACCAGCATAGGAAGACGCTCCTAGCACAGCCTCTGGTCGATTTTATGGTTGAAACATTGACCTTTATAGGTGAGCACGACCCCACCTCCCAGTAAGCGGAAAAAAATGCGTGGGGGAAGAACCGACGATCGAGCTTCCACTTAACTGCTGGGTCATATACACTGATGGGTCAGCCACTAAGAAAAGAAGCAAAGCTGGAGTTGTACTAGCAAGTCCTGATGGGGAGCATACCATCCAGGACATAATCAAATTCAAGTTCCCCGCTTCCAACAATCAAGCTGAGTACGAAGCTCTGATATTTGGCATAGAATTGGCATCCTTCTACGGAGCAGCCAAAATCGCCGCCTTCTGTGACTCCCAACTCGTAGTCAAATAGATAAAGGGGAGTACAACACTCGGCACCCTATACTCACAAAGTATAAAGACCTCATCCTAGACATAACGAAAAAGCAGGAATTTTTTGAAATAAGTCAGATAGGCAGAGAAGATAACCAAGTGGCAGATGTTCTATCTACTCTGACAACTATTGACGTGGAAGATCCTAATTCTAACCCACTCATAGTGTTTGCCAAAGAACCTGCTTACGAAAGACTATGAGTGATTCTCCTAGACGGGGAGGAGAAGTGCTGGATGGATGAATGCCTAGACTTCCTCGAAAGGGACCAACTACCAGATGACGAAGCACGTGCTAGGCTTATCAAGAAGAAATCAGTAAGATTCACAGTATGGAACGGGATACTGTACAGACGATCATTCACAAATCTCCCTGAGAGGTGCGTCCACCCCAAAGAAACAGAAAATCTCTTGGCGAAGTCCACAAAGGCATTTGTGAGGCGTCACCCGAGGCCAGAAATCTTTGAGACAAAATCATCACGCTAGGTTACTATTGGCCAAACCTGAAAGATGATGCATAAGCCTACGTAAGAAAATGTGACAAGTGCCAGAGATATGCTGATATCCCCAGGCTCTAATCAGTGGAACAGACTCTCATAATACCTACTTGGCCATTTGATATGTGGGGAATCGACATCATCAGACCCTTCCCCCCTGTAGCAATTACAAGTACGTGATCGTAGCAGTCGAGTACTTCTCCAAGTGGATAGAAGCAAAGGCATTAGCCAAAATTACAGAGGAGAACACAATCAACTTCATCCATGACTTCATCTGGTGTCGTTTCGGGGTTCCACATACGATCATATCAGATCACGGTCTCTAGTTCTCCAAGGCTTTTACAGCAGAGTTGAACAGACTGGGAGTCAGACACATCAAATCATCAGTGAGCAGACCTCAATACAACGGACAAGCAGAAGCAGCCAACAAGTTGGTGCTAACAACCCTAACTAAGAACCTAGAAGGAAGTGATGGTAGATGGTTGGACGAACTTCCATTAGCCTTGTGGGCAGTTCGCACAACCACCCTGGGGCCAACCGGAGAAACCCCATTCTCACTGACCTTCGAATCTGAGGCTATGGCACTAGCTGAGATGGTTATCCCTACGACAAGAAATTCAAACTACGATGAAAAAGTCAACAAGGTCAATAGCTGCTAGGGATAGACCTAGTAGATGAAAAAAGACTAGCTGCTCAGATGAGAATGGTGAACTACAAGCAAAGGACCAAATCCTACCATGATAAAAGGGTCAACAAAAGAGTATTTCAAGTCGGAGATTGGGCACTTAGAAAGATTGAAGCTAACGGTAGAAAAGCAGAACAGAACAAGCTCTCTCCAAACTGGAAAGGCCACTACATCATCACTCAAGTCATTAGAGAAGTGACCTACAGAATGAAAACCCCATATGGGCAAGAGCTCAAACATCCGTGGTTCTCTGATCATTTACGAAAATACGATCACTAAATTGTAGTTTGTGTTTTGATTTATCAAAATTAGTCTTTGTTAGTCTTTTTCCTTGTTTTTAATAGAATAGAATTGCAGTTTGATGTAATCAGTTTGATTTAATAGATTTTCAGTTTTCATCAAACAATACAGCGACTAGCAAGACAAACTCAAAAAGACGAGGAGACTACTTCTCGCACCTTAAGCAAAAAAGCCCAAGTACTATGACCGAACAACCTTCCTCGGCATAAGAGACAAGTTCCCAAAGATTATATAAGAGTTATGTCGAACGACCATCTTCGACATAAAGAGATAAAATTCCTAAAAACAAATTTCGAATGACCTCCTCGGCTCCTCGACATGAAGGGACAAGTTCCCTAAGATTATCTAATCCTTATGTCGAACGACCATCCTCGACATAAAGAGATAAAATTCCTAAAAACAAATGTCGAATGACCTCTTCGTCTTAATGGTTAAACGCCTAAAATTTACCAAGTGTTAGACCGAATGCCCTTCCTCGGCTTAATGGATAAACTCCTACAAATTACCCAAGTATAAACACCGAATGACCTTCCTTGGCTCCAAGGAATTAATTCCTCAAGTACAAATGTCGAAGTGACCTCCACGACATATAGAAGTTGACTACTTAGATAAAAATGCAATAAGTGTGCAACATACATTCAAAGTATAGCAATTCAAATGAAAGCAAAAAGTAAACGAAACAAATGTAGAAAAAATTGCATTATATTGATTGAGAAAGTTGAGTACAAAAGGAGGACTATTCATTACATCATCAAAATTAAAAGAAAAAAGATGTCTTCAAGCTTGGTAATCACCACTGAAAAGATCATCTTGTTCAGCAGAAGCATCTGGGATGATGACTTGATCAGTTTGGGCTTCCTTGGTTTGCCCCACCTCAGCATCTTCACCCTCGTCTTCAGAGATCAGGCCTTCCCCTCGATCTTTTCAATAAGAGTATGAATATATTGTGAATCAAGGGGAGGAGCAACCCAAGTTGGACGGTTGGCATGAGCATCCTGGAAGGCTATAACTTTCAAGGCATTCGTCAAGAAAGGCACGAGAGGATGCATAGGCCGGGCAGCCTCATCATAAGAATCCTGACATATAAGTCGGGCAAGCACCTCCGGGTCGAGGTGGAGAGACGGGTCTACCATGGCCCGCCTGGCCAAATGCAAATACCCGTCGGAGTACATGGTAGCCGTCTTCTCAGCCACAGCCTGTCGAAAGGCCGAGCTAGCCTTGTAACGGGCTATGGCCTCAGCCTCCCTGGAGGGAATACTTGCCTCCAACTCATTTAGCTGGGGAGTAGCTTCCTTGGCCTTCTTCAGGGCATTAACCCTTTGCCCTTCCAGCTCTGCCTCCCTAAGTCGGGCAGCTTCCTCAGCATTAGCCAGAGCTCCCTTGGCCGCCTTCTCCTCCTGCTTGCCTTTTTTCCTTAGCCGCCTTGAGGGCATCAACATCTCCTCAGAGGTTCTTGAGGAGCTCCATGGCCTTTTTGAGGTCGGCCTTGTCTTTTTCAGCTTGCTTCTCAAGCTTCTGCTCATAGACCTCGGCCGCCTTTGACTTGATTGACTCGTAGGCCATGACCGTGGAAAACTATACAGAACAAACCAAAATTATCAGAAAAAAGCATAAGTATGAAAAAGACGATGAAGATAATAAAGGAAAGTTGAGGAAGCTTACCTCACTCAAAAGAAGGTCCTTCCTACTAGCCAATTTCTCCATGCTAGGCTTGGTGTCAAGGAAGTGATCTAGGAGATCATCATCCATGGACCTATGAACTACTGCCCAGCCAACTCGTAGATGGGGGCCTTTGCGGGGAAGAATGTCCATCCCCTTGAAGATAGGTGCTTCTCATGCCTCCTGCACAAACTGCTCGGCCTCAACATATATTTTTATATGCCGAGCAAAAAGTACAGTCGAGGAAGGATTTGCGGCCACCCTTTTAGAAGGACCCTCCACCTCGGTTTCAGTCCTTTGGCATTTTTGGGTTGGGGTCCTTTGCCCGGCGTCGGTCTCCTCAGTCTCCACCAGATCGGTCTGCCTTAAGGCTTCCTCGGCCTGGGAAGTTATAGCTTCTTGGGAGCTCTGGCCTCCCTCGGCATGGGACTCTTGCCCATCATGTTCTTCCTCGATGGAGGGACTAGCTCCTCCTACCGGCTTAAGGGGCAAAGCCCCAGCTTCTTTTTTGGCTAAGACGACCTGTCTCTCCATGGCGTCAGAGTGCCTTTTATTCTTTGTCGAGGACCGAGATGTCCTTTTCTTCAGTTTCATAAGCGCATGGGGGTCAAGTATTTCTTCCTCCATCTTCCTTTCCTGCTCGGCTGTCAGATCTGAAAAAGACGAGAAGGAAGGATGTCAGCAAAAAGACGAGAAGAGCAAAACAACAAGTAAATATATACAAGAATAAAAATCGAGGAGCAAGAAATTTACAGCCAGGCAAGTCATTCACGGCTAAACACCGGTCGTCATAGAGTTTGCATACGTCATAATTAGAATGAAAAACGAGACCGGGATTCTAGTCTGGGTATCTGTTCCCCCTCACAACTGAAGCCATGGGCACTAGACCGTCTAAGGGGCCTGGCATGATGACAACTTGAATATAGTACCGGTGGTCGGTCTCTAGACTGGACCAACACAAAGTGCCGACAGAGGCAAATTGCATCAATCTCTCTATAAGTTGGCTGCTCCAATCTGGTCTCCACACCTGCTCAGGCACCCCTGGAAACCTAGAAGTTGCAGGGAATTCCCACCCTTGTCGACTTTCCACTCTTATCACGTGGTTATTCCATACCGACACCTTGCTAGACATGGGATAGATAATCTTGGGTTGGTTGGGATCACTCCTCACCACCAACACCCTTGTGTCCCCCTTATAGCTAACGGTGAAAAAATGGTGGAAGGCTGACTGGCAGGGTTCAAAGCCTAAACTACGGCACAAGACGATGAAGCAAGTGAGGAACCTCACGACATTGGCACCTATCATAGTAGCTAGGGATAGCCTGCATGTCCTTAAGGAACTCACAGATAAATGGGACGAGGGGGAGATAGAGGCCGAGCTGGAGTTGCTTGTAGAAAAAATGGACATTGTTGAGGCTATACATGAAGTCCTTCATTGCCTCCTTATCTTTTACAGGAGCACCGGGAAGGTACGTAAGTCGGTACTCATCCCTCGACACCCCATACTTAGAATGCAATTCTTCTATCATGGGTTCCTCGACTTTAGCGGATTTAGGCCTAGAGGTGTTAGACCTACCACGGTTGGACCTACCACGTCCCCTTCCTCGATTGCCAGCTTGGGCTCCCTCGAAAAATTCATTAACAATTCTGCATGAGGTAGAAGGACCTGCTGAATGACGAGCGGTGTTACTTCCTCTCCCAGTCATAGCTGCATAAACAAGGAACAAATGTCAGTTTTGGTTAAGGCAAAATGAAAGACGAGGACGAGGAAGGGAATCCCTCCCTGTCCTACTAACTAAAGTCGAGGAGGGATTCTTACCCAACAGAGGACGCTCCAGGTGGTTGGACTTCAAGTAATAGAAATTGATGTGGTCAATGATTTCTGACCAACCGTGGAACAACACGATGTTTGGGGAATCAAAACTAATTCGGTCAATCCTAAACCGACTAACATAACCGACGTCAATCCTAGCTAGGGCTTTGGTACCTCGTCAGAATTTCCCCAATCTCATTCAGGCTTAACATCATCCATGGCCCATCAATGCATTGGTAGATTCAAAGGTTTTGGGTATGATAATAGTAAAGGGAGTTAGGATTGCTTCTCCACGTTCTTGCCATGGCTAAGGAATGGAGAAAATCGAGAAAGCTCAAGAAAAGCTTCAAGAATACGAACAACAATGGCGGTTTGAAACAAACCCACCAAGAACAATTCGAAAACCCAGAAACGCAAAAAATTAAATCAGAGAAAAGGAAGAAATGTATACCTGAATTGAAGATTGGTGGAGTGAAACACAAACAAATCAAGCACAAACACCGGAGATTGACAGCGAAATCAAGAACAATGCTTGTGGTTTCAAAGCTTATGTGTCTCTCTCAAATGCTAATAGTGATAAAAGAGTAAAAAAGGAAAGAGATTTTGCTTTTATGCCTAGATCCGAGTGGGTATGGGTATGGGTAAAAAAACGGGTCAAGCGTCGTCTCTAACCCCACATTAAATGTTCTAGCGTGTTCCCAAGGCGAATGTCCCATCATCGTTAACCGCGCCCATCATTGTCAAAATAATTGGCAAATAATTGATTGACGCCTCGTATTCCGAGATAACCCTCTTTGTATTCATTTAAGCCAAGGTCGAGCACCACTTCCTCCTCGGCTAAAGCCGAGCTAGAAAGTCGGGGGCAACTGAACGGTATAAACCGAGTACGACCATGGGTCATAAACCAAGTAAGACCCAATAGATTGGGCACAAAGTAAAATTCATACAAGTCCCAAATACGACGTAGGGAATGGGCTTTCCTACCTATACTCGTCATGCCTACTCGTTATTTCCCACATGTCGACCTATACATAGCAGAGCGAACATAATGACCAATGCAACAATGGGTGAAATGCCGACAATGCACACTCTCATATGCCGATCAAGGCATCTACATAGGCCGATCAAGGCCTCAGTGAATGATGTCCAGAGCCTCTTCGATCAATATCATGGTGAGTGGAATGGGCCTCCCTACCTTTGTCCACCTCTTACTCGGCATTCATGCATGCCGATCAACATCATATGCCGAGGAGCAAGCCTCCTAGGCATACGTGCAGAAAGCTTATATAATCCTACTCCAACAATGATGAGGGGAAGTTATAATTCAACTAGGATTATAATCCTCCTCATATACAACTTTCTATCCAAGAATGGACTCTATATCATACACCTATAAATACAAGCAATAATTTACACAATTTTGGTAACACATCTTTTGACTATCAACTCTTGTCAATTGATTTGCTCTCTATATCACACGAATAATTACTCTCACGTCGGAGGGCCATCGCTGATGAAGCCCCGGTCTAGTTTACGTATTTGTTCATCTTTTTTAGGCTATTCAAACATAGAGGATACAACCTGCCACTTAATTTGGACTGGACGAACATTTTTGACATCATCAGCTCCATTTTTAAAACTCCTCATTTTTAAAACTTTGCATCAATCAGACGAGCCCTTACTCTTTCAATTCTTATGATATAATAATATGGCTTTCATTGTTTTTATTTTTGTTTTTGTTTTTCCCTTTTTTTTTTCCTCTTATTTAAGCAAATATGATTTGCCATACAATCTGTGTGTTCTACCAGAGTTGGCGTATTTCATTTAGAAGGATATTTGGGAATTAGGAATACGTACCATCATGAGGCACATCCATATTGGTGGCCTAATAAATGAACATTTATTAATTAAAATAATGCTTCCTTCGTCGTCAAATACAGTAATTCTAGTTTTTTTTAAACATATCAAGAAAAACAATTAGTAATATACTCCCTCCGTCCCATTACAAGTCACAAACTTTCCTTTTTGGGCGTCCCATTACAAGTCACAAACTTTACTATTCTCTCCACTCATTCTCTCTCCTACATTATTTTAATACTCACAACACAATTATAATTCACTATTCCCTTCACTCATTCTCTCTCCTATTTTACTTTTATACTCACAACATTTATATCATTATTTTTTTCCTTATTCTACGCGTCTACAGTAATTTTCCTCCTTATAATGGGACGGATGGAGTATATCAAATTGATTAAATTACTTTTTAAATATTTTAAGTATTTAGACAATTAAATATTTTTACAACTACCTAATCATAAATAATCATAAACAAGAACTGTTAGACAAAAATGTGTTGATGTTAAATGAAAACTTATAAAATTGCAAATATTTTGAAATAAAAAACCTCAATTCGTATGTAACTGCAATTAGCAACTTCATTGCATCAATTCCAATACCCAATCATTGTCTAACATTAATACTCTCTCCGTCCCAATAAAAACTTTCCATTTTGCCATTTTGGGTGTCCCGTTAAAAGCTTGCACTTTTCTTTTTTGACAAAGAATCTTTACTATTTCCTCTACTCATTCTCTCTCTTATATTATTTTAATACTCACAACACCATTATAATTTACTATTCCCTCCGCTCATTCTCTCTCCTAGTTTCAAATTACACTCACAACATTTTTTCCCCTTCCATTTTCATAATTTGCGTGTAATGAAAAAAATGGACAGCTTATGTTGGGACGGAGGGAGTATACATTAGACCAACAAATTTAGGCATGGAACTAAAAAAGTACAAGTGCATCATTAAACTACCACTCAATTTTATTTTGGTACAACTCAATTTTTATTCAACTCTTAGATCTCTCTTTCCCTCATTAATGTACAAGGTCCAGATCCTACAAAAGCTAGCTAATATCTCTCCATTCCCCACCATTATAAAATAAACAAACCCTACCTCTCCCTCAAGCTCATCAAAACAAAATAAAAATCACAGAGAAATGGAAACTAGTATTATGGAGAAGATTAAAACATACTGGTGGAAGAAGAAGAGACGACGGGCCCACTCCAATTACACAACCAACAAGAGGAAGAAGCTCGACATCGTTAAGCTAGGCGGAAATGATCACTCGTCTCAGGCCATTAAAACTAGTACTAGTCCACTTCCGGTAATATCTACGGCTACGAATGAGATCGTGGATGGCAGGTTGGTTGTAGAAGTCTATAGACGAATGATCTCATCTGCCATGTCTCTTGATCAACAACTTTGAGATCACGTCAATGTTTATTTATAAGGAATATTTTCACCGGCAAACGCCTAGATTACCTGGTAAGGCGATGTCCTATCTTAACCAGATGTCTCGATTTTGAACTCTGAAAATGCAGGGTTTATAACTTTGTTGGGAAAGTTTCAAACAAAACAAAAGGAATATTTTCTTGAACATTGAAAATATGTAACGAATATTAATCCGTACTTGTAGCATTCTTCGGACCAATCTTCCATTGTGAATTATATTCGATATTAATAATTGTAATATGTACTATAAATTTACTCTCTAGTATTTGAACGATGGGAATTTCTATTCAAATCTGTATTCTCATTTTGGTCATTAGAGCATTTTGTTTTGATAGATAAATTGTTGGAATATTTGTATATATGGTGTTAAAGTTCATAGCATATGACCTTGGAGTGTCATTGGGCTTGAACTGATTTTGGCCAAGGGGAATTTCACGTTGGAGTTACTGCCCTCTAGCGCGGTCGCGCTAAGCCCTGAGGGCGGCCGCGCTTCTCTACCGTAGCTCCACCCAATCTGTCTTACCTTGAGCGCGGTCGTGCATGCCCCTAGGGCGGCCGCGCTTGTGACGGGTTGGTGAAATCCTGGGCCGAATTAAATCAGGTTTTTAGGTCTAAATTAAGCCCTAAACCTAATTTTACCACATGTATAAATACTCTCTTCCTCCCAGCCGTTTTTGATATATGAATATTGAAGAGAAACACAATTCTCTTGCTTTTATTCATTGATCGATTACTCCGTTCATAGAGATTTGTTCATGAGATTCAAGGCGATTGAGATAGGACCGCCGGTGACTACCTACTGTGTCTTTGCTCCGTAGTACGTAGTCGCGTGATCGTTTTATCCTCGGAGAAATTTGCACAGTACTGAGTTGCACCAATTGGGGGCAATATTTTCTCTTAGGGACAGTCTTCCTAAGGCGACTCGATCAAATCACGATAAGTTTTCTAACCGTTTGATTTCTTGTTTACGTTTGTTTTCTGATCCTGTTCCTTGGCTTTCGGTTTTGCTATTGGCTTAATTGGTACGTTTGACTTGATCAATAAAATCCCTCTTGTTGATTAAATTGTTGTTTAATCTCTGTGGTGCTTATTAATTTAATTTCCAACGATCTAGAGAAAATAGTATTTTATTTGATCATGTCTCGGTGGTTCCTCTAGCTCTCCCTTTAAGTCCCTAGTTGACACCTCCGATCTTAGGAGAAGTTTGGTGGTAAGAACTTCAAGCGTTGGTACGAACGCATGAAGATGCATTTGTCAATTAAGGGTATGTACGGTATCTTGACATCTAAATGTCCCGCTACGAATGGTGATGATCCGAGTTAATGTAGGCTGGCTTTGTTAAAGCTGTGGAAGGAGCGAGGATGATGTTGTTCGAGGATGCATTACGTCGGCTTTGTCGATTGCACTCTTTGATGTTTATTGCTCTGCTCCTCTGTTTCTTTGCGTCCTTTGTGGGAAACGCTTTCCACAATGCAGCACCGATGACTCCGGTGTGGATAAGTACCCAGTGGAAAAGTTTACGAATTATCACATGAGTGAGGGAAAGTCGGTTACCGAGCCAAGTGCACGAACTCCAAATCATTTTGCGATCACTCGAGGATGCGACATGGGACTTCTGATAAGTTCGTTGTCATGGCTATCATTGAGAAGTTTCCTCGATCTTGGGGGAATTCGGTATGTCCCTCGAAGCATCGTCTTGGAAACTTGACACTCAATGAATTGATGAATGCAATTGCGATTCGGGAGGTGCATAATGGTAACCAACCTAGCGTACTGTGGAGGCTGCTGCTAATATGATAAGGTAAAAGCAAGTTTAAAGAAAAAGGTGTGAAAACTTCTAAGGATAAAGAAAACCATGATAAACTTAAAGTTAAGAAAAATAACTTTAGGAAGCGAAAACAAAACGAAGCTGTGGAATTGTGGAGAAGGTGGACACTTTTCTAGGGACTGCCCGTCAAGAAAGGAAAAGGACCACAAGCCTCTGGCGATGACCATCCTGCTGTCAACATGGTGTTGGGTCCGAAGGATTATGATGATCCCGACTCGCGCACACAGGAGTTGACGCTCGACCTTGCAATGTTACAAAGTATGTAACTTCTTATCCACGAAATCTTTGCTTGTCTATGAACCCAACGAGTGGCTAGTTGACACCGGGGCAAATGTGCACGTTTGTGGCGATAAATTGCTATTTGTGTCTTACCGGCTGAGCGTGGTAGATCGGTGACGATGGGGAACTCTAGTACCCAAAGGTGCTTGGGGCTGGACGCGTGGACTGAGGTTTCCCAATGGGCGCATTCTTACCTTGCATCGAGTGTATCACGTTCCTGAGATTCGTCGCAACATCATTAGTGGTTCTAGTCTAGTTAGGGAAGGATTTGAGATTTCATTTAAGTGTAATAAGGTTATTATTTTGGATTACGAGTAGTTTTGTGGGGAAAGGTTATTCCTCGAGATGGTTTATTTAAAATTAGAGTTGAAACTGATGTTTGTTCGCACAATAATTTTAGTTCTATTGATTATCCTGTTTCTTATTCCATTGAATCTTCAAATGTTTGGCATGGTCGTTTAGGACATATTAACTATGATTCTGTGAAAAGAATGATGAACTTAGATATTATTCCTAAACATGCTATTGATAAGAATTCTAAGTGTCATGTATGTGTTGAAGCTAAATCTACTGAAAGGTCCGTTTAAAACGGTTGTGAGAAATTACGAAATTCTAGATTTAGATCATCTACCGATATTTGTGAATTTAATGGTGTGTTGACCAAAGACAAAAATAAATACTTTCTCACCTTTATTGATGATGCTAGTAAATCTTTGTTATGTCTATTTGAATAGTTCTAAGGATGAAGCATTAGATAAATTCATTATATTTAAGAACGAAGCGAGAAACACAAAGCGGCAAGAAACTTAAACGGTTAAGGTCGATAGAGGAGGTGAATATGAGTCTAACCCCTTCATGTATTATTGCCAAGAAAATGGAATAGTACATGAAGAGACTCCTCCCTACACCCTCAATCAAATGGTGTTGCTTGAACGTAAGAATAGAACCCTTGCGATATGATTAACAGGTTTACTTATAAGTTACGGGTGCCCAAATATATGTGGGGAGAGGCTTTGAATACGGCTTGCCATATTCTGAATAGAGTCCCTCCTAAACATAGAAAGGAAAGCCCGTTTGAACTTTGGAGAGGTCGACAGGATAGATTGAAACACTTAAAAGTGTGGGGGTGCCTTGCAAAGGTACTTGTACTGCACATAAAAGGAAAAAGCTTGGACCTAAAACTGTTGATGCTATCTTTATAGGTTATTCTGAAACAAGTTATGCATTGAGATTTCTCATTATAAAATCTGAAATTTCTGGCATAGATGTGAACTCTATAGTTGAGTTACGGGATGCAACATTTTTGAGGATGTGTTTCCTATGAAGAACGGACTTCTAAGGAATCCAACCCAACCACTAATTCTATTCACGCTCAAGTAGAGGAGCGGACAAATGTGGGGGTTGATTCCGGTCTGCAACTCATTCTGACGATGAGATTGAACCAAGAAGGAGTAAAAGGGCAAGGACCACCAAGGACTTTGGAAATGATTTTATCACTTACAATGTCGACGGTGATCCTCTAACCTTCAAGGCTGCTATGGCTACTTCTGACGCCAAGCAGTGGAAGGATCTTGTTAAGAGTGAGATGGATTCTATTGTCTCTAATGGGACATGGGAATTGGTCGATCTCCCTCACAGTTGTAGCACGATAGGATGTAAGTGGATCTTTAAAAGGAAACTGAAACCGAGATGGAACCGTTGACAAGTTTAAGGCTAGGTTAGTGGCTAAGGGATTCAAGCAAATGGAAGGAATAGACTATTTCGATACCTATTCGCGATTGCTAGAATGACTACAATCCGAATGCTTATCGCATTGGCCTCGTATATGATCTTCCTATCCATCGAGATGGATGTTAAGACCGCTTTCTTGCATGGCGATCTTGAGGAAGAAATTTATATGGATCAACTTTGAAGGTTTTGAGGCCCACAGCAATGAGAGAAAGGTTTGTAAACTTGTTAAGTCCCTGTATGGACTTAAACAAGCCCCTAAGCAATGGCATGAGAAATTTGATAAAATTATCTCATCGTTTGGCTTTGTTAATAATGAATTTGATAAGTGTGTTTATAGCAAGAGTATTGGTGATAGTAGTATTGTCTTATGTCTGTATGTCGATGATATTACATTTGTTTGGAACAGATATGAGGATAATTGATACTACTAAGGCATTCTTGAAAGGTAAGTTTGAGATGAAAGATATGGGAGTAGCAAGTGTGATTCTTGGCCTTAAGTTGACTCGTTCAACTAGTGGCATAACCATATCGCAATCTCATTATACTGAAAGTGTAATTGAGAAATTTGGTTATAAGAATTGCAAGGTAGCTAAGACTCCATATGACCCTTCATCTGCTCTTACTAAGAATGAAAGTGGAGTACCGATGGCTCAGTTGAGATATTCTCAAATTATTGGAAGTTTGATGTATCTTGCCAATTGTACTAGGCCAGGATATATCCTATTCGGTTACTAGGTTGGCTAGATATACTCAATGTCCAAGTAAAGCACATTGGGAAGCTCTTGATAGATTTCTCAAGTACTTGAAGGGAACGGTTTCCCTTGGGCTGCATTACGGTAGATACCCTTCTGTTCTTGAAGGGTATAGTGATCTGTGGATTGCCTATAACTCAGGGAGTTATGATGTACGGGGTATGTTTTCACCTTAGGCGGAGGCTGCGGTCGCTTGGAGGTCGACCAAACAAACTCTGTTGTCTAGGTCTACATTTGAGGCCGAATTAGTTGCTCTTGATACTCTTTGGATTGGAAGCCGAATGGCTTCGAGGACTTATGTACGAGTTGCCCATGGTCGATAAGCCCATGTACATTATCTCTGTACATTGTGACAACACCGCCACAATTGAGAAAGCTGAAAAGTGTCAAGTACAATTGTAAAACTAGGAGGCACATCCAAATTAGATTAAAATCTATAAGGGATCTTGTGTCTCGAAAGGTGATAGGCTGTTGATTATGTTGGTACCAAGGATAACACGGTGATCCTTTAACCAAAGGGCTAGAATTTGCTCTTGTTCAAAAATCTAGGTTGGGGATGGGGTGAACCCCGTCGACTCAAACGCGGTAGCAACCCAATCTACACAGTGGAGATCCCACAAAGGAGATTCAATGTGGTAATAACAAGTCTGGGGTGAGTCGGAGCACCAAATAATAGATTGACATGTTACATGTCGAGTCTATCCCCGAATAGCCTAGAGGTGCTCATTGCTTTGCTAATTTAGTAAAAGTTTGGAACTTTGAATGGGATCAAGTCTTTTAGACAAGATGTTAGCAGACATCTTACGAGATGCCCAGCTAAGTGAGTGTTGTTGTTGGCCGCAACTAGAGGAATTTGGGTTATTCCTTGAAAGCACTCATGATAGAGGATCGGGACGTATGGCTTATAAGCGTCAAGTGTTCGATAGAGGGCCTATCATAGCTTTTGTCGTGTTTGTTACCAGCAAAGGCCTCTACATCCAAAGGCATCAGATTCAAGACACCCGTTCATCTGGTCCTGTGGAGGTTTGCGTTGGATAACATAGGTAGTGGTTCAAGCCGGAAGGTACCATTATTGAAAGCATGGCAATGGGACAATCTGTACACGTCATATTTCTATGAACTTGTGGGGGATTGTTGGAATATTTGTATATATGGTGTTAAAGTTCATAGCATATGACCTTGGAGTGTCATTGGGCTTGAACTGATTTTGGCCAAGGGGAATTTCACGTCGGAGTTACTGCCCTCTAGCGCGGTCGCGCTAAGCCCTGAGGGCGGCCGCGCTTCTCTACCGTAGCTCCACCCAATCTGTCTTACCTTGAGCGCGGTCGCGCATGCCCCTAGGGCGGCCGCGCTTGTGACGGGTTGGTGAAATCCTGGGCCGAATTAAATCAGGTTTTTAGGTCTAAATTAAGCCCTAAACCTAATTTTACCACATGTATAAATACTCTCTTCCTCCCAGCCGTTTTTGATATATGAATATTGAAGAGAAACACAATTCTCTTGCTTTTATTCATTGATCGATTACTCCCGTTCATAGAGATTTGTTCGTGAGATTCAAGGCGATTGAGATAGGACCACCGGTGACTACCTACAGTATCTTTGCTTTCGTAGTACGTAGTCAGTGATCGTTTTATCCTCGGAGAAATTTGCACATGCACTGAGTTGCACCAATTGGGGGCAATATTTTCTCTTAGGGCCAGTCTTCCTAAGGCGACTCGATCAAATCACGATAAGTTTTCTAACTGTTTGATTTCTTGTTTCTGTTTGTTTTCCTGATCCTGTTCCTTGGCTTTCGGTTTTGCTATTGGCTTAATTGGTACGTTTGACTTGATCAATAAAATCCCCTACATTGATTAAATTGTTGTTTAATCATGGTGCTTATTAATTTAATTTCCAACATAAATAATAATGATTTTTATTTTTGAGAATATTATGTAAAGAAAGACGAGCCCATATCAAAATGCTACAGGGATGGGAGTGGGTGAGAGTTAAAGGTCTCGTATGGGAACACCGCTGCGGCCAAACCGTGTAGGTTGTGATGGCAACAATATTAAATGAGTTGGGTAGACTAATCACCTAGCGGCTCGAGAAAAACGTGATGTGACCATTATCACGACCAGAAGACTACGGTAGCTCAAAGTTCTAGTGATCTCCGAGCATTCATAATGGTAAAAGCTTTTTTTCCTAATTTTTTTGTAATTTCAAGTATCAAGATCATACAATGGATTCTTCAGGTACACGCTTCCGTCTTCATCTTCTTCTCATTCTTAATCTAGTTGTGAGTCGGTTCATGGTTTGATGGATCATTTTGTTCCAACAATTGGTATCAGAGCCTGCTCATATTCTAGATCAAGTTTGAGTATTTTGAAAAACCTTCATGTTTTATTATGAAAAGATTCCATGTTTTTTCATGTGTTCTTGAATCATTATCATATTCTAATTCGCATTCTAGAGTATTGTATTAGAATCTAAATTCTAAATTTTGGTTTTACTCAAAAGGCTTTCAATTCTTAATGTAAGATTATCCTATTTTGGACATAGCCACTATCATTGGATGCGTTGTGAGTTTGTTCAAATGCATAGTCACACATTTAAAAATGTGATGTGAGTGTGTGGATCTACTTGCTTTGGTTGAATATTGATTCACCATTAAGTTAAGAATTGATAGTCTAAATCTGGAAAATTGGATGTTATGTCTCGATGTCCTGGCAAAGGGCCCGACGCCCTCCGAGGGCGCGGGCCTAGCCGTGTGTAGACCGTATCGGACCTCAAACGCCCCTCGCAGTATGGTATGGCTCTCTATACGTCGCGAGTCGGGCTCTGCTCGACCGAGCACCTTCCTTGACTCGCCCGAGCACCCCATTTGTATCAGCACAACGTTTGAAAATTTTTGAAAAGGTGCCATCCAACGGTCATGATGCTCGGTCGAGTCAAGGATAGTGCTCGGCCGAGCACCCATAAGGACTCAACCGAGCACACTACAAGAAAACAGGGCAACTGAAACGAATTTTTCGGTTGCAATTCAGGAAAATCGGTTGCAAATTGATGTTTGCAACCGAAAATTTCCGTTGCAAAGGCAGTCGCAGGAAGCCTCGTCGCTATTTATGCGACCGCTTTTGACCGCTGTTTGGGTTGCAAAATCCTTGCAACGGAAAAAGTAGTTGCAAATTTTGTTGCAATGTGTTTCCTAGAACAATTTTTACATCCGTTGCAAACAACAACTGATTTATTTCTGTTTCTAAAATTTGCAACTGATTTATTTCTGTTTCTAATTGCAACTGATTTTTCTGTTTCAAATATGTTATTTCTGTTTCTAAAATTTGCAACTTATTTATTTATGTTTCTAATTGCAACTGATTGTTCTGTTTCAAATATGTTATTTCTGTTTCTAAAATTTGCAACCGATTTATTTCTGTTTCTAATTGCAACTTAGGGTTATCAATACCTTGTTCAATTCAGCGGAGAGGGAAGGAGATGTATTTGGGCGTCGTAGGAGACGCCGGCACCACGAATTTCGCCGGAAGGAGACGACGGCACCACGAGAAGTCGCAGTAGTGGAGAGAGAGTGTGAGAGCGAGGGCGAGAAGAGAAAGGGGAAAAGGAACGGCGTGTTTCTTTGTTTATTTGGGTTAGGTTAGGGCGCAAAGTAATTAAGGATAAAACATACGCCTACGGTACGGTGCCGTTTTAGATTAATTTCTTACAATTTAATAAAATAAAAATAATTTATAATTAATTGCAACTGAAATTGAATGGAGAATTTGAAACGAAAATTTATCTGTTTCAAAATCCCTCGCAAAATTAGGCGGGTTTTCTCCCTCCAAACTTTTTGCGGCCAAATTTTTTAAGTTCAAAATATATAAATTATATATTAATAATTGCAACTGAATTTGAAACAGAAAATTGAAAGAAAAGATTATCTGTTTCAAAAACCGTTGCAACCCCGAAACATGAAGCGAAAAAATGGTTTTCCGTTGCAATATGAGTTGCAATATTAATTGTGCACGTCAATTTTCAATGAGCATTTTTTACTCTGAACCGATTTCAATTCGGTTGCAAAATTTCGTTTCAGTTGCCCTGTTCTGAAACTGATTTCAATTCGGTTGCAAAATTCCGTTTCAGTTGCCCTGTTTTCTTGTAGTGGCACCCCTAAGGACTTGGCCGAGCGTGAGGGATCAGAAAGGGGTATTCTCTGGAGTGTTTTGCTCGGCCGAGCACCTTCCTTGAATCGGTTGAGCACCACTTAATTTTGGCCAAATTTTTAAAATTTTCAATCTTTTGCTATTTTGATCAATTTTCATTCATTTTGAGTAAAGTTCACATTAACTTGTGCCCTAAATTTTGATAATTTATTGATAAAATATGGTATCTGAACACCAGTCACGCTGATTGGCGGTTCTTAGAGTTGTCAAACTTTAAAAATGGACGGGTAGAACCAAATGATTACTATCTTTTATTAATAAATTTCATTAATTACCTTAAGGCCTTTTGTTTCCGATTAATTATATCCTTAACATTTTTGGACAAAATTAACATGCTTGTTTCCCAAAGGAGACCTTGTTGATTAAATTCAAACTTGTTAAAAGATGAATGTAAATATTGATATGTGATAACATACTTGTTTCCCAAAGAAGACCTGTTGTTGACTAAGTATTTACATTCTTGGGGTAATAATTGAACTAAATTTTTAGTCATTTTAAATGATGTGAACCATCCCAAAGGAAGGCGGGTGTTTAAAGTGAATTGTTTATGTTCTTTATTGTCGGGTAACAAGTACCTTAAACTTTAGGACATTTTCTATACTTGAACCGGCCTAAAGGAAGGCAAGTATTTAAAATGTACTCCCTCCGTCCCGCTAATATTAGCACACTTTCCTTTTTGGGCGTCCCGCTAATATTCGCACACTCCCAAAAAGGAAACTTTATATTAATAAAATATTCACCCAACCCCACTCATTCTCTCTCCTACATTATTTTAATACTCACAACACCATTATAATTTATTACACCCTCCACTCATTCTCTCTCCACTCATTCTTTTACACTCACAATATTTTATTAAAATATCATATTTCTTAATTTCCGCGCAAACAGTGTTTGTGCTAATATTAGCGGGACGGAGGGAGTATTGTTTAAGCTATTTGTTTACCCTAAGATAAATCAAACTGTGAGTCAATTCGCAATCCAAAGATTAGTCTTGATGTCATATTGATTATCTTTTATTTTGATGGAATTCATTTGATATAATTAATCATTGTGTGGATTCTTATATATGTTTTGTTTCATTCTTGTTCTTCTCCTTCAGATTTGATTAATGCTTCATCCGTAACTACTGCCATTAACAATGTACCTTTGCTTACTGGGACTAAACTTAAAACTTGAAAAAATAATATAACGATGATCTTAGGAAATATGGACACCGATCACGCATTAGGGGAATCAAGTCCCGCTGCTCTCACTAAAGGAAATACCATTATAGAACGGAAAAATATTGAGCAATGGGAACGGTCCAACCGCGTGAGTCTAATGATCATGAAAAATGCAGTTTCAATGACATTTTTGGACAATGTCTTTGAAATTGAAAATGCTGAATTTTTCTTTGAATTCTTGTGGAAACTTGTTTCCATACGGTACAAGGGTGACGAAAATTTTCGGGAGTACATTATTGAATTATTTCATCTTTCGATCAAACTAAAGGCACTTAAGTTAGAGATTTCGGAAGATTTGCTCGTGCACTTAGTTTTGATCTATCTTCCTCCTCAATTTGGTCCTTTTGAGGTGACCTATAAATGTCGAAAGTACAAGTGAAATATTAATGGATTACTTTCACATATGACATTAGAGGAAGATAGGATGAAATATCTTAAATTAGAAAGTACTCACTCAGCATTTACTTCTTCTCGTGGGATTAAGAGAAGAGGAAAGGAAATTGCGGTTGCAAGTAAGAAGCATAAGGGATCATTTAAGGGTCATAAAGTCAAGAAATGCTTCTTTTGCAAAGACCTTACTCGCATGAAGAACAACTACCATAAGTATCGCAAATGGCGAATTCAGAATGGTATGCCATTTGATCTTGTTTGTACTAAGGCAAATTTGGTTTCAATTCCTTAATATACATAGTGGTTGTATTTGGTGCAACAACTCACATTAGTTCATGTATGCATGGTTGCCTGAATTACCGAATCTCCAGTGAAGATGAGAAATACATCTATATGGAAGCTGGAAATTCGGTTGAAGTTATAGGCATAGGATTTTTTAGATTAATGTTAAGTACTGGCTATTATTTTAAATAATACATTCATTGTACCATCTTTTGATGGAATTTAATATCTATCACAATTTTGGACAAGGAAGGTTACTTTTGTTCTTTTGGTAATAATAAATGTGATCTTTATTTTAAATTCCAATCTTGTCGGTACTAGTACTTTGTCATATATCGATAATCTTAATAGACTTGACACAGTCAAGAAAAATGAATGAGTCCCATAATAATGAAACCAAAACTAAAGGCACTAAGCAAAAGTTATCAAGTGAAAATTCCTGTATTCTATGGTATAGGCGTTTGGGTCATATCTCCAAAGGGAGAATTGATAAAGCTTATGTCAGAGAAAATCCTAAAATAACTTGATACTCCGGATAAAACTTTTGCATTAAGTGTTTTAAAGAATAAATTTACAAACATTAAAGGAAATAGAATTTTGAGAGTATCAAACGCTTTGGAACTAATTCATATGAACATTTGTGGACCATTCACTAACCCTTCATGGAATGGTCAACAATATTTCATTACGTTCATGGATGTTTACTCTCGTTATGGATACATTATTTTCTTCATGTAAAGTTTCAATCATTGGACGTTTTCAAGTCTTTTAAGGCATAAGAAAGACTATTAAGAACGTTAAATTCGATCATGGTAGTGAAAACTACGGACGGTATAACGTATTGGGTGAATAACGTCCGGGTCCTTTATACTCGCTATTTTGAAGAGTGTAGGATTGTCCCTCACTACACCATGTCGGGCAAACCTAGCATAGTATAGTGGAGAGACATAATAGAATCCTTAAGGATATGGTAAGAAGTATGTTTTCTTGTACTTCTTTACCTCACTCATTATGGGCGAAGCATTAAAAACCGCAGCTAATATTCTCAATAGAGCACCTTCAAAAGCTACCGACAAAACCCCTTATGAGTTATGGACGAATAAAAAATCGTCCTTAAATCATCTTCATGTATGGGGGTGTCAATGAAGCTAGACCTTATAGGCCTAATGAGGGCAAACTGGACCTTAATACTGTTAGTAGCTATTTTGTAGGGTATGTCGAGAGATCTAGGGGATATAAATTTTATGACCCGAAAACTAGAACATTTTTCGAGACTGACAATGTTAGGTTCCTTGAGGATGTTGAATTTAGTGAGAGAAATAGTAATGATTTTGAATTTGAAGAGTTAGAGGAACCACTCTTTATTCCTCAAACTTTAGTTCCTGTTGAAAATCAAGTAATTGTACCTGAAATTCAACAAAGAACATACAATTCAAAATAATATAGAGACTCCCGTAAATAACGGACAACATGAAAATGTTGGACATAATAAAATTCAACAACCTCAAAATGAGGATGAACCGGTGCCCTTAAGGAAGATCTACTAGAGAAAGAAGAAGTGATATTCCGGATATTTATGATATGTATCTTGCGGAGAATGAGGACACCTTAGGTTTAGTGGGAGATGATCTAATCACCTTCCATGAAGCCATTAATAGTCCTAATTCTCATAAGTGGATCAATTCCATTAATGAAGAGTTAAAATTAATGAAAGACAATGACATTTGGGATCTTGTCCCATTACCTGAAGGTGTAAAACCTATTGGTTATAAATTGATATTTAAAACCAAAAGGGATTAGCAAGGTAATATGGAAAGATATAAGGCACGTCTTTTGCTAATGAATTTACTCAAAAGAAAGACATTGATTATAAAGAAATATTTTTTCCGATATCTTCTAAAACCTCTTTTATGATCATTATGACATTAGTGGCAGATTATGATCTTGAGCTTCATCAAATGGATGTTAAGACAGCTTTACTCAATGGCGACATTGAGGAAACTATCTATATGAAGAAACTTGAAATGATGACTAATTCGAATTAAACTAGTCAACTAGTTTGTAAACTTAAGAAATCCATTTATGGGCTTAAGCAAGCATCTCGTCAATGGTACTTAAAATTTAACCAAGTTATTCTTTCATTTGGCTTTGAAATGAATCTTGGTGAAGATTGTGTGTACCATAAGTTCAGTGGGAGTAGATTTATAATTTTGGTCTTATATGTGAATGATATTTGGATGATATTTTTCTTGCTAGTAATGATAAGGACCTTCTAAAAGAAATTAAGAAATTTCTCAAATAAATTTGAGATGAAAGAACTTGAAAAGGCATCTTTTGTATTGGAAATCCAAATTCATCGTGATCATTCATGAGGTATTTTGGGATTATCACAAAAAGGACAATATAGAGAAGGTATTACAAAGGTTTAGCATGAAAAATTGTAAACCACATGACACCCCTGTCTCTAAGGGAGATAAATTCAGTCTAAAGTAATGTCCTAAAATTAATTTTGAATCCAAGTATATGGAAAATATCCCTTATGCACCGGTAGTAGGAAGCTTAATGTATGCGCAAGTCTGTACTGCACAAACCTTGCATTTATTATTGGGATGCTTGGTCAATACCAAAGCAATTAGGAAAAGAGAACATTAAGTCGCATCCAAAAGAATGATGAAGTACCTATAAAACATTAATCTACATGCTTATGTATATAAAATCGGATCATTTTGAGATCATTAAGTATTTCGATTCTCGTTTACCGGATGCAAAGATGTCGAAAGATATCATATGGTTATGTCTCTTGTTGAAGAGAAATAAGTATAAAATGAACAAATAGATATACAACTTATAGGATCAAACTCCATGTTATTGGATCCATTTTATAAAGCGTAATCTCTTTTGATGTTTCACGAGCATACTGCTCATATGGGTGAAACAATTATTGATAATGCTTAAATCAGTGGGAGTTTGTGTTGTTTTCTATTTCTTTGTGTTGTTTTTATTTATATTGATCTCATTTGGTTAAGTAGGACTAGTTGGAGAATATATATACGCTGCTTCTTCATATATATATATTCATTAATATTCCATGCTACATATCTATACTTAATCTATGTCATTTAGTTGGATATATATATATATATATATATATATATATATATATGTGATTAATGTGGGTTTAGTTGCGAATCAATTACAACGACTGTCCCTTTAGTCCCTATACTTATAAGACTAATGAACGGGATTTTGTTGGATGACAATAAACGTGCCCATAAGGGTTGTCATTCATGTTATAAATGGTTAAGGAATTTATTTAGTAAAATATACATATTAATATTAATTCAAGTGGGAGATTGTTAGAACATGGATTAATAATATGTGTTATTTAATTCCATATGTTATAATCATTTAATAATGTTAAAGTATAGACCAAAAATGTAGAATTTCATTAAGTGTAAGTACCATTAAATGATGGGCATAATGGTAACTTCACACCACCTTCTTTATGAAAGGGTGTAGTCCCTAAATAAGTGCTCCTTCTCTATCTATATAAAGGCTATCCATCAGCCATTTAGAGACACTAATTCATTCACTAAATTCAGTCACAAATCTTCTCTTTATTCACTAAGAAGGCAAGTGTGGGCACAATCATTTAGAAGTACTATCTCCCTACTCTCTTCTTTCATTCAAAAACAAGTATCAAGATCATACAATAGATTCTTCAGGTACACGCTTTCGTCTTCATTTTCTTCTCATTCTTAATCTAGTTGTGAGTTGGTTCATGATTTGATGGATCATTTTGTTCCAACAAAAGCAACTAAAAATTTCAAATTGTGACAATTTAAAAAGGAAAACAAGAACGTTAAAATATGACGAAAGGAATACTATTTCAAAATGTAATTTTGATAGTGTTTTTTTTCTTGAGACTCACTTACATATTAACAATAACAATTCGCTAAGTCCTCAAAAGAAAAGAATGATCCAGTGATAAAGTCGAGTCTCACCTCCGTAAGTGTTGGGCTTCGAACCCTCTCCTCCTCGCCTCATGTAGTGGAGCACCACAAAAAAAATCCACTAATTATTTCTTATTCTTCTAATTTACTTTCCATATTTATACTTCTATATCACTATAAATAGTATACTTCTAAAAAAAAACGTTCATTTAATTTTGAAAACATTTGTTACTAAATATGTAACGCAAGGAATATCTATCTTGGTGAGCTCTATTACTGGAGTGCAAAACATGAAAAGGCCAATTAGCTTCTTTGTTTCTTGGGCTCATTGGCTTCAAACTAACCTTTTGTTCCTTCGGGAATAGGTATTTTTTATTTTTATTTTTATTTTTATTTTTATTTTTATTTTTATTTTTATTTTTATTTTTATTTTTATTTTTATTTTTATTTTTATTTTTATTTTTATTTTTATTTTTATTTTTATTTTTATTTTTATTTTTATTTTTATTTTTATTTTTATTTTTATTTTTATTTTTATTTTTATTTTTATTTTTATTTTTATTTTTATTTTTATTTTTATTTTTATTTTTATTTTTATTTTTATTTTTATTTTTATTTTTATTTTTATTTTTATTTTTATTTTTATTTTTATTTTTATTTTTATTTTTATTTTTATTTTTATTTTTATTTTTGAAAGAAGCCACCTATAGGTAATGTCACTGCATTTCTTTAATCTTTTAAAAATAGTACTTTTACAGATTATCACCCCTTGAATTTTTAAATTGTACTCCCTTTTATCTCAAATAACTGTCACTTTTGGACAAATTTTTTGGTTCAAAATAATTGTTGTTTTTAGGTCAAAAGCATTCAAATTTCTATTTTATCCCCGCATTGAAACTTGTTTTGCTTTATTAATTAGTTTGTTGTGTAAAATAATGTAAAAAAAGATAAATAATAAATAAGGATAATTTTGTTACTTTAATCATAAAGTTAAGATAATAATTGTCTTTTTTAAAACCTGTGAAAAATGTGTTTCCACCCATTCAAATGATACAATTTGGGACTTATTTAATGCTCAACATTTGGTGTTTATTGGCTTTTAGAAGTATTTATAAGTACATGTAATAGAAGTAGAAAGTCATAGATTATGCTCTTAAATAGTACAAAAAAAACGATCAATAGAGGAACGGCAAAGGAGGAAGAAAGTAAATAACAGAAGGACAAGAATGATGAGACCTGAGACCCTGAGCAACCGAGACAAATGGATATTACTCGACTATAGCTTTTCAACAATATATTGCACGTTAAAATTGGAGTTCGTATAAAGAATTTATAACTTTCAAAAATTTGTCGAGAAAGGTACAATTCTCCAAAGTACGAAGGAGCGACCGCACACATGCAAAGAGAGTGCGGTCGCACAAACTCCCATATTACTTGAGCGGCTGCACACCTCAAGTTTGGGTGGCAGCACCCCTTTCGGCACAACAACTTCTGTTTTTCGCATTTTGGAACGATTTGGTGATTATTTTCATATTTTGGTCCTTTTTCACCCTATTATAAATAGAACTTCAGCCACTTTTAGGGCTATATTTTATTGTATGTTTTATTTAATTTTTGAGGATTGAGGATTCAAATTTTTATTCAAGATTTCAAGTCAGGTTTTTATGTAATTCATTGAAGATTTGTCAATTTTCATCATGAGTATGCATGGCTAAATTCTTTATTTGCGGAGTGGAGGTAATATGTATAAATATGCATTAATTATTTTTACGATCAATCAAACGTTGGATTTTTTAAAAGTGGTTTAATCAAGGTTTTCTAGTTACAATAACATGTGTAGATGTGATTTTGATTTTTAACTAAATATGTGTGTGGTGATTGTCAAGTGATTGCTTAATTTATACAAAGTAAGACTTATAAGGAATATAATTTTGGTTTGTCAAGTGATTGCAAAATAGATTTTAGGTTCTTTATCCTACGATTTTAATGGGTTCTTGAGTATTGTGTGAATTGTGCAGAAGATATAATATTTTGAGAACACTACATTATGAACGTGTGAACGCCCAGATTTACTTAGGTGAATGTGTTAGAACATGGATTGTATAACATGTATTATTAATGAAAGTATTTAATAAAATAGTGATCAATATTATAATGTTTAATATAAAGTATAGGATATAATATAATGTGTAGAATTCCATAATATAAGACTACCATTAAATGATGGGCATAATGATAACATCTTATACATCAATAGGTGTAGTCCCTAAATGAAGTGCCCCTTGGATTCCTTTATAAAGGCCTTTCTATCAGCCTATGAAACTACTAGTTTTTACATTCTCATTCATTTCAAAATCTTCCTAAGTACTTGAAGACTAAAGAGAATAAGGGCACTCATCATTTAGAAGATCTACTATTCCCTACTTTGAAGACTATCTTCATACTTCCTCCTTCTACTCAAGAACAAGACTAAGAACATAATCATGGAATCACAAGGTACACGCTTCCGTGTTCATCTTCTTCTCTTCTTAATCTAGTTATGAGACGGTTCATGTTTAATGGATCATTTTGTTCCAACAATTGGTATCAGAGCCTACTCATATTCTAGATCAAGTTTGAGTATTTTTAAAAACTTTCATGTTTTATTATGCTTTTAATTCTTGAAAAGATTCCATGTTTTTCATATATTCTTGAATCATTATCATACTCTAATTCAGATTCTAGAGTATTGTATTAAAATCTAAAATCTAAATTTTGGTTTTACTCAAAAAGCTTTCAATTCTTAATGTAAGATTATCCTATTTTGGACATAGCCACCATCATTGGATGCGTTGTGAGTTTGTTCAAATGCATAGCCACACATTTAAAAATGTGATGTGAGTGTGCGGATCTACTTGCTTTGGTTGAATGTTAATTCACCATTAAATTAAGAATTGATAGTAAAAATCTGAAAAATTTGACTTTCAGGGTCTGCTCGGCCGAGCACCTCCCTTGACTCGGCCGAGCACCCCATTTATATCAGCACAACGTTTGAAAATTTTTGAAAAGGCGCCATCCAACGGTCATGATGCTCGGCCGAGTCAAGGATAGTGCTCGGCCGAGCACCTATAAGGACTAGGCCTAGCACCCTAAGGACTCGATCGAGCGTGAGGGATCAGAAAGGGGTGTTCTCTGGAGTGTTTTGCTCGGCCGAGCACTTTCCTTGACTCGGCCGAGAACCACTTGATTTTGGCCAGATTTTCAAAATTTTTAATCTTTTGCTATTTTGATCAATTTTCATTCATTTTTTGAGTAAAGTACATATTAATTTGTGCCCAGAATTTGTGATAATTTGTTAGTAAATTATAGTATCTGAACACCAGTCGCGCTTCGGCGGTTCTTATAAGTTATCAAACTTTAAAGAATGGACGGGAAGAACAAAAGGATTACTATCTTTTATTAATAAATTTCATTAATTACCTTAAAAGGCCTTTTGTTTCCGATTAATTATATCCTTAACATTTTGGACAAAATTAACATGCTTGTTTCTCAAAGGAGACCTTATTAATTAAATTCAAACTTGTTAAAAGATGAATGTAAATGTTGATATGTGATAACATGCTTGTTTTCCAAAGGAGACCTTGTTGTTGACTAAGTAATTACATTCATGTGGTAATAATTGAATAAAACATTTGGTTATTTTAAATACTTTGTACCATCCCAAAGGAAGGCGAGTGTTTAAAATAAATTGTTTGTATTCTTTATTGCCGGGTAACAAGTACCTTAAACTTTAGGACATTTTCTATACTTGAACCGGCCCAAAGGAAGGCAAGTATTTAAAGTGTATTGTTTAAGCTATTTGTTTACCCTAAGATAAATCAAATTGTGAGTCAATTCGCAATCCAAAGATTAGTCTTGATGTCATGTTGATTATCTTTTTTTTTATGGAATTCATTTGATATAATTAATCATTGTGTAGTTTCTTATATATGTTTTGTTTCATTTTTTTGTTCTCTTTATTCAGATTTGATCAGTGCTTCATCTGTTACTACTGCCTTAAACTCAATTTCTTTGCTAACTGGGACAAACTTTAAAACTTGGAAAAACAAGATAACTATGGTCTTAGGCTATTTGGACCTTGACCTCGCATTAAGAGAACAAGCTCTTGCCCCTCTAACTGATAAAAGCACTGCGGAAGACCGCTTAAGTTCAGAGAGGTGGAAGCGTTCTAATCGCGTCAGCCTAAGCATAATAAAGAATGCAGTCCCGGAGACATTTCTGAACAGTGTCTCCGAGGATGATGGTGCTAAAGGTTTCCTAAATGCCCTAGAAGAACGCTTTACAAAAAGCGAAAAGTCGAAAACAAGTGCTACCTTAAGGAACCTTATTTCCATGAGGTATAAGAGAACCGAAAACCTAAGGGAATACATAATGGAAATGTTTCACCTATCAACAAAATTAAAAGCACTCAAGTTGGACTTGTCGGAAGACTTGCTTGTGCATTTGGCTTTAATTTCTCTTCCTCCACAATTTGGTCATTTTGAAACGACCTACAATTGTCAAAAGGACAAGTGGAATATTAATGAATTAATTTCACATGTCACGGAGAAAGAAGATAGGTTGAAACACACCAAATCCGAAAGTGCACATTATGCATCTACCTCTTCTCGTGGGATTAAGAGAAAAGGTAAGGAGATTGCGATTGCATCAAAGAAGCCTAAAGGATCATTCAATGATCAAAAGGTGAAGAAATGCTTCTTTTGCAAGGACCTCACTCACATGAAGCCCGACTGCCCTAAGTATCGCCAATGGCAAATTAAGAAAGGTATGTCATTTAGCTTTGTTTGTACTGAAGCTAATTTAGTTTCAATTCCTTCGTATACATGGTGGTTAGACTCCGGTGCAACTACTCACATAAGTTCATGTATGCAGGGTTGCCTGAACTACCGAACGCCGAATGAAGGTGAAAGATTTATCTACATAGGAGCTGGAAAGCCGGTAGAGGTGGAAGGCATAGGGACTTATAGATTATCCTTAAGTACTGGATACTTTTTAGTTTTGAACAATGTATTTATTATTCCGTCTTTTAGACGGAATTTAATTTCTGTCACTACATTGGATCGGGAAGGTTATTCCTGTATCTTCGGTAATAATAAATGCAATTTATATTTTGATTCAAAGCTTTTTGGTACTAGTTCTTTGTCTTATATTGATAATCTATATTTACTTGACACTGTCAATTCATTAAATGAGTCCCATAATAATGAAACTAACTCTCGAGGCATAAAATGAAAGTTTTCAAGTAAAAACTCTTATACCTTGTGGCATAGGCGTTTGGGTCATATCTCCAAAAGGAGAATTGACAAGCTTGTGTCCGAGGGAATATTACATAAGCTTGATACTCCGAAAAATAACTTTTGTATTGAATGCCTTAAGGGAAAATTTACAAATAGTACAAACAAAAATGAATCCTTGAGAGCTACAAAAGTCTTAGAACTAATTCATACGGACATATGTGGACCGTTTCCTACCCCTTCATGGAACGAACAAACATATTTTATTACGTTCATAGATGACTTCTCTCGTTATGGATACATTTATTTATTTCATGAAAAGTCTCAATCATTGGACGTTTTCAAGTCTTTTAAAACCGAAGTTGAAAATCAACTTGAAAAGACTATTAAGAACGTTAGATCCGATCGTGGTGGTGAATACTACGGTCGGAATGACGGTTCGGGAGAACAACGTCCGGGTCCTTTTGCTCGCTATTTAGAAGAGTGTGGGATTGTCCCTCACTACACCATGTCGGGGACACCTTGCATGAATGGTGTATCCGAGAGACGTAATAGAACCCTTAAGGATATGATAAGAAGTATGGTTTCTTGTACTTTCTTACTTCACTCATTATGGGGCGACGCTTTGAAAACCGCAACCTACCTACTTAATAGAGCTCCTTCAAAAGCTACTGACAAAACCCCTTATGAATTATGGACGGGTAAGAAACCATCCCTTAAACATCTTCATGTTTGGGGTTGTCCAGCCGAAGCTAGGCCTTATAGACCTAACGAAGGAAAGTTGGACGCTAAGACCGTTAGTAGTTATTTTGTAGGGTATTCTCAAAGATCTAGGGGATATAAATTCTATGACCCAAAAAATAGAACCTTTTTTGAGACGAAAAATGCTAAGTTCTTTGAGAATGTTGAATTTAGAGGGAAAATTTTGAATAGTGATTTTGAATTTGAAGAAATGGAAGAGGAATTCTTTTCTATACCTCTTCCTATAGTTCCTATCGAAAATCAAGCAGTTGTGCCTGAAATTCGACAAGAACATATAATTCAAAATCACGTTAATTCTCCTATTAATGAACAACATGAAAATGTTAATGAGGAAATTCAACAACCTCAAAATCATGAAGAACCGGTGCCCTTAAGAAGATCAATTAGAGCAAGAAGGAGTGCTATACCGGATTATTATGATGTGTATCTTGTCGAGAATGAGGAACCGTTAGGTTTAGTGGGAGATGAACCAATCACCTTCTATGAAGCCATTAGTGGTCCGAATTCTCGTAAGTGGATCGATGTCATAAATGAAGAGTTATAATCTATGAAAGATAACGACGTTTGGGATCCTGTCCCATTACCTACAAATGTGAAACCCATCGGATGTAAATGGATCTTTAAGACTAAAAGGGATTCACAAGATAATGTGGAAAGACATAAGAATCGCCTTGTCTCTAAAAGATTTACTCAAAAGGAAGGCATTGATTACAAAGAAACATTTTCACCGGTATCCTCTAAAAATGCTTTTAGGATCATTATGGCTTTAGTGGCACATTTTGACCTTGAGCTTCATCAAATGGATGTAAAGACAGCTTTTCTCAATGGCGACATTGAGGAAACTATCTATATGAAGAAACCAGAAATGGTGACTGATTCGGATCAAACTAGTTATCTAGTTTGTAAACTTAAGAAATCCATTTATGGGCTCAAGCAAGCATCTCGTCAATGGTACTTAAAATTTAACCAAGTTATTTTTTCATTTGGTTTTGAAATGAATCTTAGTGAAGATTGTGTGTACCATAAGTTCTGTGGGAATAGATTTATATTTTTGGTCTTATATGTGGATGACATTTTACTTGCTAGTAATGATAAGGACCTTCTTAAGGAAACCAAGAAATTTCTCTCAAACAAATTTGAGATGAAAGATCTTGAAGAAGTTTCTTTTGTATTAGGAATCCAAATATATCGTGATCGCTCACGAGGTATGTTAGGATTATCACAAAAGAGCTATATAGAGAAGGTATTATAAAGGTTTAGCATGAAAAATTGTAAACCACATGACACCCCGGTCTCTAAGGGAGATGAGTTCAGTTTAAAGCAATGTCCTAAAAATAATCTTGAATCCAAGTATATGGAAAATATCCCTTACGCATCGGCAGTAGAAAGCCTAATGTATGCACAAGTCTGTACTCGCCCAGATCTTGCCTTTATTATTGGCATGCTTGGGCGATATCAAAGCAATCCGGGAAGAGAACATTGGTCGCATCCAAAAGAGTGATGAGATACTTGCAAAACACGAAGAACTACATGCTTACATATACAAAGTCGGATCATCTTGAGATCATTGGTTTTTTCGATTCCGACTTTGCTGGATGCCAAGATAGTCGCAAATCGACATCGGGTTATGTCTTCACTTTGGCCGGTGGAGCAATTTCTTGGAGAAGTGCCAAGCAAACATTAGTTACTACTTCCACCATGGAAGCTGAATTTGTTGCTTGCTATGAGGCATCCAATCAAGCTATATGGCTGCGAAAATTCATAGAAGGGCTGCGAATTATCAAAGGTGTCGAAAGACCTCTCAAGCTTTATTGTGACAATCGGGCAGCAATTTTGTACTCCAACAATAACAAGAGTTCATCTAGATTTAAACATATAGATATTAAGTTTCTCGTTGTAAGAGAAAGAGTACAAAATGAACAAATAGATATACAACTTATAGGGACAAACTCCATGTTAGTGGATCCATTTACTAAGGCATTATCTCCTTTAGTATTTCACGAGCATGTTGCTCATATGGGTGTAATGGTTGATAATGCTTAATTCAGTGGGAGTTTGAGTTGTTTTTCATTTATTTGTGTTATTTTATTTTATATTTGATCTCATTTGGTTAAGTAGGACTAGTTGGAGAATATATATATATATGCATTCTTCATATATATTCATTAATATTCCATGCTACATATCTATACTTAATTTATGTCATTTAGTTGAATATATATATATGTGATTAGTGTGAATTTAGTTGCGAATCAATTACAACGACTGCCCCTTTTGTCCTTATACTTATATGACTAATGGACGGGATTGGTTTCGAATGACAACAAAGTGAACATAAGGGTTGTCATTAATGTTATAAATATGATTGAAGGATTTTATTAAGTATAAATATATGTTAGTGGGAGATTGTTAGAACATGGATTGTATAACATGTATTATTAATGAAAGTATTTAATAAAATAGTGATCAATATTATAATGTTTAATATAAAGTATATGATATAATATAATGTGTAGAATTCCATAATATAAGACTACCATTAAATGATGGGCATAATGGTAACATCTTATACATCAATAGGTGTAGTCCCTAAATGAAGTGCCCCTTGGATTCCTTTATAAAGGCCTTTCCATCAGCCTATGGAACTACTAGTTTTTACATTCTCATTCATTCCAAAATCTTCCTAAGTACTTGAAGACTAAAGAGAATAAGGACACTCATCATTTAGAAGATCTACTCTTCCCTACTTTGAAGACTATCTTCATACTTCCTCCTTCAACTCAAGAACAAGACTAAGAACATAATCATGGAATCACAAGGTACACGCTTCCGTCTTCATCTTCTTTTCTTCTTAATCTAGTTATGAGACGGTTCATGTTTAATGGATCATTTTGTTCCAACAGAATGAACCCCCAACAATGATTGATACATATGAATTCATTTCGTATGTCTTTCTCAAATGGAATTTGATAATCCTTTAAATTGCTTTATTTATTTTCTTGTTTTAGTAGTTAATTAATTTTAATTATTTAAGTAAGTAGTTACAATCAAAACCAATCTGTCATTTAATTTTTACTGCTGAGATCTGAATTGTTGATTGCACAAGTATATGTGAGATCGACTCTCCCTTTCGCGTGTTACTATTACGGTAACTAGTGCGCTTGCTAATAAAAAATTTATCACAAGTGGAGTTTTTCTCTATTAAGTTTTTGGCTCCGTTGTCGGAGACTTGTTTCTGTAATCCACAGTTTAATTTTCAGCAGTGTATGCTTGGTAGAAAGTCATTGAACCCCGAGTTGGTTCCTTTGAACGATGACATAGACAAGATTGAAAGGGGCATTCCCCTTGTTACTCGATCAAGAATGGAGCCTGAAACTTCTGTCAACGAGGCAAAAGAACAATTAAGTGAAACATGGACTTCTTCCACCGGAAGAACAAGGAATTAAAATGGTAGACGAAGCAGTTGATCGTCACATAAAGGACAGTTTTCGTCCTAAAATAGATGCAGTCTCATCCTTCATTGTCTTGTCGATCGCGGCAAAAGCGTATGCACTTACAATACTTTAATCTTTTACAGAGCTTCCACGGGGGAAGCTACTGATGATCCCTTGAATTTCATTTGTGATTACCTGACCACTGTACAATCCTTTCCTTCAACCAATGAAATCACGGAGGACCATTTAACGTTGCGATGTTTTTCTTTCACCTTTAATGATGTAGCCAAAAATTGATTCATGATCTTAGCACCGAATAACATAGATACTTGGGAGAATATGTATCATACTTTTATTCAGAGATTCTATTTCACCATTATATTGAAACTTGTTTCATTTTCTTACATTCTTTATATCAAATACTTGATATAAAGGATGAATGAAATAACTGCACGTTAGGTGACACATTTTCTTAAAACATTCACAATGGCAAGAGCTATTTCGATATGTTTTTTTTTCACTCTCCCTCATGTCTAAACGTGGATTTAATATAGGGGTGCAATTGGGCCAATACGTATCCTTTGTAATTTTTTTAGGACAAATGCAAGCGGGAATATTCGAACCATTAAACTTGTCAAACTAAGAGCTCTGATACCATGTAAAGTAATCAACTCCTCTAAAACCTTAATGTGATAGAGAGGGCACCCACAATGTATGTCATGCTTAGATATTTACATTTAAATACCAAATCATTGTCAAATAAACAAATAAAAACTTAAACTATTTTTCATAATGGAAAGAGCTCTTTAGATGATTTTTTTTATGTCTCCACGTAGTATATTGAACTAATTAGTGAAAACTTTTGAATAGAATGTTGTTGTAATTAAGGATAAATTACAAAATAGGGCCTAACGTCCACGGATTGATACCAGTTTGAGGCATAACGTCCAAAATTTAGCTAAATAGGGTCTGACTTGTCACTTTGTTTGCAAAATAGGGTTTTTTGACGAAAATCATTAAAAAAAACTCTTTAATCAACCATGTGGTATGCACGTGATTAACAAAATGGATTGGTTTGAAGTTTAAATAAGGTATTAAGGGGTTTAATGCACATTTTGAAATTGAGGGGGTGTAAGGAAAAATTATATTCCCTAAATCAAAATCTCTCCCTATTTTGAATCCCCACCCCAACCCATTCCACCCCCCCCCCTTAACTTCCGCCACCACCACCTCCTCCTCCCTACCTATCATAGCCTTCATCCTTTCTGCCAGCTTACACTTCCATGACATCACTTTAACTTCGGCCGCAAGCTCCACCCCATTTTAATTACCGTCAATTGAGAACCAAAGTCCTAAAATAAAAAAATGTCGTTCTCTATTTCTCTACCTCTTCGATTTGAACATGGAAGGCTAAAATATTTGGGTGTTTGTGCTTTTATATGTGTGTGTGTTTGTGCGTGTGTGTGTGAGTGAGTTTTTATTAAGTCTTGGACTAAGAAAGTTTGCCGAAAAAATGGGGTTTAGAGGTGGTTTTTCTGGAAAAAAAATCAGATTTGATGGGGATGGAGGGTAGGGAGATGCCATGGATATGGATAGGTGGATGGCCAAAGGTTTACGGGTCTTTCGGAGAAGGAGGAATGGGGGAAGGTGGTGGCGGCAATGACGATGGTGGCAACTTAAGGAGAAAGGGATTTTTTTTGGATTTTTTTCTTTTTAGTAGTTTTAATGAAAAATGTGCATAAAATATTGTAATTTTTTTAGCATGAAAATTATTATAAAAATATAATTACTTGTCATTTAATTTAAATTTTTTATTGATAAATCATTTTTTAAAGGAACTGATTTATTTATTATATTTAAAAAATAATTAAAATCAAAATTTTAATATATTAGTTATTATATTTTAAATTTTGATTATTTTAAATTTGAAAATTTATATTTTTCAACTTTAAGTTTAAATATTTGCATTTAACCCCTTTAGAACTAATACCCATTTCAAATTGATCTATTTCGTCAATTACATGCAAGTCACGCGTGCCTTAACTGACTTTTCTAACAATTTTCGTCAAAAAACCCTATTTTGCAAACAAAGTGACAAGTCATACCCTATTTCGCTAAATTTTGGACGTCACGCCTCAGACCGGTACCACTTCGTGAACATTAGGCCCTATTTTGTAATTTACCCTGTAATTAATGAGGTCTTTTCAAAAATCAACTATTTCTACAAAGAGCTAATTTTTAGCAAGGAGTGTTTCAAAAAGCTCCACAATGATAAAAAGCTATGAAGAGCTTTTTCATAATAATAAAGAGCTCTCAAAGAGCTTTCATTGTGGATGCTTTTATTTTTTTATAGTTATTTAATTTTAAAAAAAATACTTATTTTAAAACCTAAAATAAATATTTCATCTTTAAAAAAGTTTATTTCTAAATATTTTTAACAATTTATTTATATTTTCTTATATACTTGAAAAAATATAAATTTAGAAACTAAATGGTAATTTATGCTCTCTTCCTTTGTCCCAGAGTAAGAGTTTTATCTTGGATTACACGCTTATTAAGAAAACAATAAAAAAACTGGTAACATTGCAAGTGTGTTAAAGATATAATTGTTCAAAACATTTTTCACAATGCAAGTGGATAAAAAGTAAGTTAGTGAATGTTGGTCTTTTTATAACTACACAATCATTACATTACAAAACAAAGGCAAAGTTGTCATAAACACTATTCATCATTTGTCGTTTTTTAAGAATAGAGACTCTTACTCTAAAATGTATTAAAAGAAAAAATAAGACTCTTACTGTGAAACGGAGAAAGTACATTTTTAACATTATATTCAATAAACTGTAATTATTTTTTTATTAAATAAAAACTGATACTCATTATATTCTATAGTCATTCCTTCTCAGCTTATGTTAAATTTCTTTGTATTTATGGTGTCTCATTTATGATTACAAAATCTCAATATGATAATATAACCTAGAATTTTTTTAACATTGTTTACTAGATATACAATTATTTATTAATATGAAATAGGCATAACTAAAAAATTAGGGTTTTATATATATATATATATATATATATATATATATATATATATATATATATATATATATATATATATATATATATATATATATATATATATATATATATATATAGTAGATATATTAGTGCCTCTATTTCTCTCTTTATTCGCTTCTTTTTCTCTCTCTATCCGCTCGTCTCTCTGCTCTTTCTCTCTCTATCCGCTCGTCTCTCTGCTCTTTCTCTCTCTTCGCTCGTCTCTCTCTATCCGCTCGTCTCTCTCTGCTATTTTCTTTTAATCTATTGTAGATTGGCTTGAGTCGTTGTTTAAATGATTGGTTATAATTTCATGCCCTAATTTCAAATGGTGCAGGCGGTGGATAGACTTATTGGGTGTTATCTTCTTTCTCGTAGTCAAAATATGAGCTTTCAACTTCGAAATGATAGAAGGGAGAACAACAATATCCCTATAACCCTAAATAAACCCCACATCCCTCCCAGATCACACCCACACAAAATCCACACTCCTCTCTCTCTCTCTCTCTCTCTCTGTTTTCTCTCTCTACCTTCCCCATGTTACCTCCGGTCACCCCTTACCTCCTCCAACTCCGGCAATCATCTCCCTGCTCAACTCCGGCGCTCTTCTCCCCCTACTCCAACAATCGTCTTTGGCGCCTCTTTCTATTCTTCTCCGACCACCCTCTCTTCGCTGGACCAAAGTATTTCTGGTCAGATCTGAATCACACTGAAGCCCTTGTATCTCGCCCTGCATAAAATCAAATTTAATTCAGCTACCATAATAACACACAGAGAGAGTATTTGAAGAGTATGGTTAATTACCTCCATTTGCCATGAAAATCGATAGTTGACGGAGACGACGACCAATGAAGTAATCCCCAAAGTACACATAACAGCGGCGAAAAGGTAAGTAAATCGTTCGGATTTCTTCCTAACATGCCTCTCCGTAACACGTAATACTGAAATCTGTTCCTCGATTCCAATTGAATCTTACTCCTTACCATTACCACCAACATTACGAATCTCAATTTCAGAATCCAATTTCCGGTCTCCCAAAACAAAATAAACCGCAAAGCTAGGTCTTCTTCGAGACCGTATAGCAGGATTAAACCATTCAACTAACGGCGAAAACAAAAGAGTAGTCGGCGGCGTTTGCGAAGAGCTGGATTTGTGAAGGAGGCATGGGATTCTGCAGCAACGTGTGCTATAGGCGACGGAGAAACCAGTTGCCATTTGATTTCTAAATACAGTACTCGTGTGTGTGTGTGTGTGTGAGAGAGGGAGATATAATTGAGAGGAGTGTAGAGAGGGAATGGAAAACTTACTTGATTTCTTTATTTTTTTTAGCTTAATTTTCCTATTTATTCATTTTTTATGGACTTGGTTTATTTTCCTTTTTTATATGTAATTTATGGGAAATGGACTTCAAGTTTGTGAAAATTCATTTAAAATTATTTTCTAGGATTCACAAAGGAGGTATTAATTCATGTTTGGTGTTTTTTTTTTTTTTTGTTACAAGTTTAGTGTTTGAGTCTGTATTTGTGGTTTATAAAATATGCATAGTTTATATAATGGGCAATGCATAAGTTTTGCTCGAAATTAAACACTTACTCCCTTGCTCCCAAGGAGGAAAAATAAGTAAATAATATAGTAATTATATAATCACAAAATAATCAAAAATGAGTATTTATAATGTATGGTGGTCGACGAAGTTGGTCGTGTTTTTATTAGTTTAGTTGACAACCGAGAACTTACTGATAAGTTAAGTTCTTAGTTTTTTGATCGCCGGAGTTGATCGTGTTTTTAGTGGAGACAACTGAGAACTTATTGATAAGTTAAGTTTTCAATTGTTTGATCACCGAAGTTGGTGGTCGCCGGAGTTAATCGTGTTCCTATTAGTTTAGTTGACAACTGAGAACTTACTGATAAGTTATGTTCTCAATTGTTTGATCGCCGTAGTTGGTGGTCACCGGGAAGGTCGCCGGAGTTGGTGGTCGCCGAAGTTGATCGTGTTTTTAGTAGTTTAGTTGACAATTGAAAATTTATTGATAAGTTCTCAGTTGTTTGGTCGCCCGAGTGTAAAAAAAAGTCATCGGAGTTGGTCGCCGGAGTTGATGGTTGCCGTAGTTGTTGACCGGAGAAGATGGGGAGGGGTGACATAAGGTGGTGCTGGTTGGAGAGAAAGTAAATTGATAAAAAGGGTGGACTTAGTAAAATAATGGGAGGGTGAACTTAGTAAAATGAGAAGGAGGGTGTACTTATCAAGATAGGGATTATATGTGGGGATGGCAATTTGATCGAACCCGATCCGAATCGAAGGCGATTCGATCTGAAAAATTAGAATTTGGTTTGCAATTCTTAAAATTCGATCGAGTTTGAATCACATTGCTTTGCTGATCCGACCGAAACCCGACCTAAATTAAGAGCAATAATTATTTTAGATCTAACATTTTGTTCAAAAGTAACTATTTTAAACTGAAAAAGGGTAATAATTACAGTATAACTAGGGGTGTAAGCGGTTTAGCTCAAACCGCGGTTTGAGATCGAACCGAGCTAAACCACGTGATTTAGCTCGGTTTATAATTTTATGTGGTTTAGCTCGGTTTGAAAAATTTCCAAACCGGTCGGTTTGGTTTAGCTTGCGGTCTGAGTGCACCAAACCGAACCGAGCCGAACCGAGCTAAACCGTTGAAGCCGTTAAACCGAGTTATGGAACCGAACCATCAAACCGAGCTATGAAACCGAGCTATCAAGCCGAGCTAGGGAACCGAGCTATGAAACCGAGCTTTATTATGACATTGATAAAGACAATGTTGTATAGTTTTCTTACACGAGGATGTTGAGGGGAAGGCCGGAGGAAATGTATTCTTTTGTGAAACTTCTTACTGATGACTGTGAGCCGACATCCAACTCCATAATGTCGATTTTGGCATCAAGGATTTTCTCTACAATACTTTCTTTTACCTTTTGAGCAGCATCGACGTTTCTGATTGCCATAACAACATGAACACCACGCAAGGCAAGGACACGAGCAGTCTCTGCACCTAGACCACTTGTAGCTCCTGAAATCACAGGTCAATACATAACATAACTACTTTAATGAGAGGCTGGCTAAACACAAATTTTTCACAATATCTGGAACTGAAAATCATCTTTAGTGTGTAAATATTACTCCCTCCGTCCCAAAATGAATGAATAAAGCTTGGGTTAAAAAGGGAGACCTGTAACAACGGCAGTAAGGCCAGTTCCATCAACTCCTTCTGTAACATCCTCCGCGGTGGATCTTGCAGAGAAGCCAGATTCTCCTTTCCATCCCAAAACCCACACCATTTGTCAACTGATGCTTTATTATGAGGAATAGTACTTTTTGATAATGTTGGTTTGTAATTTTTATCTAGTATATTTGTATTATACTCTAAACATATTTTTAAGAATGTTATTTGGTGATTGCTATTTGTCTTCAAAGTAATTAAGTTGTTAGTTTGAAATGTGGTTTGGACCGCGGTTTGAACCGTGGTTTGAACCGCGATGCAGCTTGTATAATCAAACCGCGGTTTAGACCGAGCTAAACCGAACCATGGCGGTTTAGCTTAGCTCGGTTTGAAGTTTTTTGTGGTTTAGCTCGGTTTGGAATTTCTCCAAACCGATACTAGCGGTTTAGCTCCAAAATTTTCTCAAACCGAGCTAAACCGAACCGTTTACACCCCTACCCCTAAGTATAACTCATTTGTGTTATAAATTATTCCAGTTAAACTAATTTTTAATTGGTATAAAAGTGCTTCATTTTACTTATAATTAAATACTCCCTCCGGTTATTATTACAAGCATTATAGGATATGGTTAAATACAGGGAACGAAAAATACAGAGGACCAAAAAAATTACCAAAATACCCATTTATATGATTATTTTTTTTTCATTTCATATCTTCCTCTCCCTCGCTCTCTCTCTCTCGCCGTCCTTCTACCTCCTCCGCTTCCGCCGCCGCTGCCATTAAATCACTCTTCAAACTCCCCCCAACCACCTCCAACAACAATCCCAGCACCAGTACTAGCACGGCCTCAAAAATCAAAACCTAATTTATTGAAATTAGTCGATCCCTAAATCAAAATGATCGATTTTTGCACCTTTGTTTATCATTACTCTTTAATTGCCGGATATACCGAACCTTCATTACCTCTTTTTAACCCTAACCCTAACCCTAATGTGCTCTTTTTCTGTTCTTCAAATTCTTTAGCTTGAAGGAACAACCCAGTTTAAATTTCAGATCTTTCTTTCGTTTTTAACATGTAAACGAATTTACTCTGTAAGAGTATATGATTTTTTTTTTAATGTACAGTTGCTAGGGTGCCAAAGCCCTCTCTCTCTCTCTCTCTCTCTTCTCGGCATGTCGTAGATTTGTGTTTGAAATAGGAGTACAATTTGAGCAGCATAATGGGGAAATTGGCAGTGATGCATGGAGGACCAAGAGTAAACACCCTAAATCAAAAATCGATCATTTTGATTTAGGGATCCGGCAATTAAAGAGTAAAGATTTATTTTCCAAACAAGGGCAGGGTTGGAATTTTTTGTTCTCTGTATTTTTCGTTTCCTGTATTTAGTATTTACCAGCATTATATAAGCAAATTCCTTCATTTTAAAATGTAAAATTTATTAAAAGCAACTGTATTTAATTTTTTTTTTATCGAAAATACCTCTAATTAATTATACATTTTGAAAGAAAATGCAAATTATTATACATTTAATATGGAGATATATTAATAATTATAATATATTTTTGTTATAAAATCAAGACAGTTAAATTAATTGAACTATCTTCTTAATATTAATATGTGTAAAATTAGTATTTTTTTTCTTATAATTAAGGTTGGAGGGAGGGAGTATATTTTATTTTAGTTAGCCTAAAATTTGGCAAAAGGGCAAAAAATAAAAGTTTTTATTGTAAGGACCAGAATGATTTGAGTAATTTATGCATCAAACATACCCCTTTTATCGCCGGTCAACTTTGACCATTCCCCCACCTTTGCTTTGCACACTTTTCAATGTTAATAATACTACCATCAAACAAGGAGATTCGATTTCACGCACTAATACCATAAAGAATTATAGATACTCCTTTCAGTTGACATTTTATTAAGACAAAATCTCTCTCTCTCTCTCTCCTCTCCTGTTTTGCGAGATTCCATCATCTTCATCATTAACTCCAACCCACACCCAACTGAAACAACAAAAAACAAAGCTGTAGATGGGTACCGGCGGTGGTTTTGGTGGCGCCGGCGGTGCTGAGGATATCCCATCTCAATTTCAATCCAACAATGACTCCCTTGATACTGGCCATGCCCGTCTTGAAGAGCTCGGATATAAACAAGAACTCAAACGAGATCTCTCGTAATCTTCTTTCTCCTCTCTCTCTCTCTCTCTCTCTGTCTCTCTCTCTCTCTCTTTAATTTGAGTTTATGAAATTATAGGGGGTTATGTGTAATTTTGTTAATTTGCAGGGTGTTGTCGAATTTTGCATTTTCATTTTCGATTATATCGGTGTTGACGGGTATAACGACACTGTACAATACGGGGCTGAATTTTGGTGGGCCCGTCGTATTGGTGTATGGATGGATCATAGCCGGTGGTTTCACGATGGTAGTGGGGCTTTCTATGGCTGAGATTTGTTCTTCTTACCCAACTTCTGGTGGGCTTTATTATTGGAGTGCTAAACTTGCTGGCCCAAATTGGGCTCCTTTTGCTTCCTGGATTACTGGCTGGTAACTCACTTCTTTTTTTCGCCTTTTCTTTTTTCTTATTGGTTGATTAAAAAGTGTCATTTTTAGGGGAAAAGTGTTTTATTAAATATATATATATACACATCCAGGTAACAATAAGTCATAAAGTGGGGGTCCCACTTTTTATGTTAATACATCAATCAATCGGATGCCCTGTCAAATTGAATTAACAATTTTAACTAACTAGTATAATACTCATGCGTTAAACGCACTACCAACAAACGGTGAGAAATAACGAAAACTAAATAAAAAAAGTTACTAAAAATGTCATTAAAAATATTCATAATGGAATTAAAATCATCATGTTTTTTGGTTTGTCGACTCGCCCCACTTCCAACAGTTCATTCCTTTTCCCGGTCAGTTTTTTTATGTGTCAAATCTGCAATTTTTCATGAATAAAAACTGATTTTTCACACCACCACTAAAAAGACAAAATTTAATTAAATAGAATGCATAATACATGCTGGTTCTGAATCTGGGTACAAGATAATCATAAAGAAACTAACATCCAGCAATACTGCAAAATAAATACTTTAAACCTCCTAGCAAAAACTCAGAGACCAAAAAAAGTAAAAGATCCCGAATACCAGTCTAAATAAATCTCATGCAAGAGAAAAATAAATTAAATCTATTTTCCATCGGTGACGGCCTCAGATGGGTTGAGCTCGTCCCAAGCTTCAATCCAAGTGACCATGGCATCAGCCAGCTTGAGGAAGTAGTCGTCCACCTTTCCAAGCTTTGCTTTCACTTGCTTCGACAGCTCAATGTAGCATTGCTGGACTGTGGTGCATTCCTTTGGCAAGGTGGCTGCTTGGAAGAATGGGATCAATTCCTCTTGCCAGTAGATGCCTTTGTATTCCTTCTTGAGGTTCACAAAGGGATTGCTAGCCTTGCTGTGCCAGATGTATGGCAAACCTGTCTTCACTCCCCATCCCATGTGATCACAAATTACCTAAAAAGATAAATAGATTCAAATAAATCAGTAATCAAGATGACACATTCTACTATTCAATTCAATGATCAAAAATAAAAACTGCGGAGTAGGGGTTGGTTTGGGGGAATTTGGGTCCTATGATATCCAACTTCACATAAGTTAGGTTGCTCAACGGCCTAGATCCTATCTCTAACAAATGCACGACCCTTGGTGGGAGGGTGGGGGTCAAAAGGCAATTCTACCCTTAATGGATTATCTAACTGTCATATTCCGACTTCTGTGATGTCAAACCTCCCATGCCCCGGATCTGAGTTTGGGGAGCATTTAGAATAAAAATTTGAGTAAATTTGGAACACAAAAGTGATTCTACGTTTCTGCAATTAAAACACGGAAAATTGCAAAATGATCATTTCCATAATGGTAATACACAATTATGGAATGAATCACAACACTTAATGGATAGTCATTGCCAACATGGACAGTAAGTTGTTCGAGAAGCACCCAACAAGGTGCATACTAAACATGTAGAGTAAACTCCAAATAGAAATATACCTTAATGCACCATCCAGCCCACATATCATCGTAGCGCCCAATTGGCTGGCCATCACCCATGAGCCCAAAGTACATTGCAGGGCCAATCAACTTACGGTCAAAAGCAAGATTCATACCACACATAGGAAATAGGGTTCCCTTTGGTATGGTCATGACAGCATCTACATACCTGGAAATGAATGCAACAAAACAATTATCAACCCTGTTAAATAGTATATCAAAAAGATTTTGAAATTAAACAGTAAGGTTATTTTTTTACCTAGTGTTTCTCTCGAGAGGCTTGACAAGCTGGGTGGGCGCATCATAATCAGGGATGTTGAGCCAAAGTCCATGAGAAACAGCAGTTGGAACACCCTCACGAAGACTGAATGGGTAGCCACGGACGAAATCTGCACCTTCCCTGTATGGTTCATAGAGGGTGTTGAAGAAGAATGGAGTTGATGGGCACAAGAGATTCTTTATGTGCTGCTCAAGGGCATTGATTTCTTTCCCAGTTGGGTCTTTGGCAACCTATGAATCAACAAATAATGTATAATGTACATTTTTAGATCGAAAACCATGTTGCCTGTTAAAGTAGCCAGAAAATAACTCAACACACTCCATATAAGTTGAGCTCAATTTAATCAAATAGCAGATCTCAAACAAAATCGAGAAATTGAGAAACGGGTTTTAAAGATCAGAGTTACACTAACATAACACTAACAAAGATCTCAGACATGATTTATACATAGTGGGGTGCAAAGTTCTAATCATGAACAAACTAACCTGGGCCCAGTTTTGATATCAATGTAAGGTTCATAATAGACGAGCAAAATTCAACAAATACTATGAATTTGATTTTTGAATTGTGAATTTTGAATTTTGTGTGGATGTGTGTGATAGTGACACAGATCAAACCAATTTACATAACAATAAATTCAAACTAAGCAAAATTGAATATAAACTAATAGTAAACCCCAGATCTACGACACAAGATTTTCACAATATTCATATGATGGCCGGAGTGAATTAAGGTTAAAGATGATGCTTAAGCTGCAAAACAGCATTCATTAGGACTCAGTAACACAATATTCATTCATTAGCTCCCGTTTGTGTTCTCTATCTTGGTGTTTATAATCATAGCTTTAGGTAATTGATGGTGTAATCACATATCCAGACACATCATTCAGTGGTTGCAGTATAATGTCAACGTGGCTTCACTTTCATCTCATTTGTTCATACTCTTGGCTGTGAACTTTGATGAAATAAAAGAAAAAGTTCATTTATTAATTCAACATTAGAGATTCTAACATCAACCTTAAAGATATGTCAGAAGAGTGATAGGTTTCAACCACAATATACTCTATATGGAGAAGTCTTAATTCACATGTCATTGACGTGTATGAAAATGAGAATTATAGTGATTTTGCACAAACTTGCTGATCCAAAAGCCATTTCGAGTTCAAAATCACAATCTAAAAAGGTGCAAAGCAAATTAAAATTTGAAACAAAAAAGTCCCTAAAAGAGTAAGAGGGAAGGGCGTATCTTAAGAGAATCTGAAGCCTTCTCGAGTACATATGATAGTTTCGCTTGACCAAATAACAGAAGCCAAAGCCCAAATTGACACGACGGCCTCGCATTCCATCCCCACACCCCACCACAACTTCCCTCCCCAAGGACCAGCAAAGGTTTAAATGATGTCCAACTTATAACCCAAAGTCTCTTTCTTCATGAATCTTGGAGTCAGAGACTGATACAAATAATAAGTTAATTTAAGGTACAAACACATGCTAACAACTTAGTTTTAGAACAATACAATTTATTTTTCTTAAAAGAAAATGTTGTAAAACAAATAGGACGGGAACTTTTGAAAATACCCGATTAAATTCGAGAACATCAGACTTAATTTGAAGACTGAGAAGAAGAAGAATGGCCTCATCAAGATCGAACCCAAGCTTCTGGCAGACTCCAGCAACTCACCTGAACACGTTTGTTGTGAACACTTGGAATTAAGTTAAGAAATTGGGTAAAAGACTTTAACTGTATTAATTGAAAATTCCCAAATCTTCCTAACTGTGCTTCCACACTCCAAACCCAACATTTTATCTAATATAACAAATAATCCCAAAATTACATTGCTAGATTCTTGGATTTATTGAAACTCATAAATTTAAAACAGAGATAGATAACTACAGACCTTTAGTGCTTGAAAACATGCAAAGCCACGGAAGATATCTCGATAGCCTCAGCAAATACAATTGCAATTCAATGCCTTTGCTGTAAAAGGAAAAGTAAAAACTTAGTAAAAGAAAACTGAAAGAATCTAAGAGCTTACTAACAAATGAGTAGCACCAAAGCAGTACGAAACAAAGTCACCAAAATTCTAACCTACCATATTGACACTGCATCTCGAAACAAAAAACAAAAAGAGGGGATTTGAATTTGAAATCAAAAATAGAAATAATTTAATTTGTTAGAGTAAAATTAAGAAAGAATCAAATACAATTCATATTAGGGCGGTGCTTGAGGAATAGGAGGAAACGGCAACGGAAAGGAATGAAAAGCGATGACCGGAAACGGATACGCCGGTGACGGCGGCCGTTGTGAACGGGAGAAATTGAGAGAGAGAGAGAGAGAGAGAGAGAGAGAGAGCGTAGGGATGTGGGAGATGAGGAGGCGCTGTGGAAACGGAGTGTTTGGATAGAAAGAGAGAGAAAGGGGATAAAGTAGATGGTGTTTTCGGAATGTTCCAAAGTTGAGCGGGAAAATGAAGTGCTAAAATCACTTCAGCCATTATATTATAATAGATTAAATGTCTCACATACTCCCTCCTTCTCGTAATGTGTTGCTCAATAGTGTCAGTAGTGTCGTGTTTTCAAATAAGAAAATGTGGTCTTAGTGTGATTTTAAAAGGGTGCAATCAATGTACAGAAAACAAGTAAAGCACTGCACTCATCTTATTTTCCTTCCATTTGTTTGATTGCAGGTTCAATATCGTTGGTCAGGTACTTAATTTATACCCTCATCAACAGTATAGTTGATAATTTAACTGTGGTGTGCATGGTTCCTTTGGTGCTATAAGTTAACTATGGAGTTTTTTCAAATGCAGTGGGCTGTAACAACAAGCGTAAACTTTTCCCTCGCTCAGCTGATCCAAGTCATCATTCTCCTAAGCACAGGTGGAAAAAACGGCGGTGGTTATGAGCCATCTAAATACGTCGTTATAGCTATTCATGGTGGAATTCTTCTTTTACATGCCATTTTAAACAGTCTCCCCATAACCTTATTATCTTTCTTTGGCCAACTAGCTGCTATTTGGAATATTATTGGTATGTCTGTCACATATATTTTCCTTCTTTTCCCTTCATATTCATATATAAAACTCTTGACAACTGATTAATTTTGATGAGTATTTTTTAATTTTATAACAGGCGTCTTCCTTCTTATGATCCTCATTCCCATTGTTGCTAAAGAAACGGCTAGTGCCGAGTTTGTTTTTACTCATTTCAATACTGAAAATGATGCGGGTGTAGATAGTAAACCGTATATATTTCTTATAGGACTTCTTATGAGTCAGTATACGCTTACAGGATATGACGCTTCTGCCCATATGGTAATTCTTCTTCTTCGTCTTCCTTTTTGTCAGTTCTTACAGTTATCTGCAAGAGTCATAACAAATTATGACCATTTTTCCCCCATCTGTTTCCGGTCACAAGAAACTTGGAGTCTTTTTCTTCTAACTCTTATATTGATGCAAGAATTATGACAAAATTATGACCATTTTTCCCCTATCTGTTTCCAGTCACAAGAAACTAAGAGTCTTTGTCTTCTTAATACTATCTCCATGCAAGAACTGTAACAAAATTATGACCACTTTGCCCCTATACTTGTGTTTCCAGTCAGAAGAAACTAAGAGCGCGGACATAAATGGGCCGAAAGGGATAATCAGTTCCATTGGCATATCTATTATTGTTGGATGGGGTTACCTACTTGGTATCACATTTGCAGTTACTGATATCCCACAACTATTGAGCAAAGATAACGATGCTGGCGGGTATGCGATTGCGGAGATATTTTACCAAGCGTTTAAGAGTCGGTATGGTAGTGGTACTGGTGGTATTCTTTGCTTGCTTGTGGTTGCTGTCGCCATATTCTTCTGTGGCATGAGCTCTGTTACAAGCAACTCCAGGTTATTACAATTTCTTTTTTTTTTATTCTTTTCTTTTTCCACATTAAGAGATAAATTTTGGGTTAATTTCATTTCCCAACCCTGAGGTTTAGGCAAGTCTCACTGGCATTCCTGAGGTTTGATTCTCAATTCCACCTTTTGTCAACTTTATATAAACAAAATGATTATTTTACCCCTAAATTTTTAAAGTGACTAAAATAACTTTTGACTTTGCATTGAGAGGAGATTTAGGGGTAAAATAGTCAATTTGTTGATAAATAGTTAACAAAAGGGGAAAGTGAGACGAAATCAAACCTCAGAAGGACAAGTGAGACTTGTCTAAACCTCAGGGTTGGGCAGCAAAATTAACCCGATAAATTTCATTTAAGTTGAACCACTGAAGATATATCTGTTTTCTGCAGAATGGCTTATGCATTTTCAAGGGATGGAGCCATGCCATTGTCTTTTTTATGGCATAAAGTAAACAGCCAGGAGGTTCCCATAAACGCAGTTTGGTTATCTGCATTTATCGCATTCTGCATGGCCCTTACGGTACGAAAATATCTCTATTTACTTTCATACCCTCCGTCACAAAAAGATATTCCCACTTCCCAACTAAAGAGACGGCCCTTAAAAAGTTTGGTGTAAATTTGCAGTCTCTTGGGAGCTTAGTGGCATTCCAGGCAATGGTTTCAATAGCAACAATTGGTCTCTACATAGCCTATGCCTTTCCCATATTCTTCAGAGTGACTTTGGCTCGGAAATCTTTTGTTCCTGGCCCTTTTAACTTGGGGAGATATGGAGTTCTTGTCGGGTGGATTGCTGTTCTTTGGGTGGTAACAATTTCAGTGCTATTTTCTTTACCAGTAGCTTACCCGATAACTGATCAGACTCTGAATTATACTCCTGTTGCTGTTGGTGGTCTCTTTATTATTGTTGTTGCTTACTGGATATTCAGTGGTCGTCACTGGTTTAAGGGCCCCATAACCAACATAAATAGCTGAAATTTTTATTTTTTTGGTGAATAATCTTGTTTTTTTTTTCTTCAATAAATATTTAAATTTCATACAGGACGATATTTTTGACGTTTCTTAGAATTATTATGATCATATATGTTAGAGATGTGTTCAACATATGTTCTGTAAGTAGCATGTACGTTTTGTATTTTCTTTGTTTCATAAAGCAAGAATGAACTTTCAAATGTTTCAGTTGCAAGCAATAGATGAATCCAACCCCTATAGGACCTCTAAGTAAGTATTAGCAAGTGTAAAAATGCAATTTTATTCAATCATGTCGAGTTTCGTAGCATATAGAAAAAACGACTGAGTTATATACAATCTGACAAATAAGACTGAGTTATATACAATCTGACAACTAAGAATGGCATAAGAATTGTGAAAGTTTGAATATTGTCTATGACCCAAAAATCATCAGGTCTATTTTAACCTGGGAAAACTGTAGGACAGCTAAAATATAGATAAAAAACTAGAGCCAAAAAAATCTTAGTTCAAAACAGCATGTTTTGTTTGAAAGAATTATCGTCCTCCTTCCATCAATGAAGATGCCAAACACCAAAGTGGCCTTGGCCCAATGGTATGATGGTGGCCTCCCGAAGGGGAGGTCACCGGTTCAATTCCCCTCAAGGGGAGTTTCTGTGGTTTAATTCCTATCTTGGTTCAGGGTCCTTTGGAGCCTCCCGGGGCACATCCGTGCAGTTAAGGAAGCAGCATTGCTGGGCTTGTATCCTCAGTGTGGGGAGTTCAAATCTTGGCAGGAGCAGCTGGAGCAGCCAATTGGTGTTGTAAGAGTAATGTAATTGCCTCGGCAGGAGCAGTTGGAGCAGCCATTTGGTGATGTAAGAGTGATGTAAATGCCTTGTAGGAGGACTCCCTTGGGGCTCTGGAGTATAAGGGTGCATATGCCACCCCGATTTGCATGAGGGCACATCCCATGATTTACCTCCACCAAGATCTTGTGGGGCCGGTGCACTGGTGGTCTGTGATTAGTCCGCGAAGGCGGGAACAGGTATCAAAAAAAAAAAAAAAAAAGATGCCAAACTCAAGTTCTGCTGCTTCATCTGACAACAAAGTAACTTCTATGAGTCAGTCAAAATGATCAGCTTTCAAGCAAAATGAGTACGAAATTAAGCAATATCTGACTCGGGGCACTACAAATACAGTTAAAATGCTACTCCCTCCGTCCCACTTTTTTGGCCACTAGACAAAAGCTCCAGGATTAAGAAAGTATAATAAATGCTTTGTCTAACTTATCATTTTACATATATACCCTTGCTTTAATTATCTATTGTGAAGGTAATAGGTTGTAATTTTTTTAATTAGGTAGGGGATATAATGGGAAAGTGAGCCGTTAATGTGCATTGGGTATTGTAAGTGGCCAAAAAAAATGGGGCTGACAAAAAAAGGAATGTGGCCAATATAAATGGGACGGAGGGAGTATAAATTAACATACCAACTCAGAGCTTGATGGGGCTGTTTCCAGTTAGACTTTCAAGCAGCTTCAAATAGTTTCCAGGATTGCTTATCTTTAATGTATTGCTCCATTACAAGACCAGCATGCTCTGAACAGGGTGACTTTTTATGAAGTAAAGAGTCAAACAGAGGATTCTGTATTCCTGGTTCGTTTGCATTTTCTGGGTTAAAGACCTGTTGGGGTCCATGAAAATTCATCATGCTGTCTTGCTGGTGTGACTCTCTTGAATTTGTTTCCATTCCCCTCGTACTTCTTGTAGCCTGCTAGAACTTCATGTGCGCGTTTCAATTTTGCTCTGTATTTCTGCAAGAAAAGAGAAGGAAAAGGACATCTGTTCATTAATAGAAATATAACTAGACCTTCAGCAAACCTTTTTTCAAGCCAAAATTTCATCTGCCAGAGGGAGTGATGCATCTTTTTAGGAACAACTCTACTGAAAAAATTGTAATTTTTGCCATCACTAATTGAATCTGGTCTGGAAATATATTTTGCAATAAGTTTTTGCATTCAACTATAGTAGTAAACTCAACCTGGAGATGGCTGGCACCTTGGCGAGGAGTGATATGAGGCACAGTCATCATCTGCAATACCTTTTTTGGGCATGCTTCCATAGACCAAACAAGAAAATGTCCGCACTCTACTCGCAGAAACGTTACATAAGAAGAAGGTGAAATGTAAATATTGATCAAAATAGGCAATGCATTTCTCTTGTTATTGTAGGAAATAGGAAGCAAACAATGTACTCCCTCCATCCAGGGTTAAGCTTCACCATTTTGGTGAAGCACGCAAATTAAGAAAGCAATATGTTAGAATATAATAAGGGTATTTATGTCATTTAGCATTATTAAATGTAACTGAGTATATAAAGGCTCAGTAGACCTAATAGCCAATATATGTAATCTCTCCATCTAAGCGCAGCTTTCTTCTTCCTTCTGTCTTCTTCCTTCTTCTTCTTCTCTTCTTTATTTACATGGTATCAGAGCCTGGTTAGGAACTAAAGACTCTGAACAAACAAAGATCGACGTTAGATGCGCTGACTAACGTCGACAGAAACTTAAGCGCAGATCTCAATAAAATGATTGACTGAGATTGAGACTCCTGAATTGAAATCAGAGATCAGGGTTTTGCTCGCAAGGCTGAGGCGTTTCCAGTAGTGGTGGTTGGCGGCAGAGACAACACCGGAATTTGATACACGCGCCGGCAGAGGGTGGCGCGTGGATCAGGCTGAGGAACCCTAGCTCTCGGAAATTGATGCAGAAGAGTGATAGATTGGTATTATTGTGAGAATTGTGGTGACATTGTTCAATTGTTGAAAGTCTGAATCAACATTGAGATGGCAGAATCTGGAAAATCTGTTGTCGAACCCGTTGTGACTGTGGTGTCTGCTCAGTCTCGGTTAATTGATGTTATGTTAGAGGCGGATGGCTCTAACTTTGCGGAATGGAGGTTTTTAGTTAAAGTAAACATGGGTGGTGTTAATATGGATGGGCACTTAGTTAATGCATGTCCTACTGATGAAAAGGAGGCCAAGGTGTGGATGGAGGAGGATAAAAGAATGTTTCCGAAGATTGTGAATTGTATTAGTCGGAAAGTAATATTATCTATGCAACATTGCACTACAATTAAGGAACTATGGGATCTCTTAAACAAGTGGTTTTCGGGGGCAAGTAACCTGAATAAGTTATATAACTTATCGCAGGAGGTTCATCGCCCAAGTCAAAAAGGGCGTAGCATTATGGATTATTACTATGACTTTAAGCGTGTTAGCAAGGATTTTAATGCAGCTCTGCCTATCTCTAGTAATGTAGAGGAGATGAAGGCTCAACGTGAAGAGTTGGTGATGTTTGGATGGATATCCGGCTTAGACAAAGAATATGATGTGATTCGATCTCAGTTACTGTCCAGTAAAGATTTAGATTCTTTGTCTGATGCATTATCTAGAGTTGTAAATGCATCTGAAGCAGTGGTCCATCATCATCAAGTGTAGACGTATCTGAGAGGTCTGCTTTGGTGTCGCAAGGTAGTGGATATCGTGGAGGTAGAGACGGTGGTCGAGGTGGTTTTCGAGGTGGGGCACGTGGTGGCAGACAAACAGGAGGTCGTGGTGGATTTAAAGTATGTTATAATTGTGGGGAATCAAGTCACTTTAAGAACCAGTGTCCTAAGCCTCTTTCACAACAGCAGCGGCAGTACCAGCAGCAGCAGTATCAGCAGCAGTCGAGGTTTGCCCATGCAGTATCTCACACAGATGAGCCTGCTTCTCCATCACAGACACGTAATGTTGTTATGAGCGACGAGGAGTTTGCTAAGTATACTCAGTATCAGGTGTCTCAACAGCCTTCTTCATCCTCTTCTTCCAAAGCTACTTTAGCCAAGTCAGGTAAACCTGTAGCATGTCTTTCTTCAAATAAACATTGGGTAATTGACTCCGGGGCCACCGATCATATGACAGGTGAACCAAATGTCTTGTCCACCTATAAATCCTCTAATAAGTGTAGTAGTGTTACACTAGCTGATGGGTCCTCATCCGTGATACTCGGTAGTGGTAGTGTCGATGTCAATTCTAATTTACGTTTGTCATCTGTTTTCTATTTACCGAAATTTCCTTTCAACTTATTATCTCGTGAGTCAAATTACAAAGGCCTTACAATGTTCTCGTTTCCTTCTTTCCTGGCTATTGTTTGTTTCAGGATTTGTTGACACAGAGGATTATTGGTAGAGGACGTGAATCCAATGGACTATATGTGCTTGATGAGGCCGTTGTTGTTGATCCTTCTCGTGTTACATCGCTTGCTTGTCAAAGTTCTCTTTCTCCCTTCCAACTTCATTGTCGTTATGGTCATCCTTCTTTACCCGTTTTAAAGAAATTATGTCCCGAATTAGCGTCATTTCTACTTTACTTTGTGAGATATGTGAGTTAGCTAAGCACCATCGAGGGTCATTTTCTCCTAGAGTCAATAAAAGGGTTGCATCCCTGTTTGAGTTAGTTCACACCGATGTTTGGGGTCCTTGTCCTATACCGTCTAAAAGTGGTATAAGGTATTTTGTTACATTTGTTGATGATTATTCCGAGTACTTGGTTATATTTGATGAAATCAAGAGATGAGTTGTTTGATATATTTTGTTCTTTACGTGCTGAAATAAAAACTTCGGTTTGGTTGTCCTATTCGTAATCTCAGAAGTGATAATGCTAAAGAGTATTTTTCTGGGATTTTTTCTTCATTCATGTCACAAAATGGAATTATTCATCAATCTTCTTGCATTGTCACTCCACAACAGAATGGTGTTGCTGAGCGAAAGAATCGCCATCTCGTTAGAGGTGGCTCGAGCATTACTATTTCAAATGAATGTCCCGAAAATGTTTTGGGCTGATGCAGTTCATACAGCTACTTTTCTTATTAATCGTCTTCCATCTTCGGTACTTGATGGGAAAATTCCATATTCTATTCTTCGTCCTTCTCAGTCGTTGTTTCCAATTGCTCCCAAAATATTTGGTTGTACTTGTTTTGTTCAGGACGTTCGTCCAAGGGTTGGTAAGTTAGACCCGAGGGCATTAAAATGTGTGTTTGTTGGATATTCACGCATTCAGAAAGGGTATAGATGTTATTCTCCTGATCTTGGTCGATATGTGGTTTCTGCTGATGTTACATTCTTTGAGTCAAGTCCATATTATGGTAGTGAACAGGAATCCACTTCTATTCCTTCCCTGAATAATGATGATGATTTCCTTACCTATACTATTGTCAGCTCATATCCAGGTTCTATATTAGAGACATCCTCTCGTCCTCCTGTCACTCATGTTTATACTAGACGTCCTCCGCAATCAGTAACTTCACCGCCATCAGTACCACCTATTTCGAGGATTCACCTTCAGACTGTCTCCTCGTCAACAAATCCAGATCTTGATCTCCCTATTGCCATTCGCAAAGGTAAACGTACATGTGCTCATCCCATTTCCTCTTATGTCTCATATGATCATTTGTCAGATTCCTCTCACTTGTTTGTTGCTTGTCTTGACTCTGTGTCCACTCCTAAAAATGTGTCTGAAGCTCTATCTCATCATGGTTGGAAATCTGCTATGGAAGAGGAAATGAAAGCTCTTGAACATAATGATACTTGGGAGCTAGTTTTTCTTCCTGATGGTAAGAAAACGATTGGGTGCAAGTGGGTGTATGTAGTTAAAATGAATCCTGATGGTACTGTTGCTCGGTTGAAAGCCAGGTTAGTGGCTAAGGGTTATGCTCAAGAGTATGGTGTTAATTATACTGATACTTTTTCTCCGGTGGCTAAATTGACCTCTGTTCGCCTTTTGATATCACTGGCTGCTTCTAATCACTGGTCGTTGCACCAATTAGATGTGAAGAATGCATTTCTTCATGGTGACTTGCATGAAGAAGTATATATGGAGCAACCTCCAGGGTTTGTTGCTCAAGGGGAGTATGAGGGAAAGGTTTGCAAGCTAAAGAAGTCATTATATGGGCTAAAGCAATCTCCTCGAGCTTGGTTTGCACGGTTTAGCTGTGTGGTGCTCACATTTGGTTTACAAAGAAGTACATGTGATAATACTTTATTTTTTAGGCATACTAGTGATGGTTGTATTATGCTAATTGTGTATGTGGATGATATTGTAATCAAAGGTAGTGATTTGAATGGGATTAACGCCCTTAAGTCTTATCTGCAAACACAATTTCAGACAAAGGACTTGGGTACTCTGAAGTACTTTCTTGGGATCGAAGTGGTTAGGTCCAAGAAAGGGATATTTCTTTCACAGAGAAAGTATGTTCTTGATATACTTGAGGAAACCGGATTACTTGGGGCGAAACCATGCGATACTCCAATGGATCCTAACGTGAAGCTTGTAGCAGGTGAAGGGGAGATATTTGAAGATCCAGAGCGGTATCGGAGATTGGTTGGTAAGTTAAATTATCTTGGAGTGACTCGTCCTGATATTGCATTTCCTGTGAGCGTGGTGAGTCAATTTATGAGGTCTCCCAGCGTCACTCACTGGAATGCATTAGTCAGGATATTAAAATATTTGAAAGGGGCACCCGGAAGAGGTTTATTATATGCTGATTATGGGCATATGCAAGTAGAGGCTTTTTCTGATGCTGATTGGGCAGGATCACCGGGTGATCGTAAATCTACAACAGGCTATTGTGTGTTTGTGGGTGGTAATTTGATTTCTTGGAAAAGTAAGAAACAAAAGGTAGTGTCAAGGTCGAGTGCAGAATCTGAGTACCGTGCTATGGCCCAAACAACTTGTGAACTCATGTGGATACAACAATTGATGGAAGAGATTGGCATTGGGATTGCTGTACCAATGAAATTGTGGTGTGATAATCAAGCGGCAATGCATGTCGCTACAAATCCGGTCTTTCATGAAAGGACCAAACATATCGAGATTGATTGTCATTTTGTGAGAGAAAAGATTCTACAAAAGCTAGTTTCTACTTCTTATGTGCGGACAAAAGAACAGCTTGCTGATGTATTTACTAAAGGCTTAACTCGGGTGCGAGTAGATTATATTTGTAACAAGTTGGGCATGATAAATGTTTATGCTCCAGCTTGAAGGGGAGTGTTAGAATATAATAAGGGTATTTATGTCATTTAGCATTATTAAATGTAACTGAGTATATAAAGGCTCAGTAGACCTAATAGCCAATATATGTAATCTCTCCATCTAAGCGCAGCTTTCTTCTTCCTTCTGTCTTCTTCCTTCTTCTTCTTCTCTTCTTTATTTACACAATATATATATTATAAAATAATGGGAGTGGGAGAAGGGTTGTAAGAGGGAAGAAGTAAGCGGATATGACAAGTGGGACCCATAATTTAAATGTGTGAGAGAGAAAAGTTAGTGGGTATAATCGAATATTAATAAACCTTTTTCATTTTAGGAAAGGTGAAACTTGTAACTGGACGCCCTTTTAGGTAATTGGTGAAGCTTAAGCTGGGACGGAGGGAGTATAAAATATCTATTTGATTGGGAACGGTAAAAAAATGACAGATTTTTTTCTCCAACTCCATGAAGAAAGAGTTAAAGGAAGAACAATTGAGGAAAAGCTAATTTTTCCTCGAGCAATCAACAAAAATAAGATAGTGTACCCTTTTCGCCTAGTGCACTGATAACTTCTTTAAACTTGCTATGAAGATCTGGAGTCCATTTCACACGCCATTTTTCCCCGATCTTCCAAGATCTTCCTTATATGTATCCTCCCTTTCTCTTTCACTGTCCCCTTTCATCCTTCCATTCCGCTCTGTAGATATATTTCCTCTTCTTTCACATTTTCTCTTTCCTTCACTTGCAACCCTCCTATTTTTCTTTGTTCCTCCAGCGACTTTACTCGACTCTCCAACACATGGAACATTAAATATTCCAACTTGATCACTCTCAATTTGACTATTTTCCGTTCCTATATTATTTGAGATAGATTTCGTGTTTTCACCTCAACTACTCCATCTTGGGGATCAGTTTTTTCCTCACTGTCCTGGTTTTCCGCTTCTACTCTTGAACACCTTCTCTTCCGGTTCACGTGTTGACATACGTTTTAAGCTGCTCTGTAGAATGGGTTTCTGGAAAACGAAGCACACCCCTTCTGCCCTGGCTTTCCTACCATGTCCTTATCTTCTCTAAGAGGACATCGCTAAATGGAATTTGACCGTAATTCAAAAAAAAACATGATAAAACATACTTCGAATATAAAATCTAAAAAAGACAATGAACTTTGAAGTGCAAATACTACAATGGGTGTTGAATTTACGTGATGAAATACACAGTAATATCCAAAGAATGCAATCTCCCCAACATGACTTACGTAGTATGCAGAGGCAGATGGGGTTAACTCCACTGCCCACCCCTGAGGTTTGGTTTTGTCTCACTTACCCCCCCCCCCCTGTTGTCAACTTTATTTAAATGAAGTGACTGTTTTACCCCTAAATCTCCTCAATGCAACTTCAAATATTTCTTTTCTTTTTAAGAGAAATATTTGAAGCTGCATTGAGGAGATTTAATGGTAAAATAGTCATTGCATTTAAATAAAGTTGACAAAAGGGAGCAGTGATACTTATCCTCAGGGGTGGGCAGTGGAATTAACCCGAGGCATATGTATGAAAGTAAAAGCTTACAGATGAATGGAATGTTCCCCATTAGTTGTATGACCTTCAGAAACGCAAACACATCCATTTCTGTCATGTTGACATCAGCTGTCACGAGGTCATATCGGTTGGTGCCTTTGGGAAGCATAGCAAGTGTAGTTGTTGCTAGTTCTGTAGTTGTAACTGGAAAAAGAAACGTTAGAATATGTTTATATTCCAGATATTAAATCAAAGTTGTGAATAGTATAAAACAAACTTTCCCACATTACAAACAGAATCCTCCACACTACGATTTTACATAGGATGAGATAGTGCAATTTAGGAAACACATTCGTATTTTACAATAAATGTTTGGATTCTGTCAGAGTGTGGCAAAATCAGAGGATGTCTTATGAAAACCAAAATCAGAAAGATAATATAGTAATCGCATGACGTGGATTGATCCTAAATATCAAAGTGAAATACATTCATTTAGAGAGATAAGAATGAAACATTCTTAATTTCTGATACTTCAGAAATATCTCTTGGAATTTATTTTTCTGTATAATAAACCAAGTGTCATTTGAACCTCTAAATCTACCTTATTAGATATAGAGGTTCTCCTTTTGATTTCCCAATTGCTACATTCAAACTAAATTTCCATTTCAAGTATTGCCTCCGTCCCAAAATGAATGCTCATTTTTTTTCTCGACCAAGAACAAAAATGAGAATTCATTTTGGGACGGGGGGAGTACTAAATGATATGTTGTTTGAAGGAAACAAGTAAAATGAATGTTGCTCAAGTGATAGTTTTATAAATTACAAAAAATGTTTTCTTACGATCCAAACAAGAAACAAGTAAAGTGAATGTTGCTCGGGTGATAGCTTTATAAATTACAAAAAATATAGTGTTGTTATGATTCAAACAAGAAACAAATGGTATAACTTCCACGTTTCCGTTCTAAAACTACTAAACATTAATATTCGCCAACTAAAATTTGTCAGAATAAGAAATAACTCAATGAACTTTCAAATACCATCTGGCTGATTCAACATTTAAATTTTGTGATTTTTCAGAATGAAGAACAATAAGCATATATACATACTGCATGATAAACAAAGAGGTATAATGGAGGTTATATATTGAAAATGGGCAATACCTTCATAGTAGTGTTCTTTAAGAACTGATGCTATCTCTAATAGAGTCGTTGTAAAATGATTAACAAGTAAAACATGAAGACCTCTAAAAGGTGTAGGAAGTGGGAACAAGAGTTTCCTTTGCACAATAAGGGCACTCGTAAACCATATGTCCGAAACTAGTTCAAATAAACGACTCAAGGACAAACATAGTCTTATATTTGACACATTATTAATGAAGTCATATATATTTAATTTTTTTGATAAATATATGAAGTCATATATATATTGATATTCATTTAATTGCCTTCATTTACACCAAGGAAAGCTAGCATTAGAAGCTATGACAATATTTAAGCATTTACTTTGATTCTTTTTATGCTAAGATTGTTATTTATCACTCGTTAGACATGGAATCCAAAAGAATGAGATGTTTAAATAATATATTTATTTATAAGAAATTATATTGAATACGAAATGTATTTATTATGATGAGAGTAGTGTAGAAATTCTTTTGTACAAGTACAAGAAAGATATGTGTTTTAATATCAAGTTGTTTGGAGTACAAGAAAATTGTCCCGAGTAATGCTAATTAAATAAAAAAGAGAAAAACAAATCATATTCTGTTGTGGGAAGACCACTTTACCTCTGGAAACATAATACTTTACGAACCTTTATAAAAGAAAATGATATTGGAATTGATTCTTAGTAGAAGAGAATTTATTTCTTATTCAAACTTGCTCATTGTTAAAATTCATTAGTTACTAACTTGTTTATTTTAGATTTTCACCATCAAAAAATAGTTGTCTCTAGTCTCTTGTTGAAAGCTGACTCCATTTTATTTCTTTCCTAGTATTGTTAGCCCTTACAATGTCGAGCCAAAGCAATCGTGAGAGCATATAGCAGACGGCTGCATTGGCGGCTTAAATCTTGTCCCTCATTAATCTGACGCCCTCTGATTTGGGATGGAGGGGCGTGAATTTTATAGTTGTTCCCATAAGATTCTAGCCTTCCATTTCAAAATCAACGGCTGAGATTGGGACAGGCTGCCCCAGGTCCCCTAGATTCTGGTATCCTGAAAACTTTGCAATGGCTGGGTCACAAAGAAAATGTCTCAGTTTTAATATATTTTGGAGAAAAAAATCACATACTCTCTCTCTCTACCCCTCTCCTCTTCTTCCTTTCACTGACTATATATTGAGTAAATATAGGAATATAGGGATGGAGGGGATAGAATAGATTAGAAGTGATAGATCTTAAATGGGTTAACAGCTGAAAGAGTTGATAACTTGGAGGATTACTGCTGGTAACAAATTACCGAATAAAAGATACAGTAATAAATAAAAACTAGTAGAGGATATTTAACACAGTGAAAAATTCTCACCTTGATCTTGTAATTGGGAGCTTGGTTCTTACATTATTAAATGGTCACTAGCTCTGATATTGGTTGTAAAACAAATCTCTTCTTTTTTTTCTTTCTTTTTTTTTTTTTCTTTTTTTTTTTTTTTTTTTTTTGAGATGGGTGAGGAGTGGGCTATAAAGCAGACATGGAACCATTGAAGCGGCCAATTTTCTACATGCCTGCAGTAGTCGGTTTGGATTTGGTCACATCTCCCTTTTTTAAATATGTACAGTGGAGATTTATTTGGCTGACAAACATGCCGCCAGGTCCCACATATTGTCCATTAAATCTCAACCGCTCAATAACAAAAAAGGAAGATGTGGTCAAATTCGAACCAACTGCTGCAGTGCTGCAGCAAATTGACCATTACAGCGGTTTCAAATCTTTAAAGATCATCATCTTGATCAAAAGAGAAGGAAGAAGAACAACAACATCATCAACAATAACAACAAAATACACATTCACAACAAACTTACACATTATTTAGAATAAAAAGTATAACAAAATGAAATTCCTTTCAAACTTTGCAAAAGACTGTTCTGTAGTTTGAGACTATCACCCCAAGTAACTCTAGCAAGGTATCAGAGTTTTGTTTGACTTCATAATTCATAAAGATTTATGTCCAACTATTTTGTAGGCTCATCATCCTCCCTCAAAATTGTTTTGATAAAACTCTAATCAAGCATGTTTTACTTGAATTACTTCATAACTGAAAAAAATAATTCAAAAAGGAACATACCTTCTCTAATTGTTTGAAGGTGCCGAAAGCCATTGTGAATACCTATCAACATCATCTCCCCCTATGTCACCAAAATTTTCAAGATCTTCATTTTCAAGAAGCTGCGCTATCATATTTATATAAACACCTAGAGAACTTCCTTGTTCCTCATTCAGTGAGCTTGTTGCTACTCCTGACATGGCTTCAATCTGGTTGCTAGCACCCTCTTCAATATCTCTCAAATACTTTGTTTCTTCCATTTGGCCGGGGATTGGCAATGACAAATGGTTGAAATTTTCCAAGCATCCGGGGATGACGTCCGAGTTTGGAGTACTAGAGTTCAACAAATTCTGCAAATTCGATGGATAATTGAGCTCTGAAGAGATCATTCCAGGGACAACATTTTCTGTGTTTGTCCCTAATGCTACAGCCAAATTTTCATTCCCCATTTTTGGTCCCCAAACCTCATCACGGTTAAAAGTTTGTAGAGTAGTGTTTCTTGTTGATGTCTCTGCTCTTATTTTAAGCTGATCTTTAAGCGTTTCGAGAGTTAAATAAGTCGCCCCACAAGCATTTAACCCTGGCCTTGTCGTTGGGGCTATTGGCACGAACATTGTTGGATGTGATCCGTAAGAATTAGAGCTATTGATGACTGACTTTGTCATGAAGGACTGATCACACATGGAGTTCTTGCTCTGGCGCCTGATTCGAGCTCTATGCTTCTGAAGGACCGAGGCCAAATTACACTTACACAAATATATTATTTAAGAGAAATTCTATTATTACTACTATTTTATGAAGCATGATACACCCTCTGTCTCATAAAGATGGTCTCACTTTGATTTTAGCGGTCAACTTAACTGAAATTTGATGAAACGGGATTTTTCTGAATGTGTTTCTGTGAAGTTGGCAAGATGTATGACATAAAACACTGAAAGTACCTGTAGATGGCTTGCAATGTGGCGATGTGTCAAGAATGGTACATCCATCTTTCTTAGCAATGCCTTTGGATGAGCTTCTGGATCAACAATAAAATTTAACCGGAAATTACAGTTATAAGCAATAAACTTCTATAAGTTTCAGTATATATCCAGTACATAAAGTACGTAGTTGACAGAGATTGATGAAAGTGTGATAGTAGTGAGTACGTACTTTGCTCGCCAAGTGCATTCAAGGCTTCAACGAATCTCGAATGAAGATCAGGAGTCCAAATCATACGCGAACTTAAGTGTCTCGTGTTCTTCATCTTTTGTCCTTTCTCCTCCTCAATTGGCTTAAGTATGCCATTGGCGTTTACATTAGAAGTTTGTTCAGACAAATTGTCCGCAACTGTTGTTTCTTTAATAGGGATCCTTCTCATTCGGTGAACATGTTGCCACACATTTAAGATACTCTTAGCTTGAAATGGTTTCCCGAGTAAAAAAACTTTACATTCCCTTATAACTTTCTCAGCTTTGATCATGTCTTCTCTAGAAGCCATCACTGTACACACACAATCATAATTAAGTTTGCATTAGGGCAAACTAAGCATCCAAACTAGAATATTGACATCATTCCAGATTTCGGCTAGAATTCACTAACCGACAATAGGTAAGTTATATTGTGATATCCCCTTGATAAACTTGAAGATATCCATTTCTAGCATGTTAACATCAGCCAATATGAGCTCATATTGTCCTCCTTCCTGAATCATGGACAGTGCTGCAGAAGCTCGTTCTGTTGCTGTAACTAAAAATAGAAAAAAGATTCCGTAATGGAAAGAGTAAGTATGGAGTATCATTTCTCCTACGAAAAACAAATACAATCATGTCATAGATAAAATGTATTTCTTGCCTAGCTATAGTTGATACAAGTGTCTACCTTGATAGGAAGTTACAAGGTTAGTCAATTCAAAACAATGTGTGATGATTGACAACAATAAATTCATCAAAATATAGAGAATTGTTATGGTAAAAGGATATAACAAAGTAAGCCCCCCCCCCTTTCGTCTCATAAAAGTTTCGCAGTTGACTTGTCAAACTATTTAAGGAATGTGTTTTATGTTTCTATATTGCATGTACCGTGATAAAAAGATTATTTCCTTGTTTAGAAATGCGACACGTATATTAGGACGGGCCTAAAGGAAAGTGCAACGCTTGTTATGGGACAGGTGGAGTATTTTGAAAGAGATAGTGAAAAATAAGAAACTAAAACCTTCTATTTTACCTTCTTCTCTAATTGTCGCTGTACTGGAATTAGTCTTGTACAACTTCTTAGAGAAATTAGAACATCCTAACTAAAATGCCATATAATTTGACTCAATAACAAAGATTATTCTTTTGTAACAATAATGTTCCATGGGTTTCAAAGTAATTGTCCACTATACTTCTGGGCCATTCTAACCAATGAACTCTTGCTCTAGCAATACTCTCTTCTCTCTTCTAACGGGAAGGTTAGGGTTTCGAAGAATTCCGTAAAAGACAACATTGTGGAAATTATTATCTTGTTAAAAATATTTCCTTAACCTAATTATTGGCCCCCATTTGTATAGCCTTCCATCTTTAATATAATTTCTGGGCTATTCTACAGAAAGTTGTTTAATTTGCAAACCTTTTGTTCCTCAGTACTACTTCTGCTTTACCCTTGACTGATTATATGCAAATTAATGGGTGTATTAATTCTAGGGATGGCAATGGGGCGAGTTTGGGACGGGTTTGACATTTCTCAAACCCGCTCCTACTTAAAATCATAACAAAAACGAACCCGCCCCACCTCGGTTAAGATAAAACCCAAACTCGCTCCAAACCACCCCGGCTACTCTAAAACTTGTTAAAAAGATAACTATTTCATTGTGCTTTTTTTTTCATTTTTTATAAAGATACCTATAATATTACTACCTCCGTCCCACTTCAAGTGAGCCACTTTCCTTTTTGGTCCGTCCCACTTCAAGTGAGCCATTCCATAAATGGAAATACGTGAACAGTGTTTCGGACATTTATACCCTTATAATGTCCATATATTTACAAAGGTATTACTAGTGGCACATTGTAATTAAATCTACATTTAAGGGTAAAAGTTACATGTTTTAACTTTTACATTCTCTCTCCTCTAATCTTCTACCAACTTTCAATTCTTTATTCATTTTTCTTAAGAAGCGTGCATTTATACCATGGCTCACTTGAAGTGGGACGGAGGGAGTACATAAAAACATGAAAACTTACATTATATCATTAAACACAATATGAGTATCATATAAATATTATCAATATTCAGGAAATTGTTGCAAATAAAGATATATTTAATGCAGGTTCGGGTTAAACGGTCCCAAACCCAGCGGGTTACAAAAGTCACTTACCAAACACTTCCCATTAGGGGAGGTCATTTCGGGTTTGGGACAGGTTAAGATTTTCTGCTATCCCTAATTAATTCCCACATGGATAACATTGAGAAGTAAACTATAAAATAATATTATAGGCTGGAGTCAGTTCATATTTCTTACCTTGTTATCACGTCAAATATGAAACTTACATTGATGCAGAGAGTATCATTCTATAACTGGGTGAGTAGTAAGGATGAATTCTACAAAATATTTTTAGATTTGGACGCCATATCTACATACAGTAGCTTGTTTTTCAAGTGTCATTTCTATAGAAAGCAGAAAATAGACAAATTTATTTCTTAAATTTGTTGAGCCCTATAAAACTAATGGCATTAGTTCAGAGAAATCAAAATGATTGGTGTCATTGTGTCGCAAATGACACACAATAATGTGCTGTGAAAGATATAAGTCAAGATGTGTAAAACGGAATGAAGTTGAAAGAACAAGTGACCTTGATAAGATTGTTGTTCCAACAGAGATGCAATTTGCGTTAGGGATTTTATGTCATGATCAACCAACAAGACATGAAGGCCTCGGAAAGAGCTTGGAATAACAACATTCACAGAACTACAAACAGCCATTTCCCAAAAAGCAAGCAAGTGCATAAACAAATAAACGAAGAGGGGATACATCAAGAGAGTTAGCAGAGAAATGTAAACTTTAAAGATATATACCTGCCACAAAGTTCAATTTGAACTTTAGTCTGAAAAAGGATGAGAAAATGGAAAAGACATGCTCCCTCCGTCCCCGTTTAAAGTTCTTGGTTTGACTTTGCACGCTTATTAAGAAACTAAGGCAAAAATGAGACAACAATAGTAGTGAGTTAAGGACATAATTGTCTAAAACACTATTCATAAAGCAGGTGGGTGAAAATTAGGTAGGTATGTTACGGTTTTTTGTAATTATATAAACTTTACGAGGACAAGATTGTCCAAAACATTATTCATACTTTGCCATTTATGGAATAAAGCAATGAACCTTAAACTGGGGCGGATAAAAAGAAAAGTAAGAACCTTAAACTGGGACGGAGTTAGTACAAAATATCAAGTACGAACTATACTTTTTGAAATAGACATGATTCATAAAAGTACATTTGACCATTGAAATGAAGTAAAGGGAGTAAAAGAGAAATGTCGTTACACTTCTATTAGAAATTTAGTCAATTGTTTCTTAATTCCATTGATTCCACGGAGAGAAGTTGGAGAAAATCCAAAAGCTTACTTTTGCAAATGTTATACTCCCTTCGTCCCAAAATTAATGTCTTATTTTTTAATTTAAGGTGCATTCTGAAAATCTTTACTTGTATAAATTTAATGGCAAAGATGTATAAATATTCTTGCTATACACTTTCTAAACTTTTAGTGTCACAAGCATAAAATTAAATTCGAAAAAGAATTGATAAAAAATCATTTAGAGACAAAGATTTTTAGAAAATAGACATTCATTTTGGGAGGATTTTTTCTAGAAAATAGACATTTATTTTTGGGATGGAGGGAGTAATATTTTGTTTTTCAAATTGATTTCCTGTATTTGGCAAATCTCGATTTCGATAATACAAAAAGATTATGAAAATGCAAGTCCGTGTGATATAGATTATAAAAATCTCTTCTTTTTCTTAAAGCTATGGTATACGCAATAAGTAAAAAACAAAATGGATGAACCATTGTAGACTTTAGAGTCATTATATATATATATATATATATATATATATATATATATATATATATATATATATATATATATATATATATATATATATATGTATATATATATATATATATATATGTATATATATATATATATATATATATATATATATATATATAATATACACACACACATACAAACATGACATTATATAGCAGTTAACAATTTTTGGGGATACAATCGTCACTCGATGTTGGATAGTTTATACTTGTATATTTGACAAATGAAACCCCATTAAATGAAATTAGTCAAACCCCATTTACACGTAAGGGGCTCACAAGTCTCAATATATACTCAAGCATATGATCACTCACAAACCCCTCGACTATCCATTGGTAGACAAGGTCACCCACCAATATATCGATTAGGTCGAACAAGTTCACATAGCAACATGTGAAGAATCTGTGGGTAGTTAAGGGCGAGTTGAGTATGTAAAATGGTTCAACTTTAACATGGATTAAATATGTTCACGAAAAACTTGAATTCAAACCCTCATCACTATTCATTAGGTTAACAAAAACCCTGGCTCGTCCCCGAGGGAAAGGCTTGGGATGGATTTCTCAAAACCTGTGCCAGATTCAGACAAATATAAGATTGTCTTAAAGCAACCATGTTTTACATGAATCTACATTGCATGTATGTTTATGTCAAAAATATTCTTAACAAATAATAATGATATTGTAAATTATCATCCATCAGGTTTGATGGTATTTTATTATAATGCATTTTCTTCTGTTTAATATCATTGATTCATTTTCTATTTTAACAAAAATAAATAAATTGTGCAATAATTGAAAGATTAGGAAAAATTGCAAATATAATCACTAAACTCTTTATGGTTGTACGAATTTAGTCACTCAACTAATATTTATTGCATCCAACACATCTAGCTATTTGGGCATTGCGTTCATGATCACTGCCACTAACGTCATCTATACATTTTTGTTCGCCATGTTGTCATGTGCAGTACATATGACTAAATATATTTCAAGTACATTCCCCTTGCACCTTATCGAATATTATTCTCTCTATTTCACAAACAATACTCAAAGTTCAACTTTCATACATATTGACCCATCTCCTTTAACTGAGATGATAAATTCCAAATAAGTTATTTACAAAGTAAGAGACTATCTAAATATATTCTATAATTAAATTTAATTACAATGATAAGAATGTAATAAAAAAATAAGCGACAGATATATAATAAGTATGTTATATGCACTTTGTACTAATTTTAATATATTCGTTCTAAAAGAAAATGGTACGCTTTACTTTTTGGTTTGTCCCAAAACACTTTCTATTTGGTTAAAATTACAGCAAATTAGTACTGCATCAGTTAAAAAATGGCTTATTTTTATTTTGGTTAATCACATAAAAGTTGAAATAATTATCGTGTAATTTAAACGAGGTACAAACCAGTAACGCATGCTTTATAAATAAAAAAAAAACATATAATTTAATTTGCACAATATACAATATGTGTAACTTATAAAATTTGAGGGGCTAAATTGCACAAATGAAAGCATTGCACCAAATATGGTGCAAGTTAAGGCGTGGTTTGGAGAGGTTAATAGTTGCCATTTTGGTGAAATGGCTCCACAAATGGAGCTGGTTGGAGAAGCCCTAATAATGATTAAATAGTATATCGTATTAGAACGAGACCATAAAGAAACACAGGTCTAACTATAATTTTATTGGGTCAGACTCAGATCTCAGTGAAAGGTAACACAATTCAGACCCACTATATTTCTGGTTTACCTCCATGGGCGTATTGCCCTAAAGAACCTTCACAATTAAACAAAGGAACCATAACATTTCACACTTTAACTGATATATCTACATAAATTCAACCGAAAAAGTTTCTAATATGAGTACATCAAGAAGCAGGCACAAACCTTAAATATTATTGCAATTTCTTAATATACACTTAATTCAACTTAGAGCAGAAATATTCAAAAACCAAGAGGCAAGACAAGAGAGATGACCTTGAGAAGAGAGACGCATCTCTCAGCCTGTTCAACTTCGGAACAAATGGCGGTTTCAGCAACTCCAAACCTGGTCGGAAGACGAGTTACCGTTGATGGATGCCTCGGCGGCGCTGCTGATAGTGGGAGCATCATTGATGCTGCAGCGGCAGAGAAACTTCGAAATCCTGCGGTGGTGCTTAGCGGTCATTCGAGATTTAGGAATAGTCAGTGGGAACAGATTGAACGAAGCCTTGCCGGCAATAGGGAAGACAAGGCAGGAAAAATTAAGGATGGGAGGGATGGGGGAAAGGTTGAGGGAGGAAGTTCGAAGTGAGTGGGTTTTAGGGAGGGGAGTGGCGGTGGGGAGGAAGGGGAAGGGGAAGGTGGCCGGATTATTGGAGGGGAGGGAGGGAGGGAGGGTGGGAAGATTGAGAGGTCCCAGGGGCAGAGTTTTGTTTTAATTTTTTTAATTAAATTTAAGAGAAAATTAAGTCCTAATCTCTCGATTCTAATCAAAACTGCTTACTTGGCATGGCTTGATTCTTGAAAGTGATTTTTCAAAAATAATTTTAGAAAAATATACTCCCTCCGTCCCAGCCTAAAAGGCAAAAAATGGAGAGGGAACGCAAATTAAGGAAAGTGATGTAGGAAAGAGAAAAAGTTTAAATGTTGTGAGTATGAAAAATTAAATAGGAGAGAGAATGAGTGGGAGGTGATGTAAGAAAGAGAATGTTGTGAGTGTAAAAGTAAAGTAGGAGAGAGAATGAGTGGAGAGAATAGTGATTTAAGGTTTCCTTTTTGGGAAAGTGCCTTTTTAAATGGGACGCCCAAAAAGGAAATTTGTGGCTTTTAGGCTGGGACGGAGGGAGTATTATTTGTAATAAATACTACTCCCTCCGTCCTACCTCAAGGTTGAACCTTGAGGTGGACACGCTTTTTAAGAAATTTAATTAAAGTGGGTAGAAAATTTGAAGAGAGAGAATGTAAAAGTTAAATGTGTGGTAGGAAATAGGAGAGAGAATGTAAAAGTTAAAAATATTTAATAGGAGAGAGAATGAGTGGGAGAATGTGTGGTAGGGAATAGGAGAGAGAATGGTTTTTTTGTAAATATATGGAGATGATAAGAGTATAAATATATGGAAAACTTTCCATTTAAGAAAGTTAAACCTTGAAGTGGGACGGCCTAAAAAGGAAAGGTTAAACCTTGAGGTGGGACGGAGGGAGTAGTACACAAAAGCTTGTGCCATTGGCACGGGTCAGTACGGAAAGGAAGACAGTATGAAAAGAGAAAAACGTGGGGAAACTGAAATCGCATACTAACTATATGATGTTTTAAATGTAATTTTAAACTGTTTATAATACACAATAAAAATTGTTTACAAAAAGATAACACATAAATTAACATCTAATTAACATATAGATTTTTAACCAGTTGAAGTAAAGATGTTGTCTCAATCGAAACAGACATTGGCCAGGTACGTTTACGTAAAAGCACCTGAAATAAATAAAAAATGAAATCAATATATTTTTATTAAATTAACAATATAATAATTAAAAAAATAATAATAATACCTTATTATGCCCATTCCAAGTCATTGTCGGAGGTTTGTGCAAGCGTCTATATTCTTTCACACACTCATCCCATGACTACAAATATATGATTGAAAAATTTGAGAATGATGATAAAATAATTATTGAAGTGGTAAGTAACTTGACATAATTTGATAGAATTATAATAAATTAAATTAAATTACATGCATCCATATCAAATTATAAATATAAATAAACAATAATAAATATTTAAACTGAAATTATAAATAAACAATACTAAATATTTAAACTGAAATGAATTAAATACCAGTGGGAGCAATGCAACTGTCGGTAGGTTGGTTAGTCGATTTTGATCCTAATAATGAATTCTAAATATTAGTCAAAAAATCTATATATATTCGTTAATTAATGTAAATAAAAAAAAAACTTAATTTAACATCAAATGTTTACCCTTATCATTTCATCGTGTTCAAAAGGTTCTCGCATGACAATCGAGACATTGTTTCTTCGCAAAATGTCAATCTAAAAATTACATTATTATCACAATCACATATCACATATGATAAAAACAAATATTTACAATAAAATAGTAATAGTAAAATATTAACTTACTGTTTCACTTAGAGCCGAATCACCATATTCATAAATATTCAATGTTCCTTGAGCGTTCATTTTTTTTAAACCTATAAAAATAAACACAACTTGTAAATCTATAGTATAAAACACTATCTAAATCAACATTCAAATAAAAAATAACCTTCTTATGGTTCTTCATCTGAACATCTGGATACGTCGAGAGTAATTTGAATTACATTTATTTATTGAACAATTCTAATAACTCTGATAATTCAAGAATATACTGTCCATGGATTATGTGAAGCTAAGAAGCGATTAATATTGTCCTCTATTGTGTTATAGATTTAATATAAATTAAATTTTAAATTAAATTAAATTGAACATATTGATAAAATGTTAATAATATTTTAAAATTATAAGATATTATTTCTAAATTTAAATTATTTTATCGATAAAAAAAATACGTAGGTACAAATTATATAATAACCATAATTCAAAAAAATTGTTGTACACAGAATAATATTTTAAAATGCTTCTATTTTTATTTTTATTTTTTTGTGTTGTTCACGCATTGATCCTAAAAACTATATCTCTCTCTCTCTATCTCTCTCTCTATATCTCTCTCTCTCACACAAACACACAGAAAATCAAATTTCTGAGAAAGCCCTTTTCTTTCTCTATCCTCCCCAATTGACGCAGCCCTTCAAGCTTCTCCGGCTACCCCACCCCTCCCACACTCAGGCCACCTCCTCCCCTTCCCTTCCCTCCCCTCCCCTCCCCATTCGATCGGCGTTACAACGTCCGACCATCTTCTCCGTCCAATCGGCTCCCACCGAGAGATTGATTAAGAGGGCTGTTGGGTTTCATCAGCGACGATCAACGGAGGAAGGCAACCATTCATCGAAAATTCCCACCGGAGCATCACTTTGGAATTTTGGGAAACGAAGCCCTGAGTCACGCTACTCCAATCCGTCTGCAATTCGTCCTCAATCCGCCCGCAATTCGTCCTCAATCCGTCCGCAATTCGTCCAATCTGCCCGCAAATCGTCTGGCTGCCAATGGTGCCCCGGTGAAGATGATGGTTTTGAGGTGGTTGGTTATGTTGAGGTTAGGGAGGGGGTTGGCCGGAGGTTAGGCGAGGTTGAAAGCATTTTGAGCTGTTGTGCTTTCCTCTCTCTCTCTCTCTCTCTCTCGCTCTTTCTAGACCTTAGTTCTAAAAATTCTTGGTAGGCTTTGTTAAGAATTGATGATGGAGAGACATTTCATGGGTTTGAATTCCAAAGATTCTTCCTTGATTGTTGTCAAGGAAGAAGCTGTTGAAGCCTCTCAGGATCACTCAGGTACTCAATTTACATTCATTTTTACAGATATTTGATTAAGAGGGGTGGGAAGGAAACATTAAATAGAGAAATTAAATAGAGAAGTAAAGCTAACTTACCGTCTAAGAGAGAGAGAATGGCTGCCGGAGGCAAAACTTGAAAATCTTCAGCGTCACAGTCAAAACGGGGAAAACTGGCGTAGATGTAAAATTGTGAAAATGAGAAAAATAATAGGGGAGAAAAATTAAGAGAGGCCGGAACATTTAAATTTTACTGATTGGTTTAATCGTAAGTTTTGCAACTGCCAGGCAGAGTGGGAGAGATCGTGGGAGAAGGTGGGAAATTGTTGGAGATTGGATTGTTTACAGCCGTCCGATCAACTCTCCAACTTTTAATCTCAGCCGCTCTTTATACCCCATATAAGAGGCAGTTATTTGCCCCTTGTATTGTATAATAGATTAAAATAATAAGTATATTTGAATAGTATATGTTCAAAACTAATTATAAAAGATAAATACCAAAAATTACATTTATGATATGTATCTCGATATAATAAATACACAAAAGAGATAGAGGTTATTATTGTAAATATAACACAAATAATAACTTCTAGTAATTACTTTTAATAAAAGTTGGGTCATAATTGCTTCTACCAAAACACAATTTTTTTTTCATTTTAACAGCTTAAAATCATAATCACTATTGTTATACAAACGTTGTTAAAAGTGATTTTGAGCTTCAAAAGTGATTATAAGCCTCAAAAAGCACTCCCAAACTCACACTAATACATGAAATTATCAATTTTAGAGAAGTCCCGATGAAAATAAATTAACTATATAATTCATCAGTTCATTTATAATATCTGAAATAACTACGCTTCTCTCCATATCGCACACTCCCTCCTCTCTCACACACTTTCTCTCTCTACTCCATCTCTCCCATCCCCCCAATTTCCAGCGACGGTCTCCCCCAACTCCATCTCTCCCTAGCGAAGAAACAGAAGACCGAATCCCCCACTTTCATCTTCAACGTCATCTATATCTCATCTACCCACTTTCATCTTCAACGTCATTTCCATCTCTCCTCTCCCAAATCTGCATCCAACCTCATACAAGACCATCTCTCTCCGCAAAACTCAAATACACACAGATCGACATAGTGCTACGATCATGAAGGACAAACATGTTGTGAGTTTGTGAATCTCCATAGTTTGGCGATTGATAATCTGAGACATAAAAGAATCGATGGCTGAGGGCGAATCAGTTATTGCTACTGATTTTTTCTTTGGGTTTTGAGAAGAAATAAAGAATTTACTATTTCTTGTTCGTGAAAAAAAAAAGATTGCAGAAAAAAGGGTTGCCAAGATTTTGTTACTGTATTAATGTATTTAATTTTTTATTTGAGACTTCAAGGGAAGAATCAACAGAAATTTGTAGCTAAGATGGTCGATACCGGTATTTGATCTGATAATATGCAGGATATGGACATAGATTCGACGTGGACTAAGATGGAACATACCATAAAGGAGGTGGCAAAAGAAGTCCTTAGAGAATCTAGAGGAAACGTGATACAAACTGAAAGTTATATGATAAACAGAAATGACTGAACGAAATTTAAGAAAACAAGACGGGATTTAAACCCTCAATAATAGTTGCTCATCAGCAATACTATTTCATAAAAATCAATATCAAAAGTCTGATTTTCGGATTACAATTTTGAGGCTATTTTATAGCACTCATAAAACTTAGAAAACAAGAAATATCCTCCTAAAATAAAGCCTAACCTATAAGGTAACCTAATAGAAGTCTAAAACTACTAAATCAATGCTAAATCTACTCTAAAACCTCTTATAATCATCCTACTACATTTAATTCCGAAAATACTAATAAAATAACAATTAATTAAAATAAAACTCATATTTATCCCATCATACTGCATCATTCTCCTCTTCTTAGAAAAATTCGACCTCGAATTTGAGTCGTTGCTCTTCGGAAATATCTCTGAAAACTTAAGCTTCAAACGTCTTCGAACTGTATACTTAGTAGCACTTCTCATCACATCCATCCAATCTGTCCATCCGTTTACTAAAAAACTCTCAATGAATAAACCTTTGAAGAACCCAGATTGCGAAATAAACGGAACTTCAACATAAAAGGGATCCTCATAACAATAAGAACCAAAATACCTCCTTTCAAGAAATAGATGAACCCGTAAAATCACAACCTGCTCCCGGTTCGGCCGCAACACAATGGCTTCGCCGGGTCAAAACCCTCAATATCATCTTCATAATTATCGTCATCAAAGATTGGTGGTTTTGACCAATCAATGACAACGTCGGAACCCGTTGAATCAACAAAGCAATCCACGGGAACAGGATTCAATCGGTCACAAAACTCGTCAAGAGTCAGAGGATCGGCCTTTCTCTTGCACTCAAGTTCTTGATCACGATCGAAAGGATAGATATCCTCATCAACATCAGACCACAGATCTGACTCCGAGCCCTCTTCATCAGACGATACGTCTGAATCTGAGTCCTCCAACTGCGCTAGTTGTCGTTGGATTCGTCGACCCTCCACCCGATCAAAGTGTCTTTGGAGTTCTCGAATCTCGGAACGCAACAAACGGAGTTTGAGATCTTGAATATTTCTTCGCAGTTCGTCCTTCTTGATTTCATATAGGTCACGTTCGTGATGGGGATCGTATTCTTGTGGCTGCTGCTGAGGCGAAAGAAGCAAGCTGGGCTCCAGGCGGCCGCCCCGTTCCCACCCAGGCGTGCGCCTCGCTTGAAGGACGTCAAGGCCAAGTCGCTGCACTCGAGGCGGGCGCCTCAAATCAGCCAGGCGGGCACCTCAAATGTCGGGGCAGAATTGCTGATGTCTGCGTGGGTCTTCATTGCTGATGTTTGGTTTAATTTATTTAGGGCTATTTTGGTCTTTCTTTGCTAGCTCATTTTAGGGTTTTATTAGAGTATTTAAACATGTTTTAGTTGTTGAATAACTTAGTTTTTGGATTTATGAATTGAATTAAAGGACAAGAACGGCTAGGCCTTCTTTGTTAACGAATCTTGTTGATTTCTTGTTCGGTTCCATCTCATAACCTCCGTTTCCTACATCATTTGGTATCAGTTGTCTGGACGAATTGATGGCCGAACGAGGGCGTGAAGTTCGTGGAGGAAAAGGTGTTCGTGGTAGGGGCCTTGCAGCGGATCCTCCGGAAGACGATCATCATCGCAAGCGTGATATACGCGATATCGAGATCGACGTTCTGAGAAGACAGATTCAGGTACTTCAACTCCATGTTCGGAATCGCAGAAATCATGGGGGGACACCGCCGATTATGGGTTCTGATTCAGATATTTCTTCCGAGGGTGAGGAGTATCACAATGGTGTCGATTCCTTGACCAGAAATCATGATAGGTATGCCACTAACCATTCGAGGGAAGTCGATATGAAGTTCGAAACTCCGGATGTGGAAGGTAAGGCAAACCCTACTGATTCCTTTGTGTTTTGGGTTGATACTGTTGGGTTTAACGAGGGTATTTTTGTCGAATCTTCAAGTAATGAAACCCTTGTTGATTGGTCAAAACCCCCTCAGTTTGATGCATATCCTGTAGAGTCGATTGATTCTTGGATGGATATTGCTGGTTTTAAAGAAGGTTCTTTGGTCGAATCTTCAAGAGACGAAAATCTTGTTGATTGGTCCAAACCACCTAGGTATGATTTGTGTCATTGTGACGTTTGTCAAATCTCGACAATCGATCCAGGTTATGACAATAAATCTTCGGTTGATTCTGATAAGGAGACCAGGAACGTATTTGATAATCAAGGGGCAACCTTGGTGTGGAAGTTTGAACCGGGTACCATTAATTTTGGGTACACAGATCCGTTCGAAACGTATGTTCCCCATTCTTCTAGTCGATACATTATTCAGAACTTGATTATTGAGTTTTTCATCTCATTGCATTGGGCTGATTGGATGGATACGATCACAAGGGCAATGAAGTTTCGAGTTCGTCAAGGGCATCTAATTCCTTTTGCGGATGGAGTTCAGATTTTTCGGGGCATAGTGGTGTTCATATCAACGATATTGACTCGTGGTCGAGTCCTTTTCAAGAAGGGGAGGATGATACAGTTGCAGAGGAAGGGCAAAGGGTTGAACAACAAGTTCTTGTGGCACTTCTGGCCGAGGCGGAAGAAGCAAGCCGGGCTCCGGTGCGGCCGCCCCGTTCCCACCCGGGCGTGCGCCTCGCTTGAAGGACGTCAAGGCCAAGTCGCTGCACTCGAGGCGGGCGCCTCAAATCAGCCGGGCGGGCGCCTCAAATGTCGGGGCAAGCGTAATTGCGATGTCTGCGTGGGTCTTCATTGCTGATGTTTGGTTTAATTTATTTAGGGCTATTTTGGTCTTTCTTTGCTAGCTCATTTTAGGGTTTTCTTAGAGTATTTAAACATGTTTTAGTTGTTGAATAACTTAGTTTTTGGATTTATGAATTGAATTAAAGGACAAGAACGGCTAGGCCTTCTTTGTTAACGAATCTTGTTGATTTCTTGTTCGGTTCCATCTCATAACCTCCGTTTCCTACATCAAAACGTGCCACCAAGTAAGGACACATCATGGTGGAAGGAGGAAGTAAAACAAGCAATAAAGGGCAAGCGAGAATGCTACAAATTATTGGGGAAATGTAGGAGCGACGAGAACTATGAGAAGTATAAGGAAGCTATAAGAGATGCTAAGAAAGCAGTAAGAGACGTGAGAGCAAAGGTGAATCAGAAACTTTATGATAAGTTGGATTCAAAAGAAAGGGAAAAGGACATCTACAGACTCGCTCGTATGAGGGATAAGAGGACACGAGATATTGGGACGGTTAAATGTGTGAAGGATGTAGACCAAAGAGTTCTAGTCGGAGATAAAGAGATAAAAGATAGATGAAGTTCGTACTTTGATACCTTGTTCAATGGCGGTCAAGAGCAGGATATTAGAGATTTAAATATCTCTTCGAGTATGGTTAATCGAGATTTTATGCGGATAATTCAAAAGGGTGAAGTGGAAATGTCAATGAAAAAGATGGGATTGAAGAAAGCTGTAGGACCGGATGGAATACCAATTGAGGTTTGGAGATGTTTCGGGGAGAGGGGAATAGATTGGTTAACAACGCTATTTAACAAGATATGGAGAATTAACACAATGACATTAGAGTGGCGGAAGAATACTCTGATCCCTTTGTATAAGAACAAAGGTGATATCCAAGATTGTGCCAACTATCGGGGGATCAAACTAATGAGCCATACTATGAAACTTTGGGAAAGAGTGATTGCACAAAGGCTGAGAAAAATTGTAGATATTTCGGATAACCAATTTGGGTTTATGCCGGGAAGATCGACTATGGAGGCAATATATCTGTTGGTGTAGTGCCCTAGGCGTTTAGTTATATTTGACTTATTATCTAAACCGCTATGTAATTGTCTTTATCATTTATTATAGAGAAAGTATTATTTGGTTCATTATATATTTGCATGTTTATTATATTGGCTGAATCAAGGCCCCTAATTGTTTGTGAACAACTAGTATAAGTTGGTAATGGATAATCATGGAGATAATTATTTGCATGTGATGCACATTACACTTATGGATACTTGCTAGAAAACAAGTATTGGACATGACCTACCGATGAGATTTATGACATGGTCTATAGTCATATATGTCATGAATAAATCTCATGATAGTCGTGTTATTGAATCCTTTGTACCTGAGATTATCATCGTCTTCCACATGATGAAGATCGTGTTTGATATAGTCTAACACTATCTTTAATCGGATAGCAATAAGGGCTATGTTAGCATGATTGGATTCTTGTAGGGAAGAATGATAAGTCAAGATGGGATTTGTTCCTCTCGTTGAGAGAGATGTTTGCTTGGGCCCCTCGATGAATGATGTTGATGAAATGTGTGGCCACACTCAAGTGATTTGATACAGACCAAATGCATTTGGATTACCAACATATTCGGAATCGAGAAAGCATTGAACATGTGAGTTGACATGGACCATGACTCATGTTCGATAGGACATCGTGGACAAAGGGATTGTGACATTTGATTATCAAGGAATCAAGCTTTGATGTTATATTTAATTGGGTGGACATAATGATTTTCTAGAAGTCACTTATGTCTTGTGAGGTTGATGTTTCAACTCACTACCAACATAAAATATAATTCCTAAAGGGTCACACACAAAAGAACGAATTAAAAAAAATGGCTAAAATGGTGAAATCTGGGCTCAGGGGACGACTCGTCCCGTTCTGGCCCAACTCGTGCCTTGAGAAGGGACAACTGTATCAGTGAGCAGTCATTAAGGGACGACTCGTGCCCTTAGGAACGACTCGTGCCCTTTGATCTGTAAAACTGGTTTTCTGGCTCAATACACCCGCGACAGACTTTGCCACTAAGGCACGACTCGTGCTCTCAAGCACGACTCGTGTCAGCGGCTAAAATCTGTCCGTACTCGTTATCCTTTGCTGGTTTGATTTTGGTTTTTGACAAGGATTCAGCCAAAAACACATGAAAATTTTGGGGTTTATGAAACACTAAAATTGAGATCTAGATTAAGAATCAAAGACCAAAAACACTTTTAGCCATTGATTATTGAAAATCGTTTCAATAATCGGAGATCATCTAGCAATCAATCAAGAAGCGTTCTTGGTATGTAAAATCTATCTCATATATTTTTCTAATCTCTTCATGCTAGACGGATCTAAGGACTAGGGTTTTGATTGTTATTTCTAAGTTCTTCCGCTACGTTTGTAACCCCAAAACCCAACAATATCTTATGAGACAAACTATGGAGAAATATCGGGATCAAAAGAAAGATTTGCATATGGTTTTCATTGATTTGGATAAGGCGTATGATAAAGTGCCAAGAGAGGTACTTTGGTGGGTATTAGCAAAGAAGGGTGTTTCAAAAAAAATATATTGATATTATCAAGGACATGTATAATGGAGTTAGTACTTGTGTACAGACTAGTGTTGGGAAGACTGAAGAGTTCCCTATAAAGATTGAAGTGCATCTTAGACTGAGCAGAAGCAAGACTTTGGAGTGTAAGTTTAGTAGAGTTGGAAGTAGGGAGGCAGGGTGATGGACAAAAATCCTCTTGTAATAAAATACCTAGCAAGTGTACTAGCTATCGTTGTAGTAGTATGCACAAGCAAGGGTCGAATCCACAGAAATTTGTGTGTTGAACAAATTGATTTAATTAGTCTGAAAAGAAACAAAAGGGGTTTGGTTTTGGTTTTTATTAGAATTAAAGACAAAAAGTAATTAAGCAAATAAAATAAACAAAACAAGGAAATAAATCAAGGATTAAGAAATAGTCCACGGATTGGATTCACAACATATTATCATTTATGCTATTTAAATCATATAAAAATAATTCAATCTCATTCTTGGGTTCGTTCACACAAACCTAGGGTTAAGATGTTAATATATTCCGCAAGGTCAATAAGAACATTAAAACCCTACTAATTCTATCTTGTTTATATATTCCGCAAGGTCAATATAAACATTCAAAAATTCAATTAAAAACTTAAGAACAATGGAACCTAGATTCGTTTGATTTCCGCAAGGTCCTCAATTGAATCTATTCTTCTCAATAATGGTCAAATTACAAATCATCCACGCAAGTGCAATAATTCATACCCAAATAAATTCAAGAGGTCAAAGGTATTCCGCAAGGTCAACACAATTGATCTCGAGAACAATAATTAAAAACGTTGAGAAGAACAAGAACGAAAAAGAAATAGGAAGAATTAAAACCTTAGCATAAAGATCTAATATATGTTACTATCAATCCGCAAACTAAAAAATTTAGCCTCGAAGGGCCATTAAAATAAATACCTCAAACCTTGAATTAAATCCTTCAATCTTGTACAAAGAAATTGTAATATGTTTAGGAGAAAGAAAATATAGAGAGAGAAAATAAGAAAAATCAAAAGATCCAAAGATGATACAAAAACTAGTCTAGGGTTATTTTTATAGGTGGGAGGTGAAAATCCTTTTTGGAAACAAATTCTTGGTCAAAATAGAAAATCTCCCGAAATCCGTCACTGATTCTGTGCAAATCTGTTGAAATCACGTTTTCCTTATTTATGACGGAATTAATTCCGTTGCTGAAGCTTTGTGGGCGGTCGCCCATGATTGCCCACCGGCTGCCCAAGTGTACAGAAACATCACTCGGCCATAATCTGCATTTGTGCGGCCGCCCATTGCCTTAAGAGCGACCGCCCATTGCCTTGTCCATGCCCATCCATTTTCCTCGGCCAGCCTAGCCCATTTTTGGCCCAGCAAGGCTCATTATTGGCCCAGCCTTGCCCCTGCACTTTCTCGGCCATGGCCCCATTTTTGTGCAGCAACCTTGGCCTTGTTTTGTACCAATTTTGTATTCGTACCGTCTCGCAATTGTACAACCGCATTTTGGCCACTATAAAAATTCCTTTTGCACCTCGCTCTTTGAGATTTTATTTTTCACTTTGACCCATGAATTTTTATAAATCAAATTCGTCCAAAATTTCCATATTTTCAATTTAGTTCCTGAATTTCCAATATTTACGATTTGGCCCTTGAACTTTCAAATGTCAGTTTTGTCCCATATTTTCCAAAATTGCAATTTGATCCAAAAACTTCCAAAGTACGCTCCAATCCTCCATTTTCTCTATAATTGCACTTCAACCCCTGTACTTTCAAAACACTAGAAAATACATTAAATTCTCAAGGTTTCGAGCATCAAATAAGCTAGGAAATATATCTTTTGGATGGGTAAAACCACATCCATCAAATACCCCCAAACTTATCTTTTGCTCGTCCTCGAGTAAAACAAAACTAAAACAAAATAAAAACTAAATAACTAATTAAAACAAAAGAAAATATTTTTGGGATTTGCTCAATTCATATAATAGGCCGTTGGCACAACAAGTCTCAGATCTCTACAACACACATAATCTACAAGCGTTATCATGAACATGAGACTATAATTACATGGATGCATCTAACTTATAATTCTCCACCACATAATGAAAGATGAATGAAATAAGGGAGATCATTGTCACCAAAATAAGATATTTTATAGGGTCACTAACCACATGCTCTAACTCAATGATAATAAGATGAAATTTCTTGCACAAGGGACACTCATATGCATATTTAAACAAAACTGTCAACCTGACTCCTCTTTAGGAATCAAATATGGCTTTACGGTTTGTAATGTATCGCGATAAACGCGAGCTAGGTTCACGGTTACAAAAGAAGGTAAGGACATACGAAGTCAAGCAAGTGAAACTAGAAAGTCTTCATCATACATCCTCACATTGAAATTATCACTCCGCTCCAAGCCAACCCATTGATTTAACCCCCAAACTTATAATTTTGTATACTTTCGAACTTGGGATCGATCACCTTTCTTTCTTTTTGATCACTTTCTACTTCAACATTAGAGAGGGCAAGGCTTTTCTTTTTTTCTTTTTTTTTTCTCTTTTTTTTTCAACTTTTCTTTTTCATTCATTTTTTTTCTTTGCACATATATATCACGAAGAATGCGCATTCACTATTTTGCTTAAGCCCCTCTTTTTAATACATAACATAATCCTTTTCTTTCTTTTCATGACCACTTTCCACTCAATCCTTTGATTTTCAAACATCCCCCGCGATTCTCATTTATTCCCTAGTTTCACTTTCTTAAAAAGGTGAGAAAAATAGTGTATAGGTTAAAAGGGTAGGATAATGAGGGTACAAAAGAAGGCGAATGGTGGTCTAAAATAACCTCCCACTTTGTGAGAGATTCCATTCTTTTCCAAGCTCAAAAGGGGTTCTAGCAAAATTTTTTATATAAGTGACGAGAAAGTTAAATGCTCACAAATAGCGTTCAAAGAAAATAGCCACATATCACTTCCCGAATAGCCTAATTGATGTGTTATTGACAGTAATGCAAACATGTTCTAGGGACCCCGAGAATGTCAAAGTGATCCTATAAAGGTCTCCTAAGTTGGTAACAATGGTCAAGGAAAATAATATGAAAGTGAAAGGTGGAGAAATCATACTTTACATGTTTCAATGCAATTATATACCCATATTGACAATAATACTCAAGATTTTAAAATTAAAGCACTCTCAAATCATCATGGACTCTTGCCAACTTCCCAAAATATGAAAAGAACAAAAAAAATTTAAAATTTTTCTATTTTTTTGAAGGGTGACACTATATACACTCCCCTATAAACCCACAAACTCGGAGAGATATCTACCCCCAAACTCAAAACATGCTATGTCCTTATAGAAAAGAGAACAAAAACATGCCTCGGGTTCAAAGGACGATATGACACAACAAAATAAATAAATAAAGCAAATAAAACATACCTACTTGGATTGCCTCCCAATTAGCGCATTTGGTTAAGGTCGTTAGCCCGACCGTTGCTCCCAATTACATCTCTTTGGCCTTAGATTTCCTTCTCTTGGCCCACCTCGCATATTCGCGAGCACAAACGCCCACCGCTTTTCACATATATGTACCATTTTTTATTAGCTCGGATGGAGCCCAAGGGATTTTATTGGCCTTCTTCTTGGCCTTCCTTTTCTTTTTCTTCATGGGGGTCTCTCCCCCAAATTCGTTTGGTGCCTTGGTCTCACGAACATCAAGCATCTCATCTTTCTCAACATCATTATGGGAGGAGCTATCTTGATCATCAATGTTAGCCATAAAAGAATCAGATAAGTCAAGACAGTAACATTCCTCAATTTGAGCACATGAATTATTACTTTCAGCTTTTAGAGGAAAAAATGATTTTAGTTTTGACACTGACTCCTTACGAGGTCGGTCTAGGGGGTGATACGGTCCGTCACTCAAAGAGTGTTTGTCGACCTTGTTGTTACTAGCCATATCATGAACGTCCGCTTTATCCCTAGAATTCTCACCGTCACTCTTATCTACTTTAGCACCCTCGTCCTCCTCTATGTCATCTAAGGACTCACAACCTTCCCCATCATCATCCATGGGGTGTTTCATCACATCATTAACTGAAATTTCTATCCTCTCATCCGCTACCATCATGGACAATTTCCCATTCCCCACATTTATTATTGTATTAGTTGTGGCCATAAAGGGACGTCCTAGCAAAATAATAGGGTCTCTACTCGTACTTCCTCCACTAACCATATCCATAACCACAAAGTCAACGGGAACTATCAAGGTCCCCACTTGAACCAATACATCCTCCACAATGCCCATTGGTCTCCTAATAGAACGGTCTGCTAAATAGAGGGTCATTGTGGTGGGCTTCAACTCGGACAAGCCCAATTGCAAGTATGTGGAGTATGGTAATAAATTAATGCTAGAACCAAGGTCTAACATCGCCTTCACCTCACTAGAATCCCCAATAGTAATAGAAATTGTGAAACTTTCGGGGTCCTTTAGTTTAGGTGGGAGGTCTTGTCGGACTATGGCACTAGCACTCTCTCCCATGATCAACATCTCATTCTTTCCATACCTATGCTTTTTGGAGTTTAATTCTTTGAAAAATTTTGCATAGGCCGGAATATTTTTAATCACATTAAGCAGTGGGAGATTTATGCTAACTTTGGAGAACATCTCCATCAATTCTTTCATTTGATGTTCTAACTTATGTCTCATCAAGCGACCGGAAAAGGGCACCGGTGGTACATATGGCTTGGGGGTATATAAGTGTCTTTGGATTTTTCCCCCAATCCACATGTACTCTTTTTCGCATCTTCATAAGAAATAGGAGGAGGAGGAGGGGGAGAAGAAGAAGAAGGAGAACAAACCTCTTGACTTACCACTTTATCATTCCGTAGTGTGGATATGGCCATTGCTTGATGTCCTTGGCTTGGAAACGTTCCGTGCTTGTGACCTTGAAGGGCTTTCGCAAGTTGCCCTATTTGAGTTTCAAGCTTTTTGATGGCGGCACTATGTTGCCTTGATTCTTGTTGTTGCTCCAACCTCATTCTTTCCAATGCCTCTTCCCAAGGCTCTTTCCTAGTCTCCAATTGCCCTTGGGGTGGTGGAGTGTATAGGGGTTTGTTTTGATTATCTTGGTTTACTCCCCATGAAAAATTAGGGTGATTCCTCCACCCCGGATTGTAAGTGTTGCTATATGGATTATTTGGTGGAGGCCTTGGGTTGAATCCGTTGAGTGCATGTACCTGCTGATCATTAGAAATAAATTGCGCACCACTAGGACAAAAGTTAGTAGCATGAGTAAGGAGACCACAAATCGAACAAGCATCTTGCACAACATTAGCACCAAGAGAGGTGCCTTTAGTATTCAACATAGCAATTAACTGAGATACTTGTTTAGCCAAATTATCATTACCCTCTAGCTCATGTACTCCCCTAACCTTACCCCTTATACTCTTTTGTTGGGAATTAGTACCCAACATCTCAAATAAATCATGAGTCTCTTGGGGAGTTTTGGCTCCTAGTGTGCCCCCCGCCGCATTATCAACCATGGCTTGACTAACATGATTCAAGCCGTCATAAAAAGTTTGATTAAGCAAGGGCAAAGGAAAATTGTGATGGGGACATTGCACTAACATCATTTTAAATCGGTCCCAAGCCTCATGAAACGGCTCACCTACTTCTTGGGCAAATCCAATGATATTTTGCCTCATATTGGCTAACGTGGGATGGGAATAATATTTTTGTAGAAACACATCATGTAATTGATCCCACGTGCTTATACTTCTAGGTGGTAACATCATAAACCAAGTCTTGGCCGCCCCTTTTAGAGTGTAGGGAAAGCACTTTAATCTAATTTGCTCATCGGTTACACCTATTTTGCCCGAAAAGTGAGATACTATCATCATATACTCACGCAAGAAAGTCAAAGGGTCTTCGGCCGGTAGGCCTTGATACATGGGCAACCTGTTAAAATATTGACCCTTGACTTCAAAGTTCTTTGCCTCCTCCGATAACACAATACAAGATATGGAGGCATCGACTCTAGGACGACAAAAGTCTTGCATGGTTTGAGCCGGTGGGATTGCCATTGCGGCTTCTTCCTCTTCTACCCCGGTGGTAGGAGGATTTAAGTCACTTTCGAGGGGATTGCCCTCTTTTAATTCAAGTTCTCTCAAACGCCGACCTAACCTATCAATGTCGTCGTTCAATGGCTCCAATGTAGGATTCAAGGGTCAAATCCACATAGATTTGTGTGTTGAACAAATTGGTTTAATTAGTGTGAAAAGAAACAAAAGGGGTTTGGTTTTGGTTTTTATTAGAATTAAAGACAAAAAGTAATTAAGTAAATAAAATAAACAAAACAAGGAAATAAATCAAGGATTAAGAAATAGTTCACGGATTGGATTCACAACATATTATCACTTTATGCTATTTAAATCATGTAAAAATAATTCAATCTCATTTTTGGGTTCGTTCACAAAAACCTAGGATTAAGATGTTAATATATTTCGCAAGGTCAATAAGAACATTAAAACCCTACTAATTCTATCTTGTGTTATATATTCCGCAAGGTCAATATAAACATTCAAAAATTCAATTAAAAACTTAAGAACAATGGAACCTAGATTCGTTTGATTTCCGCAAGGTCCTCAATTGAATCTATTCTTCTCAACAATGGTCAAATTACAAATCATCCACGCAAGTGCAATAATTCATACCCAAATAAACTCAAGAGGTCAAAGGTATTCCGCAAGGTCAACACAATTGATCTCGAGAACAATAATTAAAAACGTTGAGAAGAACAAGAACGAAAAAGAAATAGAAAGAATTAAAACCTTAGCATAATAATCTAATATGTGTTACTATCAATTCGCAAACTAAAGAATTTAGCCTCGAAGGGCCATTAAAATAAATACCTCAAACCTTGAATAAACCCTTCAATCTTGTACAAAGAAATTGTAATATGTTTAGGAGAAAGAAAATATAGAGAAAGAAAATAAGAAAAATCAAAAGATTCAAAGATGATACAAAAAGTAGTCTAGGGTTATTTTTATAGGTGGGATGTGAAAATCCTTTTTGGAAACAAATTATTTATCAAAATCCTTGTCAAAATAGAAAATCTTCCGAAATCCGTCACTGATTCTGTGCAAATCTGTTGAAATCACATTTTCCTTATTTATGACGGAATTAATTACGTTGCTGAAACTTTGTGGACGGTCGCCCATGATTGCCCACCGGCTGCCCAAGTGTACAGAAACATCACTCGGCCATAATCTACATTTGTGCGGCCGCCCATTGCCTTAAGAGCGACCGCCCATTACCTTGCCCATGCCCAGCCATTTTCCTCGGCCAGCCCTAGCCCATTTTTGGCCCAGCAAGGCTCATTATTGGCCCAGCCTTGCCCCTGTACTTTCTCGGCCATGGCCCCATTTTTGTGCAGCAACCTTGGCCTTGTTTTGTACCAATTTTGTATTCGTACCGTCTCGCAATTGTACAGTCGCACTTTGGCCACTATAAAAAATCCTTTTGCACCTCGCTCTTTGAGATTTTATTTTTCACTTTGACCCATGAATTTTTATAAATCAAATTCGTCCAAAATTTCCATATTTTCAATTTAGTCCCTGAATTTCCAATATTTACGATTTGGCCCTTGAACTTTCAAATGTCAGTTTTGTCCCATATTTTCCAAAATTGCAATTTGATCCAAAAACTTCCAAAGTACGCTTCAATCCTCCATTTTCTCTATAATTGCACTTCAACCCCTGTACTTTCAAAACACTAGAAAATACATTAAATTCTCAAGGTTTCGAGCATCAAATAAGCTAGAAAATATTTCTTTTGGATGGGTAAAACCACATCCATCACAGGGGCAATCACATTTGATGGAAATATTGTCCAAGCTTCTGAGTTTTTTCGCTATCTTGGATCCATTATCCAAAAGGATGGAGAATTAGATGGAGATGTGGCTCATAGGATTAAAGCAGGTTGGTTGAAGTGGAAGAGTGCCACAGGGTTTCTATGTGATCGTGGCATGCCCCATAGATTAAAGGGAAAATTCTACCGCACGACAATTAGGTCGGCACTGCTTTACGGCACCGAATGTTGGGCCGTGAAATAGTGTCACGTGCATAAGATGAATGTGGCGGAGATGCGTATGCTTCGATGGATGTGCGGTCATACAAGAAATGATCGATTGGGGAATGAGGTGATCAGAGGTAAAATAGGAGTTGCGCCCATTGAGGATAAAATGAGGGAAAATCGTCTAAGGTGGTTTGTACATGTGAGAAGGAGACCGAGTGATGCACCGGTTAGGAGACCGGGACAGTGGAGAAATGATAAAATGACGAGGGGTAGGGGAAGACCCAAACAAACTTGGATTAGAGTTATTGAAAATGATATGAGTTTACTTGGAGTGGAAGAAAGTATGGTGTTGAAGAGGCAGGAGTGGAGGGCAAAAATCCATGTGGGGGTTGATTTTTTTTATTTTTTTTCACGATGACATATGAGGATTCATGTTAGTCGACCCCAAATTATTTTGAGACTAAGGCTTTGTTGTTGTTGTTGTTGTTTTGAGTTTTGAGAAAAATTGGGATTTGGCCATGTCTTGCGTACCTGGGTGGAAGAGGAAAAGGGATTGTGGGGAGAAAGAGGATAAGGCTCTGTTTGGTTCGCTGGAAAAAAAGTGAAGGAATAGAATGGTCAATGGAATAGTTTTCTTGAAGGAATGGAAAGGAATGAAAAGTGGTCAAACCTCATGTTTGGTTGGCATGGAATCGAATCGAATTTCCATTCCATTCCTTCAACAATTCATGTAAATACAAATTATAGGAATTGAATGAAAACATATATAATGTCCAATTTACCCTTCTTTCAATTTTTTTTTTAAAGAACAAGAACAGTGGGTTTCAAAAAAAAAAAAGAAAAAGAAGAACAATGTTGTAATAGAGGCCCATTGCCTTCGGCCCAATTGTTCTTGCTCGGCCAAACTGATTTGGCATAGCTTCCACCATTAACCAACTTCCTGATTGCACAGTTCAACTGCGCACTATTTATTTCAAGCCAGGAATTAATAATATTTGTTAATTTAATCCATTAAAATTATCCATCTACAAAGTAAGCAATTCAATTTGTAACTGAAAGGAAAGAACTTGCATTATTAAATCTATGTCATTAACTAGCGGGTCACAGACCTTAATTTGCAGAAAAAAATGGACAAAAAAACGATAAAGGGATCCCAAGAATATGTATAAAGAACACCTCTGAAAATCCAGAAATTGCTCCTTCAAATGTTGACCAAAAATCCCCAAGTTTGACTTTTTAAGGGTTTCCAATTTCTTGCTATTTTGACCGGATTGAAGGCAAATTTTAGTGTAATTTGAGTCAAATTTAGAGTAGGATTGGGAATTGGTGTTCGATTTTAAGTAATTTGGTGAAGATTGGTTAAATTTTTGGTGGGTGTGAGCTTAAGAGAGAGAGAATTTATGGTAATGGAGGTGTTAAAGGCTGCTAGGAGTGAAGAAAAGATGGAGAGGGGCGAATTTCAAGTGGTGGCCGAAAGGTTTGGTGGTGGTGGCAATATGGCATTTTAAGGTGGTGAGTCTTTGGTGGATATGGCTGGTTTAGAGAGAGAAAGGGTTCAAGGAAGAAGATGAAGAAAGAGAAGGGGGACCCAACTTGAAGAAGAAGAGGGGGAGGGGTTGATTTGGGTTTGAGGGGAGGGGTATTTTGGTTATATTTTTTTGTTAAATTCATTTCAATGGAATGGAATTCAATTTTCCATCCAATTTTGGAAGGAATGGTAAATTCCTTTCAAAGGTGGAATTGGGTATTCCAAAGGAATGAAAACTTTTATAAAAAGTGAACCAAACATGCCCAGGGAAAAAGTCAAATGGAATTCTACATTCCATTCCCCCATTTTCCCTCACTTTCCAGCGAACCAAACGGAGCCTAAGATATCAATGGAATAGAAAGGTAAAATTGTCCATTACAACAACAAAAAACATCATAACCTCAAATAATGTGAAACGCTTTTGCACACATAAAGCGTCTAATATTAAGGAACAGAGGGAGTGTAACTCAAAACTCTACTCTTAGTAATACTAAAATGGCTAAGTAACAATTTTCTCACAAACTCATGAAATTTGATGTTAGCCCACGTCTTCACATAACTATACTCCACGTGTTTTTAGTGGTTTACAATCAAGAATAATTGAGAATTTATTGGTAAGTTCTCAGTTGTTCGGACGTCGGGGTTGGTGGTCGTCAAAGTTAACCGTGTTTTTAGTAGTTTAGTTGACAACTGAGAACTTACTAATGAGTTCTCAGTTGTTTGGTCGCCGGAGTTGGTGGTCGCCGGAGTTGATCGTGTTTTTAGTAGTTTAGTTGACAACTGAGAATTTACTGATAAGTTAAGTTCTAAGTTGTTTGGTCGCTTAAGTTGGTGGTCGCCGAATTTGATCGTGTTTTTAGTAGTTTAGTTGACAAATGAGAACATACTGGTAAGTTAAGTTCTAAGTTGTTTGATTGCCGGAGTTGATCGTATTATTAGTAGTTTACTTGACAACTGAGAACCTACTGATAAGTTAAGTTCTCAGTTGTTTGGTCGCCGAAGTTGGTAGTCGCCGGATTTGATCGTGTTCTTAGTAGTTTAGTTGACAACTTAGAACTTACTAATAACTTAAGTTAGCAGTTGTTTGGTCGCCGAAGTTCGTGTTCTTAGTAGTTTAGTTGACAACCTATAACATACTGATAAGTTATCAGTTGTTTGGTCGCCAGAGTGGTCGTCGGAGGAAAAAAAAAGTAGTCGGAGTTGGTGGTTGCCAGAATTGTTGATCGGAGAATATGGGGAGGGGTGACCTAAGGTCGTGGTGGTTGGAGAGAAAGTAAACTGATAAAGAGGGTGAACTTAGTAAAATGATGTGAGGGTGGACTTAGTAAAATGAGAAGGAGAGTGTACTCATTATGATAGGAACTATATGGTTAGATGAAATATTCCTTGTGTTAGAAGGTAAAATTGATAAGTTTGAGAAATTGTATGGTAAATCCCCCTAAATTTAATGAGATTTCAATTTGTGATTTTACATGTTAATTTTTCTTGTTTGTTTTAGTTTATTTTATATTTTTCCTTAAAATGTGGAATCATCACAGAAAAAGAAAAAATTATTGAAAACTCTAGAAATAATAATAATAGATAAAAATTGAAAGCTAACAAGATTTTTTTAAAAAAAATAGGCCGGAAAAAAATTGGAAGGAAAAAAGAAAGAAAGAGGAAAATGGAAAATAATTAAATAGATAATTAAACTACATCTTCAACATGGATAGTCGTTTTCTACTCTGTTGTTTACATTGACATACTTTCTTTAATTTTGATTCCAGTTATATCACTTAAAACCACTCTTATCAATGTTGTTTAAGCTTTCATCTACTCATCGCCATCTTATTGTTTCTCCATTTTTTTTAAACTTATAATTGGTACATCACTTGATCTCGTTCTCACCAAACCAACCCATCTTAAGTGATTATGTCTTCTTTCATCTTTTCTTTGGTCAAATCCCACGTCTCTAACTAGATCATTTCTTAAATGATCCTTTTTCCATATATGTATACATATCTCAGCCACATTTATCTTATAAACGCAAGACTGTTTCACAACCAACACTAAATTTCATATAGCAGTGTATGCCTAATTGTTGTGCAGTTGAATTTTCTCTTAAATCTATGGGCCGGGCATGTCAACACCACATAGAAATCATGTGACAATTTTTAATTTTATTCAACATGCATTACTATATAAGTTACATCTTCATCAAATTTTTCATCTTTTTAAATAATAAGTCAAATGTAGCGAGAAAAAAAGACAAAACTTTAGATAATCTTGTCAAACTCAAACGAGAAAAATGATTGGATGTAAAAAAATAATTAAATGACTAAATCTGCAAAAAAATAAATAAATATTGAGTAATTTAATTTACAAGTTTCCCAAATATAATTTAAGTTGCATTTTTTCTTCAATGCATCGTTTCGAAAAATAATTTATTCCTCTAAAGCCCTTGAAATGCTTTACTCCATTCTTCCTAAAGTGAATATCCTTTTTTGTCCCAAATTTAAAAATAAATGACTCTTTGAAATTGTAGTTTCAAGGATACTCTTATCTCACCCCAAATCATAAACACACCCTCTCGAATTCTCTCTACAATAACTCCCCCTCTCTTTCTACGAATTGGAGCAGTAACATTGTACAGAAGTTCAATTTTTATATTATATGAGTTATATTTTTTATACATCTTATAGTATGTGTGTTATATTTATCGATTGTAATATAATATATAAAGTATGTGAGTTAGATTTTATAGTAACACGTGACCATTGTGTCGTCCGATTACATATCCTCCAAATCCCTTTCTCCCTCTTAGCCCCCTCTCCCTCACTCCAACGACGGTTCAATGTACATGTATGGTGGCCTATGTTATAACCAGTCTATTTTCCTCTCCAAATAAACAAAATAATAATAATAAAATATATATTTGATACAAAAGAAATTGCACAAACAAATAAAAACCTGAAAACGCTACAAATTGAATAGAGACCTGCTATATTATGTCAATGTCCTAATACAAAAAAATTTCCCCGCTTTTGCTACAGTCTGGACATTTGGCTTGATGATACAACTATTCGAAACAAGTTAATTCAGAAGAACTTGTCACTCGCAAATTTAATGAATGCTTTTTAGAGTCGAAAGAGAGGAAGAAGATGAAATATGTCTCAAACACATTTTTGGAGCAGACGTTGTATAGGTTTCTGGTTTGGATTTTGAACAAACACAACTGTCTCGTTTAATTTTCAAACCATCAAAATTGTTCAGACAAGACTATCATAGCAGTTACAACCGTCTGAATTTTAAAAAAGCAAAGGATCGATTTAAACTAAGCAAACATGAGAATACAAAAGATATCAAATAAAAATACAGAAATTCTAAAGAAAAATCTATGGAATTTAGATTGCTACAGTAAAATAGTGATTTTGACTTTTTTTTCAATAGTAAAGTTGACTTTTTTATTTTAACGTACGTGGCCATTGTTCTACCCGCTACACTGTATAAATCTTGAATATTATACAGCTGCGATGAGTGATGATTAAAACATCATCTCAAAAGTGTTTCCACCTGACGGTGGCTGGTTTTCGATACCGATATACCTTATAAATATAAAAGTTTTCTATACTAATGAAAGTAGTAATATAGCATAAAGAATGGAAAACGCAATTATAAGTAGAAGTACAAGAAATACTTACTTTGTATATATTACAAAACTTTCTTTTACAATGGTTGATGGTGGATGGTTTACAGTCGATGGATATGAAGAGGGGGATATCTAGAGAGAAGAACTGAAAATAAAACTTGCAAAATGAAAACCTGCCTCCACAACTGAGGAGGATTCCTTATTTATAATACAAGGGAAAGCTTTTGGAAAGTTGTGGATCGCGCCACATGTGCGGTGCGCATTTATCCTCCGAAGAGGGATCCACAGCCTTTTGACTAACACAAATAATTACAAAAGAAAAGTAAGTTCCACTAAGAAAGTGGAGAGAAAAGTAATATCCACTGAGAAAGTGGATTCCCTTTGTCTGCTTCTTTTTGAAAATTGAGGGGCGGCTTCACTGTGTGGTGATTCCGTCTTCTGTCCTTGTCTTTTATTATTTGTCTTACAGGTCTTCTACCTGTACCTGGGTGAACATGTCATCATTTGATATGGCTTCGTCATGTATTGTGGAGGATGAGCTTCCCTCGTTACTTAGTTGGGCCATTAGTTTGTCAAGGTCTCCAGGATTTGTGCATTGGGCCATCTGGATCATAATGTGTTGTTTTCTTCGAAGGAATTCTTCGTTTTGTTGAGCTTGTTTAGGTGGAATATAGTTGCAAAATTGGGGTTTTTGTTCAAAATATTTTGTTACTGCTATTGTGCTGCAGTCAGATAAGGGTGTTTTGTCCTACCATTTGATTTTGTATTTCCTGATTAATGCCGGGAGAATTGTTTTGCGCTTACACTCACACTTTTGTTGCCTTGGGGCATCCATTTGTAAACCCATTTGTACACACTCACACATTTGTTCCTCTTTTAGGTCAAATTCTGTCATGAAGATCCAAGGGACTTGGAAAGTATGACAAAATTGGGCCCAAATAGGGGATTGCTCAATTTTCTCTGGATAAGTAATTTGTTTGGCCCATAAATTGAAGGCCTTTTGTACAGAAGATGGAACAATTTGTTTATCCAGCCCAAACTTTGTGCACCAAAGATTAAATCAATATGGGGTTGGATAAGGAAAGTCAGGGGAGAAGTAGAAAAAATAGGAAAGAGAAAAAGATTTGTTTTGCTTGAGAAAAGCCCGGGATCAGGCATTAATATAGTCCCAATAGTTGAAACGGGCTATATTGTTTGGAAGGGCCAAATCTTTTGCCTCACTGGGCCTTTGTCCCCAATCAGAAATGGTTAAGAATCTCAAAATTCTTACTTTGCAATATCTTATTTTGGAGGGGTCCAAATGATATGCGGAATATATGAAAGTGGCTGATTTTGTTTTGGTCAAAATGTTTTCGTAATAAAACTGAGATTTGGAGAAATTATCAGGCAGATAATTGTGGGAACTGGGAAGGAGGAATTCAGACATTTGGTAGGGATGCCATTTTGTGTTTGTTTCAAAGAATTCTGGTTCTAATACACAGATGAATTCTAAATGATTTTTGTAGAAATAGGAAGTTGGTGGTGTGTTCTTTGGATAGGAACTGGGTGTAATTTGATGGATAAGAGGAGCTGGGTGTTGATCAAGGGTTTGTTTATAAGTGGTTAGTTGTTGGCTTGGACTGAGTGGAATAGTTTGTGAAGATGAGGATGACAAGGGGTTTTTGTAAGGTGATAACATTTCGAATTTGTTTTCATTTTTGGTAATTTTTTCAGGAATAAAAATGGGAAGTTTTGTTAAGGGTGCAGTGGTGAACAGGGGCTTTTTATCTTTTTTCTTTGTCGAAGAACCTGAAATCATCCTGCAAAAACCATTTTTATCCTGTAATGTTATTTAAGAGGATCATATCAAGTTCACAATAGAGTAGTTTAAGCCTTTGTTTTTTATACCATATCACATTGTTTAAAGGGTTTCTAAATTAGTCCAATGATTTGGATTCCTTCTTCTCCTCAAACAGTTCTTGTTTAAGAAGTTTAATTTCCTTCCTAAGCTTATATTCTTTTTTGCTAATCTTTCTGAAAATTTTCATGAATCAAGTCATTGTCAGGGATCCTGAAATAGAAAAGAGATTATTAGTCCGGTATCATCATGGGATTCTGTCGGGAACTTCCTGTATAATCATTTTCTATACATTTTATGATTCTTTTTAATGCCGAAATGTCTGCTTCAATGGAGGGTCTAAATCTTTTGGTAAAATTATATTCTAATAGTTCTTCCAGGTCAAAAATATGATATCTAAGTTCTGCGGTTTTACTTATCGGGATTTGAGGAGGAAATTTACCTATTGGAACAGGAGCGTGGAAGTTTTTACTTTCTTTTAATAATACTTCTGTCTTTTGAAAGCAAAAGTTTAAATAATTTGTATTGTTTAAATAATAATATAGACCATTGATTTTTATGGGCCATTCTTGTAGGTCTTTATCAGAAATGTCTGGTTTTGGTTGGGACTGTTCAATAATTAGGGTTTCTTGATATAGCCTTTCTCTTGGTGTCAGGGCTTGTTTGGATTGTGATGAAGAACCTATTTCGAGTTTTTGTTTCTTAGGGTTTTCCATTGTTTTCTTGCAGGAATTCTCTTGTTAGGAAGTCTGGGACAGAATTGTCTTTCCTTGCAATGTGAATTATTTCAAAATCAAAAATTGATAATAAGGCTTGCCATCTGGCAAAGATTTGTTTTGCAGCTAAATTTTTTACATCCTTTTGTAAAACATCTTTTACAGCTTTGCAATCTACCTTTACTGTAAATTTTTGATTTAATAAGTCATCTTGAAATTTCGTTATACATAAAACTATTGAAAGGATTTTCTTTTTTATTTTTAAATATTTTGACTGTGTTTCGTTCCATATTCCTGAATAGTATCTAATTATATGAGTTTTCCCATTTATTTCTTGGGTTAATATCCCACCATATCCTATTTCTGAAGCATTTGTAGAAACTGTTTTCGGTGCTTTTGGATCACATATTGTTAGACAGGACAATTGTTTTACATGCATCTTAATTTGCTTAATTATATTTGTATGTTCTTTTGTCCATGGTTTTGGGTTCTTTCTTAATCTATCATAGAGTGGTTTACAAATTTCTCTTATTTTTGGGAGGAAGTAAGCTATGTAATTTAATGATCCTAAGAATCTTTGTAATTGAGTTTTGTCTTTTATTTCATCGGGAAATTTGTCTGCAAAGTCTATAGATCTTTGGATAGGTATTATTGTGTTGTTAGTTATCTCGTGTCCTAAGAATCTTATTTTTGTTTGGTACAATTTTATTTTAAGTTTCGATAATACTAAGCCATTTTTTATCATTATTTTGTAAAATATGTTTAGATGTCTTTCATGTTGTTCTATGTTTTTGCTGAAGATTAAAACATCGTCTATGTATACTATAATGAAGGTGTATGGTATGAATATTTCATTCATAATTTTTTGGAATTCACTTGGTGCATTTTTAAACCCAAATGGCATAACATTCCACTCGTATTGGCTAAATGGAACTGTAAAAGCGGTTTTGTATCTGTCCTGTTCCGCTATTTGTATTTGCCAAAATCCTGATTTTATATCAAATTTTGAGAAGATTGGTGCATTGTGAAGTCTTTTTAATAGGTCTTGTTTATTAGGGATTGGATATCTGATCCATTTGAGAGCTGTGTTTAATGGTTTATAATTAATTACTAATATTGGTGCTCCTCTTTCAATTTCAGCATTTTTTGTTACGTAGAAAGCAGAGCACGACCATGGTGATTTTCTTTTTCTTATTAATTTTTTATCTAGTAAATCCTTTATTTCTTTTTTGCAATATTCTAATAATTCTTGATTCATTTGTATTGGTCTTGCTTTTGTTGAAATTATTTTTTCATTAAATTCTTTTTCATAGGGTAATGTTATGACGTGTTTTTTCTTTCCCAAAAGGCCGTAGAAAGATCAGAACATAGGTTTTTCTCGAATTTTTCTAATATTTTTTTAATTGTATTCTTATATTCTTGTATTTGTAATTTTTCTTCTAATTTTATATTATGTAAATCTTCTTTTAAGAATTCAATTTTTTTTTTGCAATAAATTTATTTTCGATACATTCGTTCTTTGTATGTTGTTTACATCATGGTTAGAAATGGGATATAGGAATTTAAATATTATTTTTTGTCCTAATACTTTTGTTTCTACTCCTTATTTGGATACCTTAAAGGGGTATAGCATTTGTAAGAAGGGGTTTCCTAGTATTACTTTTGTATTTAAGTCTTTTACTAATATTAGACTTGTTTTGAAGCAAATGTTTTTGTTGCATATATGAGCTTCTGGTATTTTGTATTTGACTTTTAATTTGAATGAATTTGCCGCGGAAAGGCTTTGTTTTGTCTTAATAAAATATTTAGAAGGTATTATGCCTTGTTCTATGCAATTTAAGTCTGCTCCGGAGTCTAGCATGGCTATTCCTTCGTATTGAAAAGTTCCTATTTTCATATTTATGATGACATACCATTTTTGGAATCTGACTTTGGTTAATGTATATACGCTTCCTTCTGTATTTTCTTCTGTGGAGGAGTCTGTTTCCGTTGCTGTATTTTCTCTAGTATTTATTTTATGCCTTTATTCGTTGTTTTTGAAAAAGGGCTTTGGAAATGGTTATCCAAGTTTTTTATTTGAGAGGTTTCTCCTTTATACGTTGTACTTATTTGTTTTTTAATTGCGTGTAAAGTCATTTTTGCTTCTAATTATTTTTGTGATTTTTGTAATTATAGGTTATTTTGTTTTAATATTTTTATTTCTTGCTTTATTTCTTTTATTTCTTTTTGCAAGTCTACTGAAGAAATTTGTTTCTTTTTGTTCTGGAACATTTGTACGACATCTTCGTATTGGGATGGCGTTGAGGGTTCTGGCTTTTCTTCATTAATGGTCTTTTCTAATTGTCTTAAGAATTTCCGTTTTATTATTGGTTCTTTGATTTCTTTAATTTTTTCCAATATTTCATCATATTGTTCTATAGTATTGATTTTGGTGGTGCATAAACATACTCCTTTGCAACCATTTTGACATTCATTATTTTCTTCACTGTCATTATCTGTGTTGTATGTACTGGATGAGGGGTCATTTTGGCTAGATTGGTCATTTTCTGTGGATGATACTGCAAAATTGTCAATTTTGGATATTATTTGGTCTATTTCTTTTATGTTGAGGTTATTGCAAATCTGTTTTATTTGTTTTCTTGCTAGGCAATTTCTAGCTATGTGTCCTGATTTTTTACATAAAAAACATCTTATTTCTTTATTGTGAGTATTCGAATTTTTGTTATTTCCTCTGTATTTCTTGTTGTTATATTTGTTATTATATTTCTTCTTATGGCTTGGTTTTTTATAGTATTCAGGGGGCTCTCTTGTGTAGTTTTTATTTGTTTTTCTATGTTTTCTTCTATAAGTGCTATTTTTATGATAGGGGTTGTGACTTTTCTTTTTATGGGGTGGTTGTATTCTACTGAATCCAAATTGTTCACACCAATGTCCTAATTCTCTACGTGTTTGTGCGCTTTCTTTCTTTAATTTATTACTTAATCTTTGGTCTTGGCAAAGTCTTAAGCCAGTAATGTTTACGCAAGTAATTAGGTCTCCGTAGGTTAATTCATTATAAGAAATTCTTCCAAATTTCTGTTTTATTGTATCTTTTACTTTTTCTGAAAATAATCTAGGTAATCCAGTGATAAATTTTTCTTTCCAGTAAATGTTATTTGGGTCTGCAAAATTAAAAACACTTTTTAAGAAATTTACTTTATACCATTTGAATTGTTCTAGTTTTCTGCATTTTAGATTTTGTAATATTTCTGAGTTTCTTTCTGTATATAAATCTATGTCTCCTATGAAGTGGGTTGTGATATTGAATATTAGGGTTATTAATTGTGCTGGGACAGGTCGTCCTTGTTCATCTACTAAAGGTTGTCCTTGGTTATCAACTCTTACCGCTGTTAAAATATTATCCTTTATTTCTCTTCCTAGTAACTTTTCCCACCAAGTACGTAATTATCTGGTGAATCCTATGATTATGTTTTCTACAGCTAGTCTTTCTGTAATATTTGTTATTTTGTAAATATTGCCTACAATTATCATTTTTTTTTGTTTTATTGATGATTTCCATTTCACTTAATCCATCAATGTTCCATTCATATATATTTTTTGCGTTATAAGACTTTTGTTGATTTCCTAGTATTTCTAAATCTTCTGCTTCTTTTTTATAGTTAGGAAAAGTTCTTATGGCTTGTATGGGTATCATTTTGTATTGATTTCTTTTTTCATTATTTGTGGTGTTATTATCTTCAGAAGTAGGGATTGATTCTGATTCAGATGAGGATTCTTCGTTGTATTCTGTTAGTACGCTGAAGTTTTTGTTTTTACTTGCGCCTGTTTCCTCTTTTATTTATATGTAGGTTTTTACATTTTCCATTAAGTCATTTAAGGGATTGTGTAAGGTTGGTCTAACACCTGACATTTTAAATGGGTTCTTAGAAGGTGATATCTGTTTCTTGTATGGTACTGGTTCTCGTTCTTTTCTATTTGATGGTGTTTTATTGTATAATTCTGCATATTCTGTATATCTCTGTCCTTGTTGGAATTCATATTTTTCTGAGGTGGATCTTCTAGATGGTATATCAAAATTAAGGTTTTTATTTTTGTTTAAAGATTGTGACCTTTTGAATTTTAAGTCTACTGAGCCATCTTCATATTGCGTAACTTGTTCTAACTCACTTGTTTGTTTCTTTTTTACCCTTGTATTCGGTACAGTTTTAGATGGGTAAGTCCATTTTTCTGGTAGAGTTATATCACTCCACTTAATAGTTTTTGGAATTGTTATGTTGGCTTTTGTTTTGTCTATTTCCCAAAAGACTGTTTCTTCGGTGGTTATGGTTTTATTAAAAGCATTTGGACATAGTCCAGTATTCATTACTTTAAAATGTAGCCTGGAGAATATTTCATATATATGTGATCCTACTTGCATATGATAGTTATGGGTTAAAATATTTAAAGTTAAAATTTTCATTATATGAGAATCTGTTAAAGATATTGTAAAATTAGGATAGGTATTAAAATGTATTGGTCCGTTTGTTAAACTTGTTTCAATTGCTCCTATTAAAGAGTCTACGTAATTTAAGTGTCTGGCATCTCTTAAAGCTATTTGGATACTTGTGTCTAATCATTTCATTGTTAATGGTTTAATAGCTACTTGAACTAGTCCTATATGTAAAAATCTGTATCCTTGTGATATATATTTTTTAATTGAGGATTTTGAGAATAAACTCATTGTTTGATTATTGGAATATAGAGGAGTAACCGTTTCTTTTGTTTTTATAGCTAATCTTGATCTAAAATCGAATGTGCCTTTATCTTTGTATATTTCAGATATAGGTATAGATGGAGGTTTCCAATTAGTTAAAAATTGAGTATCCCAAGAGATTTCTTTAGATAATATACTTTTATTGTTTCTATCTTCATCGTTCTCAGTTTATATATATATATATATATATATATATATATATATATATATATATATATATATATATATATATTTGGTCCCAAAGGGGCAAAAGGGGCTAAAAAATAGCTAGAGGGGGTGAATAGTTGTTTTGAAACTTTTTCAAACCCATTTGCAAAGTAAAGTCAAATGTTTACTAACTTTTAACTTGTTATGAGAGGCGCCTAAAGAGAGAGTAAAATGCACAGCGAAATAAGTTAGGGGCGCTCTAACAACCAAGGGGGCGCACACACACAAAGGGAGCGCTAGTTTGGCTTAAAAGAGTTAGGCTTAAAATGAGGAGCTAAGACAACTTCAAAACAAACACAATTCAACCAAATATATTGAACCTATTAAAATCAAACAAGTAAATATGATAAGAAAAATTATGAAAATCAAAGTAAAATGCAGAAAGTAAGAACAAGTTATTTGAAGAGGTTCAATCGTTAAAGATATACGTCATCTACCAAGATGGTTAGTATTGGATTTCTAAACACTAGTTTGTATTAGATTCTTGCTGGAGAGATTACAAGGTATCTTGATTATGAATCTAACAACTACTTTAAATGAAGAACAAATCATATACTATAACCGGTGTTTCTCTTGAAGATGATCTATTTAATCAAGCTTCTAAAGGTGTGTGGGTGTATCTGTTGGTGATTTTAGTGTCATCAACTATTTTATTGTAATGGTGATTTACTAGAGATCAATGTGATTCGTATTAGACTCGGATACGAGTAAGGGAAAGTGTGGAGTACACATTCGTTTGAGCTAAAACGAAATCAACCTCGATAAAGAAGTAAAGGTTAAAGGGTAGCACATTTTGCTGATGTGCTCGGCCGAGCAGAGTCCTTGACTCGGCCGAGCATAGCATAGCAGATTGTCCAAGTTTCTGGACAGCCTTGCTCGGCCGAGGCATATTCCTTGCTCGGCCGTGCAGTATGATTGACACGCCCGTGCAGTTCAAATGACAGGGCAGTGCAGTTGGGCAAAAATCTCTGGACATGTATGCTCAGCCGAGCGAGTCCCTTGACTCGGCCGAGCAGTTCCTGAACTGGTGTCATTTCAAACTGAAAAGACACAATGGTTGGCTAAAGTCATGGTGTAACGACCCTAACCCTAGGCCCTAATTTTAATATCATATTGTGTGCTTTTATTATTATTGTTAATATTATGTGTCCATTTTTTTTATATACTTGATTTCTTATATTAGGATAAAAGGATAGGAAAATAAATTAATGCTCTAAAGGAAAAATAAAAATAGAAATTTGATAAAAGTATGAGGAGGTTAAATTGTGTAGAATAAATAATGGAAAAGAAAAAGGGGTTTCATTTAATTGTTGAAAGCCTAGGTAGTGTGGAAGGGGGGCCATGATACTTTCCCCTAATTCCCTCCTTCTTTGGCCCCTAAAGTCAAACACCACCTTACCTCCCTATGCCTCCTCTTACTCCTTCCATACTCCCTATATTCACCTCCCTCTTTCTTCTTCATTTTACTTCTTTCACTTTTCCCATGGAAGCTTTGTGAAAGCCTCTCATTCCAAGAGTTCCTACCAAGTTCATTTCTCAACCATTTTCAAATCCAAGTGTCCTTTTGTGAATGGTACATCTAAAGGAGTTGATCAAGCCTAGAAAAGCTTCATTTCATCTTGTATTAGCTAAGGTGAGTTATTATGACCCTTCCCTTCATTAAATGCTCTTGAACTCTTAATGTTGTTCTTGTTAATATGATGGTTGTTTAATGCTTTGGAACTATTCTTGGAGTTGAGAAATTTGGAAATTTACATGAAATTATGTTAAGATTCATAAAAGTGGATTTAGGGTGTAAGAAATGGGTGAAGTTAGTTTAGAAGATTTAACTTGGAATGTGTTAGTAAAATGGGTTAGGGTCATGAGAAAGGTTGTTGTTCATGAAAGTAGTAAAACAATAGAAGTAAATGGATTAAATGGATTAAATGGAAATCTTGAAAATTGGTAGTAAATTGGGTGGAAAACCAAGTGGAAATGATTTAGGTGTGGGACTTGATACCTTGGAGATTTAATGTGTTAGAAGTAAGTAACAAAGTTAGAAATTTCCTTTAGGTTTATAACTTAGAAGGCACTTGGTGGAAAATTGGTTTCTTGGGATTTTAGTGTTATTCTTCTTTGTTATACCGGTTTACGGGCCGAGGCACGAGTCGTGCCCCTTGGCACGAGTCGTGCCCTTGGCCAAATCGTGACCACGAGTCGTTCTTGGGAGTTCCAATCGTTTTGAGTGACTTAAGGGAGTGAGCACGAGTCGTGCCAGAGGCACGAGTCGTGCCATGTGGAGGTCACGAGTCGTGACTCGAACAAAAGGAAGTCGTGCCTTGTTGGGGGACGACAGAATCGAAAGAAGGTTCAATGGGCACGAGTCGTGCCCTGGGGCACGAGTCGTGCCCTGGCCTGGTTTCTCACATCAAGTTTAGAGCTGTTCAAACCTAATCAAACTAGAACCAAAATGGAATCTCTTTAACCTAGATTAAAGTAGAATACTTTGGTTACACAATGACATCTTAAGTGATCAAAATGGAATTGGGGAAGTACTTTAAATGTTGCTTAGAAAATGCTAGTTAACCTAGTTTGGTAACTAGACAAAAATGATCCCAATTTGGTAGATTAACTTAGACCTTTAAAAAGGCTATGTATTATTGTATAATGACCTTGTAGGATGGATTGATGATATTCCCTTGCCTTACTTGAGTTCATATACATTGTTTATATTATGCATAGTGTGTTGAATAACTGTTGCACTATGATATTGATTGGACATGAGTATATTTTACCATGTTGCTATATTGTTATCCCTTTATGTGGATTATGTTTCAAGTAACTATTATGTGCTTGATAATGTGTTAATCAGCTGATGTTGGGGGTATAACATAATACGATCAATTATGGAAGTGTGACCTAATGTGATCGGATTATGTTATATCCGTGGCCGTCCCCTCCTGTGGCCACAGGTTGGGGTATAGCATCTGTAGTGAGCCAAAAGCCTTACAAAGTTGCTACTATCTTATTTGGTTCCCTGAAAAACGGATCTTATAAGATGTGAGTATTGCTTAAACGGCTCATTTGTAAGATTGGAGTATTATTATACCCAATGTTGTACGACTATTGTTCGAGGCGAGAAAAGGTAAACCAAGGTAATGTAAGGTGTTTACGGCTTTTCCAATGTGTTATATGCAACTTGTTATGTGTTGCATTTTATTTGGCATATTCTTTGCATTCATAATAGCTTGCTTTGAGATTTATTCTCACCCCTCTCCTTTTAATGTTTTAGATTCCGAGAGACGGGCGGACCGGCCAAGTAAGGGCGGTGAGGAGTTTGGAAGTGATAATTTGGGAAGTGTCACGGGTATATATAGGTTGGCATCGAAAGTGTATTTTGATATAATTAATTTATGGAGTTTGTATTTATAAATCCTAATTTTATGTTAAAACCGATAACTTTTTGTAACTAAACATTTTCTTACTTTCAAAGATAGTCACTCTTTCTCCATTGTGGAAAGGTGTAGAGTTATTTTGAAATGGTTATAACAATTGTATTTATGTTTGAAATTCAAATAAAAGTTTTAAAAGTTTAGGAAATTTGGGTTAGTTTGAGGACGCTCCATCTCGGGACACGTGTAGGTTCCGGGTCGGGGTCCTCACAGTTGGTATCAGAGCTCAGTTAGAGTTCTCGGGTAGAGTCTAGCTGAGTGAGAGTGTGTGATAACTGACGTCGAGGGTTTAATGCAGGAATTTGTTCAAATGACAGAAAATAATAATGACCAACCAAAGAATCAAGGAAAGGTGAGCAATATGGAGAGATAGATTCCTCCACGATCATTTGAGGTATATTACCTGTCTCCGAAGTTAGGGGTCATACTTTTATAAATCCCTGTTTATTTCGTTCTCATGTGGCATTACATTTCGTTTTATTTGCATAAATGGCCCGAGAGTTGCCTTATGTACTGGAGGTTCTACTCCGATGGGAGAGTACCTCGAATCATCCTTGATTATCATGGTAGTTGTGATTAAGTGGGCATGGATTGCCGGTGGATATGGTAGATATACCAATCCGTGAATTATTGTTATATTGACCTGAATTGATTGAGTAGTTGTTGTGTTTGGGGAGGGCCGCAAGAAGCGAGTCTCCTTATCTATGTTTGATTTGCCTCCGTGTGTGGTTGAGGCGGATAAGTCATTATTTGCTATTATGTCATATATGCGTAAATGTCGAAAGTAGGGCCTAAGGAATGTGAAGGTTCTTGGGGTTATGTTTTATATTTGAATAAAAGACACTTGAATTATCTCATGTACCGGTGGTAAATGAATTTGTGAACTCTTAGTTGAGGTTAGGTATATGGCCTAATTAAGAGTGGTTTATGGTTGTATAATTGCATGAGTATTTATTCATTGGTGTCTCATGGTGGAGACTAGATATATGAGACTAGTATTGAAAGTGATAGTCTAAGTGGGATTATAGGGTTTATAAGATATCACGAGTACGAATCCTTATAGAACTGACATATATTTGCCGTATGTGCTATAAGTATATCCTCTAAGAAAAGATTGATTGTATTACTGCTACTAATTTGAGTAGGAAATCAGATATTCTTGTAGGTGATATCACCCTATAAGTTGACTAAGTGGTGTTTTTCATGTGAGTTTCAAAATGGGTGCCATCAGGTATCATGCCAGGATATTGAGGCTTTGAGTTGATATAAGGTACTATTTTAGTATTCGGATCCCTAGATAGAGGACACTAATTGGGATGATGGAATTAATGATTTAACTTGTGAAATTATTTGATAAAGAAGATAATTAGTTTAGCGAATCTCCGTAGGGATAAATTAGTACTATTTTAGAAAAGATGATACTTGGTGGTTATCTATAGTTTAGAGAGATCTCAAATTAGTAACTGTGAAGAATAAGTATTCGTTATAACTTGTTGATAAATTGTATGACTGATTTTAGAAACTAGTAGGATACTCAATGGTTATTAGTTGAATTTTCGGGGTGTTACAATTACAGTGAATAATTGTTGTAAGGATATACTTAAGACAACATTTGTATCTAGTATGACCGTTTTGATTTGTAGTTGTGTATTATTTATGGAGAGGTAATTAGGGTAAATGTGAAGAAGTATAATAGATGTAGTTACTGGTGACTTATGGGATCAACTTCAGGAATTGATAATATATGTATAAGGTTTGTTTTGAGAAACGATTATCATTAGTTAAGAATATAAAATGAGGATAAATATGATTGGAAGACAGGATACTTTAGGATAATTACACCCTATATGTTGACTTAGTTGCGTGACTAATATAGGAGATTGGTGTGATGCTTGTGAGAGATTGGCGTTATGCGGATTTTTAGTTGTTGATGGTTATCGAGAGGTAAGTTAGTTTACACCGTTAATGTTTAATCACAATTTGGGGATGATTGATCTACGTGAGTTCCGATTATATTTTCTTATTAGGAAATCATGGTAATTGACCGGAAACTGGAGGTATGCAATACATTGTTACTAAGTACAATACCAATATTAAAGGTAGGGAATAGATGACTCAAATTAAGTAAAAGTGTTGAATATACAACTTGAGGAATTATTGGATTGAGGATGATTTACCTAGTTTATAATCTTAATGATTGTTTTAGTGTTATTTATCGGAGATAGTAATAGTATTGCGAGATTGTGTTTTCTTATAGAGAAATTAACTAAGTATAAATATTATAAGTGGTGGCTATACTATAAAAAGAGGTCAAACAAGAATATTATGTTGGAATTGTTTAAATGTGTTTTAAAACTTGGAAGTGTGTGTTGAACTTCGGGGTGAGCATTTGTACCCTTCGGGGATAATTGATTCAATAAGGTCAGTGAACCGTTTTTGTGCACATTAAAATCTGTGAGTAATTTAATTATCTACCACTGGTATGGGACGGTTGTGGATAATTAGATCACTCGAATTAGTTTTGTTTAGCTTATCCATCTTTTGAAATTTCTTAAAAATTTGAGTGGTTTAGTTAATTAAAACTGGTATGGGACGGCTTTAATTAAATAAACCATTCGAGTCTCATTGGATCTCTTTTATATATATCCTCTGTAATTCTGAAAGATGTTGTAAAATTTAGAAAGACATGTTATATTAAAGTATAGTTCGTACAGAAGCAAGTAGAAAGGCAATCTAGCTCCTCTATAGTGATTGATTATATTAAAGTTTTGATCCGAGAAATGATTTGATAAATTGTGGGGTGGTTAATGTGACGGTCGCAGTAGACTCGGTTTTTGTTTTGGAGTTGGATCGGCTCCGTTGTGAGCGGCCAACCATTTGATTGAATATTGATCTGTCACTGAACATGAGCTTGATTAGAGCATTGAATTATGATATATAGTCGACTAGTATTCCGTTTATGGGAATCATGGTCTTATTAGCATGTTTACATTTATTATGTCATAGGCAGTTACTTAATGTTTGTATCATGAGAATTGAGGATGAGATAATGGAAATAACGCGTTTCAAGCGAGTTAAGACATAAGGTGGTTTGATCATAAATGTGAAAATAGAAATTTGACGTTAGAAGCTTTATTAAAATATGTAGAGTTCTAGATTGAACTTGGGAGTATTAGCAAGATGGATTTTGTGATTGGGTTACTTTGAAAGTAAAAAGGAGTATGTTGTTTTGTTTATAGAAAGTTGATTGTATTTTCTATTCATTATATATAGTTTGATGAGATATTGATTGATAGAGTCATCACATATGTTAGGGGATAGTTCGATTGTATAAACCCTATAGTAGTAAATGGATTGGATAGACATCATTTGGGAAAGATCCTTTTAGAATGTATGGATGCTATTAAGTTTAACCTTGTGAAAATTTGAGAGATAATTACTTATTATTGAGGATATGCTACGAGCATGTACAATGGATGTTAGTGGTCGATAGGACTTATGGTTCCCGGAGGTTGAGTGTGTATAATAGTAGTTATCCTTCTAGCATTGAGATAAGACCGTATGAGGTGTGGTTCGGGAAGAAAATATCGATCTCCAATTTGTTGGGGTGAGGTTGGTAAAGCAAGGTCTAAGGTAAATTGGCGCCAAAGTTTATTAATCCATTTGAAGTTTTAGAAAAGGTTGGTGAGTTGACTTATAGACTGGCTTAGAGCAGCTTATAGAGTATTCGAAGTTTTAAATTCCATATCGTAATGTATTTGGTGACATAAGTTGTAATACTTTTAATTATATTTTTATTGAGGTCGTAAAAATTCGGGTTAGTGATAATTGCATGGTATTCGTGGAACAGTAGGTTGTAATATCGTATTATTAATGGAATTAGGAATCTTGGGAAGAATCACCATATGGAAGAGACTATTTAAGAATTGGAGTCTGAGTTATATATATAAGTAACCAAGGCGGGTTGAATATTTAGGTAAGTCTTTTTAAAATTCGGGACGAATTTTCTTTAAGGGGGAGTGAGTGTAACGACCCTAACCCTAGGCCCTAATTTTAATATCATATTGTGTGCTTTTATTATTATTGTTAATATTATGTGTCCATTTTTTTTTATATACTTGATTTCTTATATTAGGATAAAAGGATAGGAAAATAAATTAATGCTCTAAAGGAAAAATAAAAATAGAAATTTGATAAAAGTATGAGGAGATTAAATTGTGTAGAATAAATAATGGAAAAGAAAAAGGGGTTTCATTTAATTGTTGAAAGCCTAGGTAGTGTGAAAGGGGGGCCATGATACTTTCCCCTAATTCCCTCCTTCTTTGGCCCCTAAAGTCAAACACCACCTTACCTCCCTATGCCTCCTCTTACTCCTTCCATACTCCCTATATTCACCTCCCTCTTTCTTCTTCATTTTACTTCTTTCACTTTTCCCATGGAAGCTTTGTGAAAGCCTCTCATTCCAAGAGTTCCTACCAAGTTCATTTCTCAACCATTTTCAAATCCAAGTGTCCTTTTGTGAATGGTACATCTAAAGGAGTTGATCAAGCCTAGAAAAGCTTCATTTCATCTTGTATTAGCTAAGGTGAGTTATTATGACCCTTCCCTTCATTAAATGCTCTTGAACTCTTAATGTTGTTCTTGTTAATATGATGGTTGTTTAATGCTTTGGAACTATTCTTGGAGTTGAGAAATTTGGAAATTTACATGAAATTATGTTAAGATTCATAAAAGTGGATTTAGGGTGTAAGAAATGGGTGAAGTTAGTTTAGAAGATTTAACTTGGAATGTGTTAGTAAAATGGGTTAGGGTCATGAGAAAGGTTGTTGTTCATGAAAGTAGTAAAACAATAGAAGTAAATGGATTAAATGGATTAAATGGAAATCTTGAAAATTGGTAGTAAATTGGGTGGAAAACCAAGTGGAAATGATTTAGGTGTGGGACTTGATACCTTGGAGATTTAATGTGTTAGAAGTAAGTAACAAAGTTAGAAATTTCCTTTAGGTTTATAACTTAGAAGGCACTTGGTGGAAAATTGGTTTCTTGGGATTTTAGTGTTATTGCTGCTGTTATACCAGTTTCTGGGCCGAGGCACGAGTCGTGCCCCTTGGCACGAGTCGTGCCCTTGGCCAAATCGTGACCACGAGTCGTTCTTGGGAGTTCCAATCGTTCTGAGTGACTTAAGGGAGTGAGCACGAGTCGTGCCCAGAGGCACGAGTCGTGCCATGTGGAGGTCACGAGTCGTGACTCGAACAAAAGGAAGTCGTGCCTTGTTGGGGGACGACAGAATCAGAAGAAGGTTCAATGGGCACGAGTCGTGCCCTGGGGCACGAGTCGTGCCCTGGCCTGGTTTCTCACATCAAGTTTAGAGCTGTTCAAACCTAATCAAACTAGAACCAAAATGGAATCTCTTTAACCTAGATTAAAGTAGAATACTTTGGTTACACAATGACATCTTAAGTGATCAAAATGGAATTGGGGAAGTACTTTAAATGTTGCTTAGAAAATGCTAGTTAACCTAGTTTGGTAACTAGACAAAAATGATCCCAATTTGGTAGATTAACTTAGACCTTTAAAAAGGCTATGTATTATTGTATAATGACCTTGTAGGATGGATTGATGATATTCCCTTGCCTTACTTGAGTTCATATACATTGTTTATATTATGCATAGTGTGTTGAATAACTGTTGCACTATGATATTGATTGGACATGAGTATATTTTACCATGTTGCTATATTGTTATCCCTTTATGTGGATTATGTTTCAAGTAACTATTATGTGCTTGATAATGTGTTAATCAGCTGATGTTGGGGGTATAACATAATACGATCAATTATGGAAGTGTGACCTAATGTGATCGGATTATGTTATATCTGTGGCCGTCCCCTCCTGTGGCCACAGGTTGGGGTATAGCATCTGTAGTGAGCCAAAAGCCTTACAGAGTTGCTACTATCTTATTTGGTTCCCTGAAAAACGGGTCTTATAAGATGTGAGTATTGCTTAAGCAGCTCACTGTAAGATTGGAGTATTATTATACCCAATGTTGTACGACTATTGTTCAGACGAGAAAAGGTAAACCAAGGTAATGTAAGGTGTTTACAGCTTTTCCAATGTGTTATATGCGACTTGTTATGTGTTGCATTTTATTTGGCATATTGCTGCATTCATAATAGCTTGCTGAGATTTATTCTCACCCCTCTCCTTTTAATGTTTTAGATTCCGAGACAGGCGGACCGGCCAAGTAAGGGCGGTAAGGAGTTTGGAAGTGATAATTTGGGAAGTGTCTGGGTATATATAGGTTGGCATCGAAAGTGTATTTTGATATAATTAATTTATGGAGTTTGTATTTATAAATCCTAATTTTATGTTAAAACCGATAACTTTTTGTAACTAAACATTTTCTTACTTTCAAAGATAGTCACTCTTTCTCCATTGTGGAAAGGTGTAGAGTTATTTTGAAATGGTTATAACAATTGTATTTATGTTTGAAATTCAAATAAAAGTTTTAAAAGTTTAGGAAATTTGGGTTAGTTTGAGGACGCTCCATCTCGGGACACGTGTAGGTTCCGGGTCGAGGTCCTCACACATGGCTTTTAATTATACCCTTTAGCTGCTACCTTTCCATCTGTATATATACAGAGTTTGATCTCCTTTATACACGATTCAATCATATATCCAGCCTTGTTATCAAGATCGAGACCCTATATTCCCCAACAAACGAATAAAGTATTTAGTGATACTCATGGTTGGAGGAAGTATTGTGAAGGAGATGACAACTAAATTTGGGAAGCTAGATAAATTTGAAGGGCAAGATTTCAGGCGTTGGCAGAAGAAGATGCACTTCCTTTTGACAACGTTAAAAGTGGTGTATGTTGTATCTACCCCTATTCCAGAACTGTTGGAGAACGATAACTTGGAAGCAATCAGACGTAGATCGAAGTGGGAAAATGATGACTACATCTGCAGAGGACACATATTAAATGGTATGTTTGATTCTCTATTTGACATTTATCAAAATGATGAATCTTCTAAAGAGTTATGGGATTCTCTTGAATCCAAGTACATGGCAGAGGATGCTTCGAGTAAGAAGTTCCTTGTAAGTAATTTCAATAATCACAAGATGGTCGATTCAAGGCCTGTCATGGAACAATTCAATGAACTCCTTAGAATCCTTGGACAATATACACAACATGGGCTGAAGATGGATGAGTCAATATCTGTTTCAAGTGTGATTGATAAGTTGCCTCCCTCCTGGAAGGATTTCAAACACACTTTGAAACATGGTAAAGACGATCTGTCTTTGGTTCAACTTGGTAATCACTTGCGCATAGAAGAATCTCTTAGGGCGCAAGAGAATGACAAAGGCAAAGGAAAAGAAGTTGTTGGACCCTAGGTGAATATGATTAATGAGGATGGAAACAATAAAAACAAAGGAAAGAAACGTAGTTTCAATGACAATGGTTCTGGTCCCAACAAGAAGCCTAAATTGGCATGTTGGAAGTGTGGCAAAACTGGTCACTTTAAGAAGAATTGTCGTGTTGGAAACAAAACGAATGGCGCAAGCACCAGTGGTTCGGGAAAGGGGTCTAAGGACCATTCTCAAAACCAAGGTCAGAATTTAATACATAGTTGGAACAGATTGATTAAAAATTCTGTTTCACTAATTTCTGAAGCATTTTATGTGCAGGATGATGCTATTGCGTGGTGGATTGATTCCGGTGCCACAACTCATGTTTGTAAAGATCGTTGTTGGTTTAAGACATATGAACCAATGGAAGATGGATCTGTCCTTTACATGGGTGATGACCATTCCTCTCCTACTCAAGGAAAAGGAAGTGTGGTGTTGGAATTCAGTTCGGAAAAAACTATTTCTTTATTTAATATATTGTATGTACCTAAACTTCGTAAGAATTTAATTTCTGGTCTTGTATTAAACAAGTGTGGATACAAACAAGTATATGAATCCGATAAGTATATCTTATCGAAGTCTGGTGTATTTGTAGGATTTGGTTATTATAATAATTGGATGTTTATGTTGAATTTAAATAAAATTCCTGTTGACTCTAGTTCTATTTATATGACTTCTACTGTTGTTATCAATTCCTCATTATGGCATGCTCGGTTAGGTCATGTGCACTATAAAAGAATGCTTGAAATGTCCAAAGATGGTTTGATTCCTGCTATTGATAAAAATACGAAAAAGTATAATACTTGCATGTTGACAAAAATCACTAGAAAACCCTTTAAAAGTGTTACAAGGAAATCTGTAAAACTTTAATTAATACATAGTGATTTATGTGATTTTCATGCAACTCCATCTTTAGGCAATAAAAAGTATATTGTCACTTTTATAGATGATGCTTCTAGGTTTTGCTATATTTATTTGCTGCATGCAAAAGATGAAGCCCTAGATAAATTCAAAATCTATAAAACAGAAGTTGAACTTCAACTAAATGGCTTGATTAAAACCTTACGTACGGATAGAGGTGGTGAATATTATGATCCTAAATATTTCCAAACCGTAGGGATAATTCATGAAACTACGGCTCCTTATGTACCACAACAAAATGGTGTGGCTGAAAGGAAAAATAGAACTCTTGAAGAAATGGTTAATGCCATGTTATCTTACTCGGGCTTGAGTGACGGGTTTTGGGGAGAAGCCATGTTAACGGCTTGTCATTTATTGAATAGAGTTCCTAATAAAAGGAACAAAATTACCCCATATGAACTTTGGTATAAGAAACGACCAAACTTGACAATTTTGCGAGTTTGGGGATGTAGGGCCGTGGTTAGACTTCCGGACCCTAAAAGGAAAAAGTTGGGAGAAAAAGGTATTGACTGCATCTTTGTTGGATATGCTGAGCATTCCAAGGCATATAGGTTTTATGTTATAGAACCTAATTAATTCATTTCTATTAACACAATTATTGAATCGAGAGATGCAATCTTTGATGAGAATCGTTTCTCTTCAATACCTAGACCCAAGCCCGGCCCTAAGGCAAGGCAAGTGAGGCCATTGCCTAGGGCCTCCAAATATATACTAATAATTAGGGCCACAATTTATTACAAGCGTTCTATATTGTCCTAGTGGTTAGTAGCTCAACTATAAGTGTATTCCACCATGGTTCAATTCCTACTGCTTGCTTTTAGTCTCCATTTTACATTTTTGTCTCATTTTTTCTAATTTGGCATTTGTTCCACAATAGGCTTTCTTGAATTGTTTTTGTTTAAATATAATTTGCAATTATCTTTATAATTGTAAGACTATTTTGTAATTATCATTAAAATTTTATTGCAATATTTTTTTAAATTACTTGTAATTAACTAAAATAAATTATTTACACTTATCATTTGCAATGCTATTGATCATCTACCATTGAGGATAAAAAAAATGAGAACTTTCGCCAAATTCTTGGCCTAGGGTCACATTTACCACAGGACCGGCCCTGCCTAGACCAAAGGATATTATACCAATTTCGGCTGAATCTCAAATGGATGATCATTCAATTGAGGTACCAAGTGAGATACCCGAACCTCGTAAAAGTAAAAGAGCAAGAAAAGCTAAATTATATGGTTTTGATTTTCAACTATATTTAGTTATGGGATCAAGAGATCAAATTGAATCTCAATACTCTTACTGTTATAGTATAGAGGAGGATCCAAGAACCTATGATGAAGCAATAAAATCTCGAGATGCTGGTTTTTGGAAAGAAACAATCGATGATGAGATTAGTTCTATTGTGGAAAATAATACATGGGTCTTATCTGATTTACCACCAGGCTGTAAACCTTTAGGGAGCAAATGGATCTTCAAAAAGAAGATGAAAGTTGATGGAACTATTGACAAGTTTAAAGCTCGATTGGTAATCTAAGGCTATAGACAAAAGGAAGGGATCGATTACTTCGATACCTATGCACCGGTTGCTCGTATCACTACTATTAGATTACTGATAGCATTGGCAGCTATTCAGAATCTATTGATCCATCAAATGGATGTCAAAACAACATTTTTAAATAGTGATTTGTAAGAAGAAGTGTATATGAAACAACCTGAAGGATTTGTTATGCCAGGTAATGAGCATAAGGTATGTAAGTTAATTAAGTCATTGTATGGGCTGAAGTAAGCACCTAAACAATGGCATCAAAAATTTGATGAGGTTGTTTTGTCGAATGGTTTTGTATTAAATCAGTCAAACAAATGTGTATATAGCAGATTTGATGAATCCGGCAAAGGTGTAATCATTTGCCTATATGTAGATGACATGTTGATTTTTGGCACAGACCAAAATGTAGTTGATAAAACTAAGAAGTTTTTGTCATCAAAGTTTTCTATGAAGGACATGGGAGAAGCCGACGTAATTCTTGGTATAAAGATTAAATGGATGAACAAGGGAATTGCAATTACACATCTCATTATATTGAGAAAATTCTCAAGAGGTTTAATTGTGATGATTGTTCGAAAGTTAGTACTCCCATGGATCCAACTGAGAAACTTGTGTCAAATACTGGTAAACCTGTATCACAACTCGAATACTCAAAAGCCATTGGCAGTTTGATGTATGCTACGATGGGCACTCGACCTGATATTGCTTATGCAGTTGGAAGATTGAGCAGGTTCAATGGTAATCCTAGTAGACAGCATTGCCATGCAATAACAAGGGTATTCAAGTACTTAAAAGGTACTATGGATTATGGTTTGTGTTATTGTGGACATCCCTCTATATTAGAAGGTTACGCAGATGTTAGTTGGATCAACCAAGAAGATTCATCTTCTACTAGTGGTTGGGTGTTCTTGCTTGGAGGAGGTGCCATTTCTTGGGCTTCCAAAAAGCAGACATGTATTACACATTCTACAATGGAATCTGAGTTCGTAGCATTGGCTGCTGCTGGAAAAGAAGCATAGTAGCTTCGAAACTTGATATATGAGATTCCATTATGGCCAAAACCGATATCACCAATATCTATCCATTGTGATAGTGCAGCTACGTTGGCTAGGGCTTATAGTCAGATGTATAATGGAAAGTCTAGACACTTAGGTGTCAGACATAGTATGATTCGTGAATTGATCATGAATGGTGTGATTTCAGTTGAGTTTGTTCGATCTCAACAAAATTTGGCTGACCACTTGACGAAGGGGTTAGCTAGAGACTTAGTAAATAAGTCTGCAATGGGGATGGGATTAAAGTCCATTTAATCCTCTAATTGTGAGATACCCAATTCCCTTCTAATACAACGTTAGAAGCTTGAATTCAATGTGGAAAGCTCGCAGTTGGAGATTGGAACACATGTTATTATCTTTCCCAAGGTATGTGTTCAGACCTGCAAGTAATGGTTAGGTTGAAGAATATCTTCTTAATAGTTCCTTTGAAAAATTGCAACTGCAGGTGCAAGATTAAAGGAACTACCTATGTGGACATGAAGTTTTGCCGCTTCAAGAAGCTAGGACTTGGCTTCCTATATGTTCACTATTGGATATGGACACATGGCTTGTAATAGTGTCAAGATTAAACAAAGAGAATTGTACGAAACTTATGTGTATAGTATCTTCAGGTATTCATATGAGTTGACGGGTTCAATCGTTAGGACACCCCGATTCTTGAGTATTTGAAATGTGTATTATACTAAGATGAAAATTCAATCGCAAGACATTTTCATTTACGCATTCGTTTGTTTCGTTATTTATAAGATTAGTAAATCAAAGGATTACACTAAAATGGAGGGGATTTGTTGGTGATTTTAGTGTCATCAACTATTTTATTGTAATGGTGATTTACTAGAGATCAATGTGATTCGTATTAGACTCGGATACGAGTAAGGGAAAGTGTGGAGTACACACTCGTTTGAACTAAAACGAAATCAACCTCGATAAAAAAGTAAAGGTTAAAGGGTAGCACATTTTGCTGATGTGCTCGGCCGAGCAGAGTCCTTGACTCGGTCGAGCATAGCATAGCAGATTGTCCAAGTTTCTGGACAGCCTTGCTCGGCCGAGGCATATGCCTTGCTCGACCGAGCAATATGATTGACACGGTCGTGCAGTTCAAATGACACGGCCGTGCAGTTGGGCAAAAATCTCTGGACATGTATGCTCGGCCGAGCGAGTCCCTTGACTCGGCCGAGCAATTCCTGAACTAGTGTCATTTCAAACTGAAAAGACACAATGGTTGGCTAAAGTCATGGCTTTTGATTATACCCTTTAACTGATTCCTTTCCATCTGTATATATACAGAGTTTGATCTCCTTTGTACACACAAGAAAACAAGAGTGATACAAGAACAACGAAAACATATAGCAATTCTCAAGTTTAGATTTGTTTTCTTTGCCTAGAAATAAATTGTGTGATTGTCTTATCCCAATAGAGATTTCGTGCAACCCAGGCAATAAAGGGTCAAAATACTTTATTCGGAAAGTGGATTATACACGATTCAATCATATATCCAGCCTTGTTATCAAGATCGAGACCCTATATTCCCCAACAGTATCAAGGAATCAAAAGCTCTCTATTAATCTGTATGATCTAGGGCTTGATGATTCTTAGGTGTTACAAGGCTTTGTAAGAAATCTGGGCTTGGATGTATGAAGGTATGGATGTGTTCTTGAATTTCTGGGAATTTTAAAAGCAATCTTCAATGGAGGTATATCAATCAAAATCTTAAGCAACTACAAATGGTTGAAGTTATGGGGTATTTATAGGGAGCTTAAAAAACTAGCCGTTAAAGATATTTGTGGATAAGCTTTAAGGACAATGTACTGTTGAGTGTTGATTGGAGCATGATGAATATATTTTTTCAATACCCACTTCTTGTTATAATTACCCTCACAAGTACGAGTGCCAACTTGTAGCAATATACTTTTGTAGAGGTCGAACCACAGAGACTCGGGTTGTTTGGAACAATTTAAATGGTGCACAATAGCAAATAAAAGAACAAATAGGGGGGGGTAGTTTTGAAAGCAAAATAACTACTAAAAAGATTAAAACTTTAGACTAAATAAAGAAAGAAAACAAGTAAGCAAATAGGAGATTAAACAATAAAGAGAACTAATTTCATGGATTGGACTTCACAAAATCATCAATCTAAGTCATGGGAGTAGATAAACTAGGTAATTAATCTCAATCTAGGGTTCACCACTATTGCGAAGATTGGGACGGTAAGGCGGCCGGATTTCAATCTATTATTTCCAAGTCAATCACTTTTCGCAAATCAAGTTCAAGTAATTTAACTAGGAAAATCTTTAAGATCAAAAGGATAAAGAACCTAAATTAATTTGCTTTCTATCACGGTGGCAAATCAATTTAATCTTTAAAGTAAGAATCTTTGGTGAGAAAATCCCCAATTCAATGGTGGAAAATCAAACCAATTGGTTAAAAGGCAATTAAAGACTAAATCAAAGTCAAAAGTTGCAATCTTTAACACTTTCATGAAATTTGCTAAAAAAAACTAGAGAGATCAAATTTGGAAATACAAAACGATTATGACATAGATTAAATAGATAATGTTAAATCCAACCCATGAAATTATTTAAATTAGCTACTCCTAAACATAAAGATAAAAAAATAAAATCTTAAATAGAAAAATAGAAAAACAGAAAAACTTTCAAAGATGAAGAAAATCAAAATATCCCCAAAAGGGGGAGTAGCCTCCCTCTTGTCTACAAAATAAAACTTAACCCTAAAAAAATATAACATCCTAATATTTATACTAAAATGGCTAAGGGGTTGATTAGGGCCTAAAATGATGTTAAGGCCCAACAAAATCAACAAAGGATGGCCCAAAAATGTTTCAATCCGAAATGGCTTTGGCGTGGACTAGGTCAACGGTCAACCTTGGGGGAATGGATTGGTGCGGTCGCCCCATGTGTTTGGTGCGGCCGCAGTAACCTCTCGGCCAAAAAATGTTTTCTTTTTCTTCCTTTACAATTTGGTCACTGCAATTTGGTCACTGCACTTTTGGTCACTGCACTTTGGTCACTCCCTTTTCTTTTTTCTTCTTTTCTTCTCTTTTTAACTCCTCCGCTTCGCTCCGTCTCGGATTTCTTACTTTATTGGGTACAAAAGCCACCAAATCACTACCTAATTTCCTGCACTAGAGAAAACACTAAACACACAAATTAAAAAGCATTTTACTCGGGATTTGTACTATAATAGATCCAAAATGAGATATCTTTTGGATGTAAAACTACATTCATCAGAGCACGTGTCCAATATAATCGTTAGACACAAAGTATTTAGATAAGGATAAGAGTTGTCTTGTGACAGATGTCTTCATATAAAAATATCCTTAAGATTACAAAGATGTTGATCTTCATATCTTCAGAAATCTTCTAAGACTAAGAGTTGAACTGTTGGGAGCACTTAAATCTTGAGCTCTATAGAGAACACTTAGGAGGGTTCTCAAGTTGGCGCTCAAAAATGAGCTGGGGGCGCTCAAAAAAGAGCAATGGCTGCTCATAAGAACCTTTGGGGCGCTCAACAAAGAGCACTTAGGAGGGTTCTCAAGTTGGTGCTCAATAATGAGCTGGGGGCTCTCAACAAAGAGCAATGGGGCGCTCACAAGAGCTCTAGGGGCGCTTAGAAAATTCATTGGGGATGCCATGAAGGAGCTGAGGGCGCTCAAGACAGTGAGAGGGGAGCTCCACAACTGTAAGTTGCGGTCCAATTTTTCTTGACCCAATAGTGAACTTCTCAAAACAACAAGGTGCAAATCCTATTACATATAACCTATTTTATGAAATGTACTATCTAAAAATTGAAGTATAAATATTTCTTACATAGGGTACTAAAGTCCATAAAATAACCAAGGTAATGATATCAATCAAGGGAAAATTATCGATGGATCCTTCATTCCAAGTCAAAAGACCAATTAAGACAAGGATTTTGGAATTTAACCAACTAATCCACTATCCTAATAAATATTCCACCTAGTCCAAATTCTAACTGCATTCATTTTTTTTAATCAGATTCAACGTGTGGACGAACGTTAGAGATGAAGATCGAGGTTAGGGCGTCAACAATGGTGAAACCGGCGGCGGAGACGCCGATCAAAACGCTTTGGAACTCCAACGTTGACTTGGTGGTGCCTAATTTCCACACTCCCAGCGTCTACTTCTACAGGCCAAACGGAACGGCAAACTTTTTCGACCCCGGCGTGATGAAAGACGCGCTGAGCCGAATCCTTGTTCCGTTTTACCCAATGGGAGGGCGGTTGAAGAGGGACGAAGATGGACGGATTGAAATTGACTGCAACGGCGAAGGTGTTCTCTTTATTGAGGCGGAGACGAAACAGTGTAATCGATGATTTTGGAGACTTTGCGCCGACGTTGGAGCTCCTAAAGCTCATCCCGGCGGTTGATTATTCATTGGAAATATCAGCTGTACCTCTCCTAGTGTTGCAGTTATATCTCACAATATTCTTATTATAATTCTTATGCAACTCAATTCTATTGAAATTTATTTATAAAATTTAATTATTTCTCCATCCGTCTCACATCAAGATATCAAGAGTTTACAAACTTATTAGGAAAATATTAGAAAATGAGTAAAAAGTTACAAGTGAACTTAAGTAAAAACAATTGTGAACATAACAAATAGTCAAATAATCTCATAAAATTGCAAAAATAGAGGTCATAAAGGACTAAAACAACTGTGAACTTAACATAAAACAACAATGAACTTAAGTAAAAACAACTATGAACATAACAAATATGTCAAATAATCTCATAAAATTGCAAAAATAGAGTCTTAAAGGACTAAAACAATTATGAACTTAACAAAAAACAACAGTGAACTTAACAAATAGGTCAAATAATCTCATAAAATTGCAAAAATAAAGGCTATAAATTCTAAAAACAACTGTGAACTTAATTAAAACAACTGTGAACTTAATTAAAAACAACTGTAAACTTAACAAATATGTCAAATAATCTCACAAAAATGCAAAAATAGAGGCCATAAAGGACTAAAACAATTGTGAACTTAACAAAAAACAACAGTGAACTTAACAAATAGGTCAAATAATCTTATAAAATTGCAAAAATAAAGGCTATAAAATTTTAAAAACAACTGTGAACTTAACTAAAACAACTGTGAACTTAATTAAAAACAACTGTGAACTTAACAAATATGTCAAATTATCTCATAAAATTGCAAAAATAGAGCTATAAAAGATAAAAAACGACTGTGAATTAATAAATGTGAACTTAACAACTGTGAACTTAATAACTGTGAACTTAACTAAAATAACTGTGAACTTAACTAAAAAAATCTGTGAATTAAGTAAATAATAGTCATTTTCATGCAGAAATTATGAATTTAACTAAAACAACTGTGAACTTCTCATAATTGTTATTAGAACAAATGTAAAAAACAACTGTGAACTTATCAAAAATAACTGTGAACTTGTAAAAATTGTGAACTTCTCAAATTTGCTCCAGATTATATGTTGATGCTACTAGTTTGATTCGTATTGACGATACGAACACAACGGTGGTTTCAGATTTTTTTTTTTTATTTCTAGATCTTAAGATATTTCATTTTAAAGTTTTGAGGGAAAAAAAAAGAAAGATAGAGAAAGAGGAGAGAGAAAATGATATAGAGCTAAAATTCTTCATGCACGTCCCGTGTCCATCTTTAAGTCAGGACCTGATGGTCAAATTCCAAATTTCATGTCCTAGCTGATTGAATTCATTAGGATCAGGGATCAATCGGTAATTGCCCCATCAATCAAATCTAACATAATTTTTATAAGTGTATGACTGATGGTCAAATTCCAAATTTTATGTCCTAGCTGGTTGAATTCATTAGGATCAGGGATCAATCGATAATTGCCCCATCAATCAAATCTAATACTCCCTCCGTCCCAATCTAAATGTCTTAAAATGGGTTCGGTGCGGGAATTAAGGAAAGTGATGTAAGAAAGAGAAAATATTTAAATGTTGTGAGTATGAAAAATTAAATAGGAGAGATAATGAGTGGGAGGAATAGTTAGGAGCGAGAATGTTGTGAGTGTAAAAGTAAAGTAGGAGAGAGAATGAGTCGGTGGAATAGTAAAAAAAACTTTCTTTTTTTGGGTTGAGACATTTTAAATGGGATGCCCAAAAAGAAAAGTTGAGACATTTAGATTGGAACGGAAAGAGTATAATTTTTATAAATGTATGAGCCAGTATACCCAAAATATATATACATACATGTATCCAATAGAATGCCTCATTTGCCCACCATTGGCCCAACACTTGTACTATGAGTTCAATGGGTAGAGTGATATAAAGACCTTTAATTTATCATCTTTCTTTAATGTGGGATAGAATCTCACACACGCTGACTGACTGTCCAAGTTTTTTTTTTTTTTTTCTGGTTTCAAATATAGTTTCCTGTTTTGTTTAGTTTTAACTAAATTTTGGTCTCGGATTGAGCAATTAAAACAAGTCAAACATTTAGTATCCGGTTAAACTGTTGAATTTTTGTACCCGAATTGGCCAACCACACAAGTAATAATAATGAGCACTATTATTATTACTTTGCTAATACTTACAAATGGACAAGATACAACTATGTAATGCACACACTATTACACCAGTTTATAACTCAGCAATTAAGAAAGCCTCACTATTATTATTACTTTGCTAATACTTACAAATGGACAAGATACAACTATGTAATGCACACACTATTACACCAGATTATAACTCAGCAATTAAGAAAGCCTCACGGCTCACGACTCTCTTTCTTCTAATTGGTCACTCTTGGGCTGGACTCTCTCAAATTCACAAAAAATTCACACACCCACAAAATCCTTCCTACCTATTTATACTTAGCCTAGGTCGGTGAAGGATTTCTCTAGATGAATCTGCCAAGTCGCCTTCTACGCCAAATTCAGAAGGTTCGTCCCTTTTCTCCAATGGCGGTGGTCTTCAATTTGGGGCTTCTTGAAAACTCCTCAAGGTATGTAGAGATCTCTAGAGAACCCTAGTAATTTCTAGAGAACCCTAGTGATTTTTTGGAGAGAGGAAGAGTTAGTGTTGCTCTTTAACACTCCCCCTCAACACTGACTCTTTCTTCTTGAATCGTACGAGCGGATTTCTCCCACTTGATCCTTGTTGTTGGCTTTGTTCTTCATCGGCGCTCCTTGACCATTTACCTTTCTCTTCAATCGTCTTTTTCGTGCGCCCGTTCGTGACATTGCTTACTCCTGATCGTTCTCGGAGCAATTGTGATTGCTTCTCGATATCCACATTCAACGGTGATTTCTCTCGAGCTTGTTCATGTGTTGAATCTTGTTGATGTTGCTCCCCCTTTATCTCTAACTTCTTTTCGTCTATGAGCTTTGGAGCATCTAAATTTTTATCGATCATTTCAATTATCCCTTCTTCTGAGCCGACATCGTGCAAGCATGCTAATGCTTTAGCAGTGTTGTTGTCGTCTAGATTATCTTTACATCCAACATTGATCATGGCAGCCAGATCTTCGAACCATCGACCTTCGTCAAGCTTTCCACGTTATCATCAATCCAACATTCTTCGATAGTGTAACGCCCCGAGCCCGAAGACCGGGTCGGAACGCTATCAGATTTGACGGACTAGCCCCACAAACCACCACAAGTCTTTCCAGCACGTGTTGTCCTCACTTACGTGCTCACTGAGAAACTTCCCATGGGTCACCCATCCTAGAATTTCCCCAGGTCAAGCACGCTTAACCTTGGAGTCCTTATAGGATGAGCTTCCGAATAGAAGATGCATCTTGGTGATATGAGTAGTACTAATCAAATCATATCAAACATATCAGGCACACACATTTTTGGGGGCGCCACAATCTCCCCCACTTAGGATCCTTGCCGGGTCCCGGCGAAGGCCTGAAACCAGGGCAGTGTGGATCCAAGAGGGGCTCGTACGGATTCAAGAGGTGACTCCCACCGACTCCGCGGTGTGCACTTTGTTCGCACAAAGCACTTTGCTCTACACTTCCGGCCGGTCCCGCTACGATACCATTTGTAACGCCCGAGCCCGAAGACCGGGTCGAACGCTATCGATTTGACGGACTAGCCCCACAAACCACCACAAGTCTTTCCAAAGCACGTGTTGTCCTCACTTACGTGCTCACCGAGAAACTTCCCACGTGGTCACCCATCCTAGAATTTCCCCGGGTCGAAGCACGCTAACCTTGGAGTCCTTATAGGATGAGCTTCCGAAAAGAAGATGCATCTTGGTGATATGAGTAGTACTAATCAAATCATATCAAACATATCAGGCACACACATTTTTGGGGGCGCCACAGATAGTAACTGGGTAGGCGTGGTCCTCAAACCATTCTTCCTCTTCTGGATCGTCTTTATGAATCCTTATATCTGCGAAGGAAGCTTCCATGTCCCATTCTTCTTCACTATCATAGGGATCTTGATTGATAACTGCATTTCCTTCGACAACCTTCTTCCTGAATGGACAATCTTTTAGGAAATGCCCTTTACGACCGCAATTGTAACATTCATTGGTTCGTCTCCACTCGTCAAGTCAAGAATCATCTTTAGTTTTCGGTTTTGCTTCCCCTGCGTGAGAGCATCTTTGTACCTCGGACCTTCATGCTCATCTTGGATCTTATCTTTCTTTTTCCATCCCGCAACAACACATCCTTGTTGCCTTCCGCGACCTCGGTGGCTAAAGAGTGCTTCCTCTAAATACATTGGTTTCGACGTTGAAGGCCTAGATATATGTTTGTCTAGCGTTTCTTGGCTAGCCAGCAAACTCTCTAACTCTAAAAGAGATGGTTGTGTGGCCCAACCACGAATCGCAGTAACTAAACCCTTAAACTCTGGTCTCAACCCGTGGATGATTATTCTTTTCATCCGTTGCTCAGTAATCTTTGAGTCTACATCTAACTTCGATATTTCATGACATAAAGATTTAACTTTGTTGAAATATTGACTTACAGTTAGATCCTTCTGCGTAGTCGACATAAGCTCATTCTCGAGCATCTGGAGACGAGCCTCATTAGTCCTCGAAAATAATGTCGCATATGTATCCCATATCTCTTTTTGGAGTTTGTGCATCCTCGACATGCTCCAAAAGTTCGTCCTCGACGCTAATCTTTAGCGCGTACATAGCCTTCCCGGCTTTCGCTTCCCATTTTCGAAATGCTTGAGTGTCCTCCTTTTCCGGTGGCGTGGTCTCACTACCACCCACGACATTCCATAACTCTTGTTCTTGTAAGTACGACTGCATACACGTTCGCCAATACTTATAATTGTCATTGTTGAGTCTCCTGACTCCACCAAATGCGCTTGCCGGATCTACCATCGTGACTTGGTACTGAATCCGTGCACGTCACCAAGTAAGCCTGGTCTCCTACCACGAGCTTCACAGTCTCCTACTGTGCACCTTCAACGATCCCAAACAACGCCTCAACAACGGTTCCCGCGATCCGGAATCGTACCGCTCTGATACCACTTGTTGAATTTTCGTACCCGAATTGGCGAACCACACAAGTAATAATAATGAGCACTATTATTATTACTTTGCTAATACTTACAAATGGACAAGATACAACTATGTAATGCACACACTATTACACCAGATTATAACTCAGCAAGCAATTAAGAAAGCCTCACAGCTCACGGCTCTCTTTCTTCTAATTGGTCACTCTTGGGCTGGACTATCTCAAATTCACAAAAAATTCACACACCCACAAAATCCTTCCTACCTATTTATACTTAGCCTAGGTCGGTGAAGGATTTCTCTAGATGAATCTGCCAAGTCGCCTTCTACGCCAAATCCAGAAGGTTCGTCCCTTTTCTCCAATGGCGGTGGTCTTCAATTTGGGGCTTCTTGAAAACTCCTCAAGGTATGTAGAGATCTCTAGAGATCTCTAATAATTTTTAGAGAACCCTAGTGATTTTTTGGAGAGAGGAAGAGTTAGTGTTGCTCTTTAACCTAAATAATTTGGGATAGAGGAAGTAAGATGACATATTTTCTTGACCAATTAGTCAAAATATACTTCGAATGGTGGGTACCATTTTTGGCTTTTAGGTGAATGTTTTTCTTGAAAGTTGTATCAATTAGATCCATCTTAAATTTCATTTGTAAGCTGGCAATTATGATTTTTTTTTTTTTTTATAATTAAGATGTAGATGGTTGCGCTCTTATAATAGTATAGCCCATAAACCACTCTCTCAAATTCATAGATTAGATATGTAAATTTGAGTCTAATCTGCGACACCGATTTGATAATTGGTTTAAAAGGGGATATTCGACATGAATTACAACACTTGTCATCAAATCTCCGTTCGAACACAAAACTTCTCTTATCATCTCTTACATCCTTGTCGTTGAGCTACCCCGTGGGGGTGTATGGATAGTTTTTTACTTCTATGAAATGGAGAAGAAACATATAACGTGGTTCTGGGAGACTTTTTTGTTAATTGTTGGGTATGAAAATTGAGCATGGGAGTTATCTGGGAGAGTTTATATTTGATATGAGATACTCCCTCCGTCCCGCTAATATTAGCACACTTTCCTTTTTGGGCGTCCCGCTAATATCCGCACACTCCCAAAAAGGAAACTTTATATTAATAAAATATCCACCCAACCCCACTCATTCTCTCTCCTACATTATTTTAATACTCACAACACCATTATAATTTATTACACCCTCCACTCATTCTCTCTCCACTCATTCTTTTACACTCACAACATTTTATTAAAATATCATATTCCTTAATTCCCGCGCAAACAGTATTTGTGCTAATACTAATGGGACGGAGGGAGTACATCACATCAGCATGCCTTTAACTTTTGATATATTTTGCCTTCATCTCTTAACTTTTCGCCATTGAGAGACATCTATCAGAGAATTTTAATACTCCCTCAGTCCCACCTCAAGGTTTAACCTTTTTCTTTTTGGATCGTCCCACCTCAAGGTTTAATTTTCTTAAATGAAAAATTTTTCATATATTTATACCCTTATCATCTCCATATATTTACAAAAAAACCATTCTCTCCTATTCTCTACCACACATTCTTCCACTCATTCTCTCTCCTATTATATATTTTTAACTTTTACATTCTCTTTCCTATTTCCTATCACACATTTAACTTTTACACTCTCTCTTCAAATTTTCTATCCACTTTAATTAAATTTCTTAAAAAGCGTGTCCACCTTAAGGTTCAACCTTGAGGTGGGACGATGGGAGTATTTGTAAACAACTTTCTTAGTTTTTGTTTGACTGTGAGAGTGTCTCTCAAAGCGCATTGAAATTTTTGCATGGACCATTGGTATGGGGCGGAGGAGCTAACGTGAAATAGAACTGTCTCTTTTCTAATGTTCAAATTGTACTCCCTCTGTCCCCCTGAATCCTGAATGATTGTTCCATTTGTCATTTTGATTTGTTCCAAAAAGTATGTCCCATTTCTAAATTAAGGCACGAATGTTAGTGCAATTCTACTAAGGTACAAGAAGGTAAAGCTCTTCCTTAATAATTGCAAAATGTACAACAAGACAATTTTTTAGGATCGGAGGGAGTATTTTTTTTTCTTCATAAAGATGCCTTTTAGTCTTAAAGTTGCGAACAAAATGACATTATAAATTAATTTTCCAAACACATTTATACAAAAAAATCCACTCTAAATAAATTGTTTCTTTTGTTCCTAAAGTATATATTTTTGTAAAATTTAAAATTGTTCCAAAATGATTTTTTTGCCTTTTTTGAAGAAATTGCTAAATAATCATCCGTAATCGTATATTTTTTTAATTAACAATTATACTCATGATGTACCATGTGACATCATCAACAATTTTTATAGGCGTCTCCAAGAGAACGTCAAACCATTGCGCTATCGCCCTGCATCAAATCCTCCGCTATTTTGCAAGTGTTGTGCCAATTTTGGTGCAAGTAAAACCTTGCACTATTCTTTTTTTTTATTCTTTTCTAAAATTGAAATTACTCTTCCTCTTTCCCAAAATAAAATATTAAATCTAAATAATTTTTTTGCATTCATATTCATTTTGAAACAAATGTGGTATATATTATTTAATTTAATATAAATTATTTGTATTTTTCAATTTTATTTGTATTTTTTATTATAAGTCTTCTATGTCATTAATTTTAAAATAAAATTTTCAAAACTTCAAACATATGTTGGAAATTTAAAAATAAAATAATATAAATAACAAAAAATATTTTTCTATTTTAATATTTGTTTTTAAATTGGTATTTTAGCAAACATTGATTTTCTTGTTTAATTATATAATTTTAATGCATAATATTTAGGGAGAATGCCCCATAAATTCTAAAAAAGTATCATATGTCCCATAAGTTCCTTTCTATTTTGTATTATTCTGTAAACATACTGTATACATGACAATAAATAATACTGAATATAATACAACATCACGTGGCGACCGGCGACTAGTTTTTGCCACCACGTGTTCTTCATTAAACTAAATGTCCCTAATGACATTTAACCAAACTTCATTAAAATCACGACAACACCTTAGAATCACTATATCTAATCACGACGATTTGATAGGACATGATTTTTTTTCTCTAAATTTTATAAAGTTTCCATATAAAACTGCCTCACGCTTCGAACAAATAAAAGCATCATTCATTAACAGTCGGAGAATATGGTGGAGCGACATGGATCGGACCGAGTGAAACGGATCTAGACCGATGGAGCGGACCGAGTTTGCAAGAAAATACTTGTTTCCTAATGTTAGCTTCGTATTTTAGGAAGACTCCTTAATTAAGTAGGAAAGTAGAATACATAGCTAAAATAGAATCCTAGTCAAAGAAGGATTATTATGTATATATAGGATTGTATCTCCTATTAGAATTAGGACTCTAAAAGTAGTATAAATAGGTGTTTAGGACAATTGTAAAAGATGAGAGTGAAATAATATAGAAATTATAATCCTACTCCTCTCCACATTTTAACATGGTATCAGAGCTAAGATCCATAGAAGGACTTCTCCGCCAAAACCCTAGCGGCAAAACCCTAAGCCGCCCCAAACCAAATCTTTCTGCTCTAGCCTTTTTTCTTTTGTAATTAAACCCCCCTCGGCTCAAATTTTTCCCCTTCGAATTTTTTTTTTTTTTTTCTTTCTTAAAATTTTTTATCTTTAATGTCTCCTCCATGATTACCCAATTCGCTTCCGCAACGAATTCCTAAAACCTAGGGTTCCGATTGTTGCTTTATCCCTTTGATTATACCAACTTCACTATCCCTTGAAAAAAAAAAAATAAATAAAAAATTGAGTGTCGTTCACTATAAAAACATTGATTGAGTGTCGTTCACTATAAAAACGATAATCGAGTGTCGTCCACTATAAAAACGATAATCGAGTGTCGTTCACTATAAAACGATGATTGAGTGTCGTCCACTATAAAAACGATAATCGAGTGTCGTCCACTATAAAAACGATAATCGAGTGTCGTCCACTATAAAAACGATGATTGAGTGTCGTTCACTATAAAAACGATGATCGAGTGTCGTTCACTCTAAAAAGGGAGATTGAAGAAAAAGAAGATATGTGCGAGCACAAATTGTGCACGGAATTGAAGAAAGAAGACCTGATGTAGATGACTCTTCAGATATTGGAACAAATTTTTGTTGTTGTTGAAAAAAAAAAAAAAGACGAACCCGAGGTTGCTTGAACTGCAACACGAAAAAGGAAGAACTTGATGCAGATGTCGCATGTCGAAGTGAAAGAATTTTTTTAAAACGTTTTAATTTTTATTTGGCAAGTTGGGTATCTACGTTGTAGATCCTCCAACTTGAGGGGGGGAGTTGGAGAATATGGTGGAGCGACATGGATCGGACCGAGTGAAACGGATCTAGACCGATGGAGCGGACCGAGTTTGCAAGAAAATACTTGTTTCCTAATGTTAGCTTCGTATTTTAGGAAGACTCCTTAATTAAGTAGGAAAGTAGAATACATAGCTAAAATAGAATCCTAGTCAAAGAAGGATTATTATGTATATATAGGATTGTATCTCCTATTAGAATTAGGACTCTAAAAGTAGTATAAATAGGTGTTTAGGACAATTGTAAAAGATGAGAGTGAAATAATATAGAAATTATAATCCTACTCCTCTCCACATTTTAACATGGTATCAGAGCTAAGATCCATAGAAGGACTTCTCCGCCAAAACCCTAGCGGCAAAACCCTAAGCCGCCCCAAACCAAATCTTTCTGCTCTAGCCTTTTTTCTTTTGTAATTAAACCCCCCTCGGCTCAAATTTTTCCCCTTCGATTTTTTTTTTTTTTCTTAAAATTTTTTATCTTTAATGTCTCCTCCATGATTACCCAATTCGCTTCCGCAACGAATTCCTAAAACCTAGGGTTCCGATTGTTGCTTTATCCCTTTGATTATACCAACTTCACTATCCCTTGAAAAAAAAAAAATAAATAAAAAATTGAGTGTCGTTCACTATAAAAACATTGATTGAGTGTCGTTCACTATAAAAACGATAATCGAGTGTCGTCCACTATAAAAACGATAATCGAGTGTCGTTCACTATAAAAACGATGATTGAGTGTCGTCCACTATAAAAACGATAATCGAGTGTCGTCCACTATAAAAACGATAATCGAGTGTCGTCCACTATAAAAACGATGATTGAGTGTCGTTCACTATAAAAACGATGATCGAGTGTCGTTCACTCTAAAAAGGGAGATTGAAGAAAAAGAAGATATGTGCGAGCACAAATTGTGCACGGAATTGAAGAAAGAAGACCTGATGTAGATGACTCTTCAGATATTGGAACAAATTTTTGTTGTTGTTGAAAAAAAAAAAAGACGAACCCGAGGTTGCTTGAACTGCAACACGAAAAAGGAAGAACTTGACGCAGATGTCGCATGTCGAAGTGAAAGAATTTTTTTTAAAACGTTTTAATTTTTATTTGGCAAGTTGGGTATCTACGTTGTAGATCCTCCAACTTGAGGGGGGGAGTTGGAGAATATGGTGGAGCGACATGGATCGGACCGAGTGAAACGGATCTAGACCGATGGAGCGGACCGAGTTTGCAAGAAAATACTTGTTTCCTAATGTTAGCTTCGTATTTTAGGAAGACTCCTTAATTAAGTAGGAAAGTAGAATACATAGCTAAAATAGAATCCTAGTCAAAGAAGGATTATTATGTATATATAGGATTGTATCTCCTATTAGAATTAGAACTCTAAAAGTAGTATAAATAGGTGTTTAGGACAATTGTAAAAGATGAGAGTGAAATAATATAGAAATTATAATCTTACTCCTCTCCACATTTTAACATTAACTCGTGTCATGTAAGCACATCCACAGTGGGAGAGACTCCTTATTTTTATGAAAACACTCCAGTGAGCCTTTTTTGCCATTTTGAGAGCTTTTAAAGAGATTTTTTCTAAGGAACAACTCTTTACAAAAAAAAAAAAGAAGCTATTTTTTGTGGAATAAGTCATTACTTGCAATAACTTTCTATGCTAAGCTTTTACTAATTGGTTTAATAGTCCATGTGGGGGCCATAAAAAAACCCATTTAAAGAGCTTTTACCATTGTGAAAAATAGTTAAAGCCTTTTATTTGTTCATTTGACAAGATGTGACATGAGGAGCCCTCGAAAAACCAATCTAAACAACTCTTATCATTGTGGATGCTTTTAAAGCTCGTGTCCTAAGTCGTGCTCCAAACAATAAACCTATCAACTATCAGACCATCACACTATTATACCTTTCATCTAAGCTATCAGGCCTCCCATAACTACTCTCTATGAGACCATCTATTAATTTTTTTGTATTTTTTTTTAACAAGACAAATAACACTCTTTGATAGTTTGGCCATAAGACACATTTTGAAAGTTGAATTGAACAACAATGGAATGTAGGGGACAACACTGGATTGGGGGGTATCTTGGTGTCAGGAGGAACACATTATGGAAAAAAATTAGGTCAATAAGGGCTCTAGAAAGATTATGTGCCGAATGAAGACGATCGTTAATGCTAATGTATGCCTACGAGGAGGGCATCGGGTGAGTAGGAGTGAGTAAAGGAGGGGAGGGTGGGAAAGAGAGACAAGTAAGTGAGGAGAGAGAGAGAGAGAAATGGAAACAAATTGATATTAAGGGTATTTTTGTCATTTATAAATAGTATAAGCCTAATTGAGGGTTTTTGAAGAATTTAGTTTTCTTTTTGAAAAGAGAAATAGCTGGAGTTCTTATGAAATAGAGATTGATAAGGGATGTTAGGGAATAACCTCTAAGGGGGTTTTTGTTTTTTTTAAGTGATAAGTGCTGAAATCTGATTTCAGCTCTGAAAATGACTGAATTTTTAAGAAGCAGCAACTGAAAACTGAATTCTGAATTATTCTAGTTGTTTGATTATTCGACTGAATTTATTTTCTGAATGTGATTATTTACAATTGTACCCTTTTGTAATGTTTCTTCTGGGTCCATTAACTGACACATCACCATGTTATTCATTTCCCTCTCTTCTTCCATTGATGAAGCTTCTGCTGCTCCTCCTTTCTATTCAAAATTACTTGCTTTGATTTAATTCATGTTACAACTGTTACAATTTCTCCATCTTCCCACCTTCATACCCACTACAACTTTTTATCATTTATTTCACCAGCATTCTCGTTCCCCTTCCCATCAATATTTAAAACCCAATTCAAGTTTGCTTAAAAAAATAAAGAAAACCCAACTCAAGTTTGCATAAAAAAAATAATTGAAAACCCAGTTCAAGTTTCTCCATCAACGTCCTTAACCGGTCGATAGGTCAGACCCATTCTAGTTCCACCAATTCAAACCAATTCCACCACAAAAAAATCAGATTCATACACAGAAACCTTAAATCGGTTGTCTGTGGAGAGTAGATCAATCAAACTTCGGGAATTTTCAAGAGAAAATGAAGCCCAAATCAACCAAATCATAATTAACCAATCTATTCTACAAAACAAGACCAGATTCTCACATATCCACAGAAACCAAAGCTTAGATCAACCAAATTTCTGGAAAATTCATGAAAAAAAAGAAGAAAATACCCCTTTACAGATCTAGGATTCTAGGGTTTGGCAGATGGAGTGAAGAGGGAGAGGGAGAGGGAGAGGGAGAGGGAGAGGGAGATGGAGACGAAGAGGAAGAGGAAGAGGAAAAGGAAAAGGAAGATGGCGAGAGAGTTTACCGTGGAAGAACCATGCGCAGAAACCCTAGGTTGAGACTCAACGGAGTGAATGTCGTGTGAGTGAATCGGGAGGTGAATGAGTTACAAACGGAAGGGGAGAAGAAATGGCAGGGATAATGTTGGTAATATGAAAGTTTGGCAGGGATATTTTGTCCATGATATGGATAAGAGGTGATTCAGCGACAATTTTACAGCTTAAAATTAAGTGGGCTTCAGCTCTGAAAGCCAAAAAAAACCAAACACACTTAACACTCGCATCTCTGATTAGTTCAGATCTGAAGCTCTGATTAAGAGCTATTTTTAAAAATCAAATGAGGCCTAAAAGAATAATACTAGCGATATAAAGTAATCACAAAAACTTGCTAACAAAATTATAAATTTAATGATTTTATTGATATTTTTAATTAGACTATGTAATGAATTTACTATTGATTTAATCAATAAAATATTGTTAACTCGTTATATCTATAGTCTAAATGAGGAAAGTGGGATGAACAGTTGTATAAATAGTGTTAATTTTTTTTTTTCATTTTATCCTCACTAAATTATTTCTTTTCCATTTTACTCTCACTTTTAATTAAAAAAATACTCCCTCCGTCACAGTCCACTTAGGAAATTTTGAAATGGCACGGGAATTAAGGAATATTATTATAGTATTAGGAGAGAGAATGAGTGGAAAAAGTGTTGTGAGTGTGAAAAATTAAATAGGAGAGAGAATGAGTGGAGAGAATAGTAATTATAATGGTGTTGTGAGTATTAAAATAATATAGGAGAGAGAATGAGTGGAGAGAATAGTGATTTAAGGTTTTCATTTTGTGAATTCTTAAGTTAAGTGAAGTGGAACGTCCAAAATGAAAAGTTTTCTAAAGTGAGGTGGGACGGAGGGAGTATATAACACATGTCCTCGACCTCTTCCTTATAAATATCGATTTGGATGCCATATTAAACCATGGAAACGCTCGCTCGTTTCGGCGGGATAAATAAATTTTCAATCCAGAATTCCGAAAGACAAACCTGGATAAAGAGAGATATCAATCGGACACAGAAGCAGAGAAAGAGCAAAGATTCATCAATGGTGCGCCTCCAAATTTTGTTCTAAATCTCCTTCGTTGCCAGCGATTGATCAAACAAATTTTTCTAGGGTTTCAAAATTAACCTAGTTTGAGCTTTTATTTTTTTTTTGTCAGGGGGAATTAACGGAAGATCTTGAACCACTCTTTGATTACAGTCGAGTCCAGCCTTTTGACGCTGATTGCCTTGATGGTGAGTTCTCCCTACTTTGCTGTTCTCTGCCTTTTTTCTACGCGAGCTTGTGTGTTATTTTTTAATTAGCTTGTATAAATAACACATTTTGTTCTTGGATTGCTAGATGACGCCCCGGATTCATCACCGATTGTCATTCCAAAGAGAAAGAAACTGCTACACCCTGATGTAAATTTCTCTTTCATTATGCTTTTCAGCTTGATTCTTTGGTTCTGTTATTAGTATTTATTTGTATTCTGATTCTTAAATGAGTGTTATTTTGGGGGAAAGCACCGGATTTGAAGAGCAGTTCGTTTTACCTTGTCGATTACTCAGTACTTTGTAACTTGAAATCCCTTCACTCAGAGTTGAACGCTTGAAACAAAAAAACATAACTACCATTGGAAGCAGTGGCGGACCTAGGGCATTTTTTAAGGGAGTGCACAAATACACTATAAAACTTTGTATGAAAAAAATAATTTCTTATATGAAACTCGAACCCACAACCTCAGCTCAAAGTCCTAGCATCTTAACAACTAAACCACACACATTATTTGATTAGGGGGGTTCACTACCACCCCTTTAACTTGCCTTGTGTCCGCTCCTAATTGGAAGTACCCATCATAACTTACTCTTTGTGTTGTTGCCAAGTGCCAACATTTCAAATTTGAGATGTAAAGGTAAACTATATTAGGAGTTCATGCTTCAATTTGAATGACACTCCTCGACTTGGACATAACAACAAAGAAACGTTTTTTTGAATGGAACGGAGTGAGTATGAATGGATCATTGTAAGTTAGGAAGAGGGAATATTAATCCCAAGTTGATAATCATTCATGTGAATGTGATTAGATGTAATAGTATATGTTGTAGAGATACTTTGCATAGTGTATATACACTTTATGACTGGAATGGATGTGGATTTTAATTTTTATTGTAATGGGAATTAGGTTGAAAAGAAACATCCAAACACCGGGAGTGTAATTCAGATTGTAGATGCTGAAGACAAGGACGAATTGGATTGGCTACCTCCTCTACCCGTGGTGCCCATTGACCCACATAAGCTATGTGAGAATTCAACTATAAAGGAGCTAAGGTATATCTCTAGTTGGAAGCATTTCTTTTCTGCTATTATGTGAATTACTTTTTTTTTTTCTACAATTGTTGGGAAAGTATGGTGATTGTTGAACACACAGTGTTAATTATGGAAAGATTGCAAAAACTTAGGCCTGTCAATTGAGTTGGGTTGGGTCGGGTTGAGGAGAGTTAAGACAAGTCACGGGTTGGGCGGGTAACAGGTTGAAACGAATATAACTCATCTCAACCCGTTTAACATACGGGTTAAATGAGGCGAGTTAGAACTGGTCAACTCGCGAAATTTCCCCTGTTCGTATGCCTGTTGTATGTGTATGCGTATGCCTGTTGTTGGATCACTCAGCAAGAGACACTATACATCTCAATTTTTTAATTTTTTTTTCAATTGTGTTGATCAAATGACAACCATACCTCATTTCAATTGCTGTCATGTTCAGCTTTAAGAAAAAATAAATCACTGTCATATCCAAGCAAAAAATAAGATCACTTGTATTTTAATATTTCACTTGATGGAAATTTTAAATTGACATTGAGCCAAATGTCTAGAAATCACAAGAAATATTAAATTGACATTAAGCCAAATAATAAATGTTTCAAATTTTTTTTTTTTTTCAAATTTGTTACACAAGCAAAATTAAAAGTTTATTGTATATTCATTTTGGGACGGAGTAAGTAATTGATAATTGATATTGAGCCAATTTTTTTCTAAACAAGTCAAAATCCAGAATCATAAGTCAAAGATTTTTTTTTGATAAAATGACAGTTTGTAGTAAATCTCCCGATTCCAAAAAGAAAATGCGTAAAAAATTGTTGGCATACTATTATATAAGTCAAAAAATGGTAAAAGGATGGTTAATGTAGTGTATCTCTCGATTTCAAATAAAAATTAAAAAATTTCCTCCGTCCTAAAATGAATGACTTTTTTTCTTTTTCGAAATTTAATCTTAATCAAAAGCAAATTAAAGAGTTGTTGGTCATTCATTGAGATAGAGGCAGTAAAAAGCTATTTATTTGTATTTTTATAAAATTGAACTAAATTTTGATGTCTATAGGTGACATTTTTTAAGATGAAAAAAATGTTGAGTTTAATTTTTTTTTTTTAATTGGTAGGGGTAGCAGGAGCATAATAAGGTTATATGAAGCAGTCTTAGGCCAAGTGAAAAATTCTATAACCCAACTAAAGAGACCTTCATGAATCAAAACTTTTTAAACCAACAAAACAACCGGTCAGCAAACAAACAGACATTCACAACACAGAGCAAAGCTAAGTTGGATAGGGCTTGATGGGAAGAGAGACGTGCGTTTAATAATTGCAAGTTTGCAACGGGTTAAGACGAGTTTGCAGGTTAAACCCGGCTTAACTCGCGAAATATGATGGGTAATTCAGGTAACTTGTTAGAACCTGTAATATTAATTGGGTTGAGTTGGGTTGGGTAATTAGTAGGTTGGGTTGAGCGGGTTATTGGGTTGGTGGGTAAAATTGACGGGCCTACAAAAACTGTATGCAATTGTTGGTCAGAATGTTTATTCTTTGACCTGCTAAATTGTATGTGGACCAAGAATCATACAAAGTGATGAAAAATTTAAAAGAGATGTATTGACCATTGAGAGAAGATATGACTAGAGCATTGGTCATGCATTAAATATGATATGCTTGGCACAATCATATCTTGTTTCTTCACATTGATTATCCATTATTACATTTTCTGATGCTTCTAACCTTTATTATCTGTTATATAACAATTATAGATTAAAGAGGCAAGAGCTGGTTTCATTTGCCCAATCAACAGAAGATATTTTGCTAGCTGTTGAAGAGACGGCCAAAAGAGATCTTGCAGCTTCACTAGAATCTGCTTTAGAAAGTGTTGCGGAGATGCCATCAAAGCCTGTTGAAAGAGTAAAGATAGTAATTTCCATTCAAGACAAGGATGGACCAAAGCAATTTCGAGTCTATGCGGTATATACTCAAGTCAAAAGGGTTGTTCTTATTAATTACTCCATCCATCAGAAACTAAATTCCCTAATTTGTTTTTCCACCCTAATTAATAAATCATTTACTTCCAAATAACCCTTTTAGTTGATGAAGAAAAAGAGGGAGATGAAGATTTGTAGCTGGAGAGAGATGGTCTGTGGGTACAATTGGAAAAGCAAAATAAAACCAGTGTTGCGTTTATAAATATGAGATATTTTTAGGACAGGGAGTATAAGTTTTTATATCATCTGCAATAATTACATTTCCTGGGGAGTATAAATCGCTAAAGATGTGAATCATCTGATGCAGCCCATGTTCTCGGAATCATTCCCTGATGTAGAAGCAGTAAGCAAGGATATTAGGTCCTAAGAACTCTTTGGTCCATATAAAGTGCCATTGGTGGTGAAGATGATTTATGATTTGGGCGTACTAGGGTTCTGTGGAGGTTTTTGATGTAGCGGCCAGTGGGTGTATTCGGGAGCCTGAAGGGTTTGTTTTAAATGGTGCTTAGAGGAGCTTTAATGGGGCTCCTAACAGATGTTGTTCGTAGTTCCAGTATGGGAGCTTGATGGTGTCCTTTTCTTTTTTTGGTGTCTTTATGGCTTGTGGCTTTTTGATAAGGACTACCTTTGGTTGGTCAGAAAATTAGGCACTCTTGGTGGTTGGTGTTTTTCTGTTTTCCTACGTTGGATGTAGTTTGTGTTGATCTTGGAATTTTGTGGCATATAGTATACATTCAACTGCTTAGGGCAATTTAGGGATGATGGTAGCCTATAAAATATGTTTTTAATGAATCTGGTCATATTCCTTAAAATAGGAAACTTTTTTCTTTAGTATGGTTGAGGTATAGCGCTAGAAACTAGGGAAGTACCCCAAACAACAGCTAAGTTTAGAGAAAGCTGTTAGTTGCCAGATGCAGATTGATTAAGAGTCCTTAAATCTCACTGTTTTATTGAAAGGGTGCTGTCATATTTTCAGATGGAGTACATACTCATTTCTGTTTGAGCTTGGACTTGATTCCTTTAGAATAGTTTACCTCATCTTCTTGGTCTATAAGTTTATAGAAATGAAGGCTTCTCTTTTGATTTTTTGGTGAATTTCAATTCTACAATTCTGTTTTATGCTTACATGTTTCAACATGCAACCCTGTAATTTGGTTTTGCTATACTTTTGTAGGATGATAAGTTTGAAAGGCTGTTCAAGCTTTACGCTGATAAAGTCAAGCAAGACGTACAGACCTTAGTTTTTATTTTTGATGGGGATAAGATCGGCCCCTCAGCAACTCCATGCAGCCTTGGCATGGAAGAAGATGACATGATTGAAGTCCATAGGAAATCAAGCTGATCCAGGTATTCATCATTTCATCTTCCGTTACATGTTTTAGTGAGTTGATTTTTCCAGTTCATCTTGTGCTTGTAAACTATTGAGAATGCTATTACACATCTGCTTGAGCATAAATTGAGGTTATTTTGATTGGCAGTGAGTGGTGGCAGTGTTGGTTCTTGGTTGGTGTAATGTCTTGAGCATTGCCTGGATTGTTGTACAACAACAATTCTGCATTTCGGATTTGACAGGTTACTGCAACGACATGCAATTAATGTGCTGGAAATGTGTTTAGCTGAGTCAAAGTGTACATTCTGAATTCTTGAAGCAAGACAGTGGCAATCCTGCAAATATGAAGTTAAGTACTTCATAATTGCTTTAGGTGCAGATGGTTATCAGTTATCACTAAAACATGGAAAGAGATTAGAAAAAATAAAACTTTGCTCCACGAATTATACATGAATACAATTGTACCCCTTACTCTTTTGTATGGGAGAGTAGTTCAAAATAATCGGTTTGTTCCGAGTCTGAACCAGGGGATCTTCTGTCGCTGTCTCTCTCTATCACTATCTCTCTTATTTGTTTGACCATTAATTCTGGCTCTTTGGTACATTCGGCTTAGGAATTTCACTTGTTTTATTGAATACTCCCTCTATTCCTTGAAAGTATTTTTCTTTTTCTTTTCTGAATTTTCTCAATAAAGTCACCACCTTGACAAATAGAGCATCTTTTAAGATACTTTTAGCAATTTGCCACCGTCTATAAAAATACAGCAGCATATCAATTTTTGATTTAGAAATGATTAACATCTTTAAGTTGGTTGGGCATAGAGGGCAGATCGGATTAGATTTGGCAATGGATTGGTGAAGGCTACATTTACTTGTACTCATCATATGACAAGCTAACTGAATGTTGAATTTTGGTGGGTCAAAAATGGTTCAATCACTTCGGGCGTGTCTTTGTTTGGGATTTATGAGGAGCAGGGTTTCCCCTTCATGTTGAGAGCATGTTCTTACTCTATTCAGAGATCTGGTTGTAAGTGATACGGCAAGGTTTTGTCAGGGTGCTATTGTATAATGGTCTATGGGTGTTCTAGTGGTGGAGAAGTCTAGATCCCTTGAGATCTCGGTCTTCACTTCCCTTTGTTGAGAGTCATTTTTCTTTTTTGGGAATCCATATCCGTCAAAGTTGTGCAAGCTTTTCTATGTATAGGAGCAGTTATCAACCAATTCGGTCATGAGTAATCCCCCCTTCCCCCGGTCAAAGATGAAAACTTTTGACTATCCAGTGTGGAGTTTCTCTGGGTATAATCTTTTCATATATTAGCAGTGACCTTACATCGATCAACCTAGGAGTTTTCTTAACCTGCTTTGTAGTTGATACGCTTTGGGTAACATGGATTTACCATCTTTAGTGTATTTTCCCTTCTCCTTTTAATTATCTTCTTAGCTATAAACTTATGGTAGAAGGGAAAGTGAACCATTTGCAATTTCCATATATAGAGGGTAAATTTTACACCCTTAAAGGAATAGAAGAATTAGTGCTCAGTATACGTCCATAGATAGCCATCAATACAGCTCATTTCAAAGTTGAATGTATTACATGTCCTCGTGTATTGGCTTTGAGACAACCTAACTCTTGGAGGACTTTGACTTTATAAATGATAATCTAAGGGTGTGTTTGACAACTCAAGTCCTACCCTTATATTTGGAACTGGGAGAACAAAAATTTAATTTGCAGAATTCAAATTGATCTTCCAATTCCAAATCCAAGGTTTGGAATTGATTTGTCAAACTACTCAAATATGTAGTACTTAAACAATAAACCAAGTCTAAATGAATTCCACTACAACACTCTTAATGGTTTGAACTTAATCAGACTTTAAGCAATTCTTGAATTAACCACAGATAAACCCTGATTTAGAAAGGAAATAGAAATTCTAGATTTCACCAAAAATAAAACATTATTTAGAAAAAGAAAGATAAGTTCAAATAAGTTTTAACAACAAATAAACTGGAAGTCTGGAATACATCTTTTAACCAGTTAGGCCACAACTCATCATGGAAGATGCTTGGTAAGGTGCCTTCAGATTGGGAAATTTCTATTCCTTCTGGCCTTGTTTTCAGTGCCACGAGTTTCTTACAGGGACATGATGAGTTCTAAGAGAAGCTCATAATTTTTATTCAATTAATGGACCGAAGGTTGTTCATAGATTTAAGCTTTACCGGCATTGTTATTGGGCATTTGCTTCTAATTCTGTGAGCTTTAACATGTTCTTAGATGATTTAGATGTTCTGAGAAATCCCTGTTGTCATGATTGCCTATTGACCTAAGACATTTATCCTTCTGCTATCTGTACTATACTCCCTCCGTCCCGGACCTTGGTGCCTAGTTTGACTTTTCACGTAAATTAAGGAGAGAGTATTATATTGAAAGTGTTGTGAGTGTGAAAATAAAATAGGAGAGAGAATGAGTGGAGGTAATAGTAAATTATAATGGTGTTGTGAGTATTAAAATAATGTAGGAGAGAGAATGAGTGGAGGGAATAGTAAAGATTCCTTTCCATTTTAGGAAATGTGCACGTAGGTTTGGGACGCCCAAAATGGAAAGTGTGCACGTAGGTATGGGACGGAGGGAGTATTGCTTAGTATGTAGGTCATCCTTGAAGAGATGACATTTGACAAAAAATTGATAAAAGGAGATCATGGGCGGACCCAAAGGTCAAAATGGAGGGGGTTCACAAATTATATCACCCAAAAACTTCAAAAAAATAATTGTTTTTTATATGACTACCTACATCGATTACAACAAACAAAGAACATACCAAAATTTTCCCTTCCACATTTTCATACTATGAAAACGTTTAATTACATCATTATTTGTAACGCTCCAAGACAACTCTTTCTCAACAAAAGACACTAGACAATCATTTAAAAATTGATCACCAATTCGATTACGTAAATGTGTCTTGATAATGTTCATCGCTGAGAAGCATTTTTCCACACTTGCTGTTGATACCGACAAAATCAAAGCAAACTTAAAAAGCCGATACACCAATAAATATTACAAGTATTTTTTTTTTGTCACTAGGTTTGAACATAAATCACCAAGCCCCTTCAATTCATGAATGTCATCCGGATAAAAATGATCAAACTTTATCAACTTTGATTTATCAAAATCAACAAAACCATCACTTGGATTCAAACTAGCAATACAAGTAAGCAACTCGGAATTGACCTCATTGAACCGATCATTTATCTCCAAAATCTGTTGATCCACAATGACATAAAAGCATTCCACACAATAGTGAAAATCGTTGGTAACATGTGTTCTACGTTTAGAATTGTGGCTATCAACATATTCATCATTCATATCCAAACATTCAATCTCATTTTTGTTGCAAAAATCTATTACCTTTTGATGAAGAGACTCCCATCCATCATTTCTTGTATTTCCAATCTTTCCCGACTTACTTTGACAAGATTCATAGCATTCAAGATATATGTATCTTTTCTTTGCAAAGCTAATGACAACTCATTTGTGATGGCAAGTATAGTCAACATCAATTGCAAATAAAACACGAAATCGAAAGAGCGCAAATATTTCAATAAACCACGTGCTTGAGCTCTATTAGATGGATCCACATCATCACATGACACAACCACAAGAACTTCAAGAACAGAAGAAAACAAACTAGTCAAGCTCAACAAGGACTTATAATGGGACCCTCATCATCGTGTATCTGGAATTGGAAGATCAATTTGACTAGAATGTGATTTACTGTTTCGGGCAAGACAGTTATGTATATACTGATAAAGTCTGAGGTTCCACCTTAAAACCAATTGATGTTAAGGGGAGTAGCCCAGGATCCTTATATGTTAGAGACAAGTCTTGTTTATTCCCGATGTGGGATAATGTTCTCTTACACGCCCCCTCACGTGTAGCCGGGCTTTGCCAAAGGCTTACAACGTGGACTGGATGGTGGGTGGCGCGAAGGGTTCATCGTGGGCCGTTGGGCCTGCACGTGTAATGGACCAGCTCTGATACCATGATAAAGTCTGAGGTTCCACCTTAAAACCAATTGATGTTAAGGGGAGTAGCCCAGGATCCTTATATGTTAGAGACAAGTCTTGTTTATTCCCGATGTGGGATAATGTTCTCTTACATATACTTCCTCCATCTCGTAATTCGTATTTCAGTTGACTTGTCAAAATTTTAATAGAATGTGATTTACTTGTTTGTATATGTTTGTACCATGGCGAAATTGCATTAAGACCCTTTCCTTATTTAAAATTGCAATACTTGGTATGAGACGGATGGAGTAAAATAAAGTATGTCTAGTATATTGTAAGCCATATTTTGAATGGACTGCTGAATTAGAACTTTCAGAGATGAGATGTAGTAATCACTTTCTTATCCCTATATTCAGATGTTATTCTACTGGCTTCTAAAATTCGTCTCTCCTTGTTCAGGTTGTGTTTTAACCGCGGCTAAATCAACCTCAATTTTGCTGATTTTGTGAGTTGATTGTGGATTCTGTTTTTGGCCTTGAAGTGTATAGTGACAATTTTTAGTTTCTGAAATGTAGTAGACTGGAGTACATTACTTTGGAAATACAACAACATATTTATGGTTACTGGAAATATTATGTGATTCCAATACATGGCTTTATGTTTTATTTGAACAGTATAAATCGAGATACGAACATGGGCTTGTCTGGGTAAGGCCCAAGTGGATTGGGCCATAAACATAATCCATCTCAAGTTACGACATGGGCCTCTCGTACATCCATCTCGGCATCAACAAGGCCGACCAAGGCTTAACAAGGCCCAACAAGCAAATGTAAATGCCCTACTATAAGGGCCGAGGAGACCTCCCTCGTAGGTCGAGATCACCTCCCTTGAGGACGAGGTGCCTCCCTCGGCCTTGATGTTGTCATAACGGGCTCCTCTTATTTCTCATTCCTTCCCTGGCTCATCATGGACCAGGATGGCCATGTATGACGAGGAGAGGAAAGTTTGTACCTCGGCATATCTTCATATGACGAGGAGATAAATTCATTTATCTCGGCCTATCTTCATATCGGCATATCTTCCTATGACGAGGAAAGAAATTCATTCATCTCAGCTTACCTGCATACACCGAGATAAGGAATTCAATCACTTCGGCTTTCCGGCAAGCAGTCTTAGCAATCCAATTTAAACAAGGATTAAGCAGTTATAATCCAATCAGGATTGTATCCATCTACATCAATTCAAGTCAAATAAGGACTCTCTAACAGATATAATCCCTAGGATTATACCTTATCTTTTTACAGTCCAAGTTCAACATGAATTCTGTCAATCCATCACTATAAATACAAGCCATACTTTCCATATCCTGGTACGTTACTTTTATTATCCGAAACTCTGTCAAATTAGTTTCTCTCTCTACAAATCGTGAACTTACTCTCACGCCGGAGGGCCTTCGCCGGTGAAGCCCCGGCTTAGTTTACGTGTTTTGTCTTATTTTCAGGCTAAGCAATCGCCGGAGCACAACCGATCGCTTGGATTTGGGCTGATTCGACATTTTGGCATCATCAGTTTGGTTCCACTGCCGGAAAGCGATTCAAACGCCCTTTGTTTGGCCTGAAAAAAGCTCGCTTGAAACCAGTTTTCCTTTTTGGGCCTGAACCTTCGTGCAACTCACCTGACCAAAAGGAAGCAAAAGGAAATGTAACGATAACAAATACATAATCAACTCTCCCAAAAAAGCTCATTTATCTTCCAGAAGCGAGGACTTTTCACACTAGCATCCAGCATTATCATTCTCTCTCTCGAGACTCAGTCCTGAAAACAGTGGTACTGCTTACACGGACAGTGGACTTTCCCCCATCCTTTTTGGGCCTGAACCTTCGTGCAACTCACCTGACCAAAAGGAAGCAAAAGGAAATGTAACGATAACATACAAGGAGATAAAGAAGGATCAGAGATATGTGTACATCTGACATGTGACTTTCTATACAAAAAAAATTTATTGGCTTCTTTTATTTATTTTTTCTTTCTCACCTCTTTTCTTTGACGATTCCATATGACGATTATTGTTAGCCCATCCCAGATAATATTGGGATTAAGACTTTGTTGTTGTTGTATATAGGAATGAGCATAAACAAGTTCAATGTGCGTATCGTAGGCGTAGATCTGATACAAGAAAATGGGCGAAGTCCCTGTTAAAGAGCAATACCGACTCTTCCTCTCTCCAGAAATTTTTAAGGTGCTCTACAAATTTCTTCACATCTTGAGGAGTTTCCAAGAAAGCCCCAAATTTGAAGATGACCCCCACCATTGAAGAAATGTGAAGAAGCTTCTGGATTTGACATGGGAGCCGACTTGCACGAAATAATCTAGAGAAATTGAGCTGCTCCCTTCACCGACTTAAGAGCAAGTATAAATAAGTGAATTGGGCTTTCCCCAATGTGTGTGTAATTTGTGAGTGTCCAGACAAGACAGTGAGTGGTATGAGATATAATCTAGTGTGTGTGGTAGTCTAGTAACTGTGTGCAATAAGCACTTGTACCTTGTTCTTGTATAAGTATTACTAAGTAATAATAATAGTGTTCATTATTATTACTTGTGTGGTTCGCCAATTCGGGTACGGAAATTCAACAAGTGGTATCAGAGCCTGGTTCGACCCGGGATTGTGGGACGTTGTTCGGGATCGTTGCAGGTGCACAGTAGGAAAATGTGAAGCTCGTGGTGGGAAACCAGGCTTACTTTGTGACGTGCACGGAGACAATACCAAGTCACGATGGTAGATCCGGCAAACGCATTTGGTGGAGTCAAGAGACTCAACAATAGCAATTATAAGTATTGGCGAACGTGTATGCAATCGTACTTACAAGGACAAGAGTTATGGAATGTCGTGGGTGGTAGTGAGACCATGCCACCAGAAAAGGAGGACACTCAAGCATTCCGAAAATGGGAAGCGAAAATCGGGAAGGCTATGTACACGCTAAAGATTAGCGTCGAGGACGAACTTTTGGAGCATGTCGAGGAAGCACTCTTTAGCCACCGAGGTCGCGGAAGGCAACAAGGACGTGCTGTTACGGGATGGAAAAAGAAAGATGAGATCCAAGACGAGCATGAAGGTCCGAGGTACAAAGGAGGCTCTCACGCACGCAGGGGAAGCAAAATTGAAAAATAAAGATGATTCTCGACTTGATGAGTGGAGAAGAACCAATGAATGTTACAACTGCGGTCGTAAAGGGCATTTCCTAAAAGATTGTCCGTTCAGACAGAAGGTTGCTGAAGGAAATATTGTTACCAATCAAGATCCCTATAATAGTGAAGAAGAATGGGATATGGAAGCTCCATTTGCAGATGTAAGGCTTCATAAAAATGACCCAGAAGAAGAAGAATGGTTTGAAGACCATGCCTATTTAGTTATCGAGGATAATTGGACTGATGGCATGGAAAGTGATGACGAATTTGACTTCGATGAAGGTAGATGGTTTGAAGATGTAGCTGCCAAGATCAATGTAGGATGTGAGGATAGTCTAGACGACTATGACACAGCTAAAGCGTTAACAAGCTTGGTTGAAGTCGAGGTCACAGATGCACATTTGGATACTCCAAAGCTATTGGATAAGGAGAAGTTAGAGATTAAGGGGGAGCAATATCAAGTAGACTCAACACTTGAGAAAGGTATATCTGAGACACTAAAGCTCTCATCAAGTCTTGAAGCGTTTAGCTTAAGCTCGTTCGAGATGCCAAAAAGTACAAAGACGAGATGCAAAGTCGAGGAGGTCATTTGGCCAAGGCAATGTGACAACGAGATAGTTGTTCTTTATTGTGGAGCTGTTAACGAGTCACATAAAGAGTCATAATGTGACATGGAAGAACAACTCGAGACGGAAGCTTTTCAAAGAAAACAATTCGTAAAGTTCAAGAAGAAAGAGTCGGCATTGAGGGGAGTGTCACCGACTCTTCCTCTCTCCAGAAATTTCTAGGGTGCTCTACAAATTTCTTCACATCTTGAGGAGTTTCCAAGAAAGCCCCAAATTTGAAGATGACCACCACCATTGTAGGAATGTGAAGAAGCTTCTGGATTTGGCATGGGAGCCGACTTGCACGGAATAATCTAGAGAAATTGAGCTGCTCCCTTCACCGACTTAAGAGCAAGTATAAATAAGTGAATTGGCTTTTCCCCAATGTGTGTGTAATTTGTGAGTGTCCAGACAAGACAGTGAGTGGTATGAGATATAATCTAGTGTGTGGTAGTCTAGTAACTGTGTGCAATAAGTACTTGTACCTTGTTCTTGTATAAGTATTACTAAGTAATAATAGTGTTCATTATTACTCCCTCCGTCCCACTATAATTGAGCCATGACATCTTTGCACGCTTTTTAAGATTTTTTTTTTAAAAAAATGAGTAAAGAATTGAAAGTGGGTAGAAGATTAGAGGAAATGGAATGTAAAAGTTAAAAATATTTAATAGGAGGGAGAATGAGTGAGAGAAATAGTAAGTTAATGAATGATTTTTTTGTAGAAGAGAGAATGAGTGGGAGGAATAGTAAGTTAATGATTGATTTTTTTGTAAATATGTTAAAATTATAAGGGTATAATGAATGATTTTTTTTGTAAATATATTATATATAAACATTATGAGGGTATAAATGTTCGAAACACTGTTCACTTCTTTCCATTTATGGAATGATTCATTTAAAGTGGGATGTCCCAAAAAGGAAAGTGACTCATTGAATTTGAAGTGGGACGGACCACCTTTTGAAAGCTGAAGGCTATGAAAGAGATATGGCGAAAAGCTATTGAAGAATTATGCTTCTTGTTAATGTCAGAATGTCAGATGAATCAAGTCAAAGCCTAAGCAAGCTTTTCTTTCATTTTTCCAATGTTATGGTCAAATTCATGTATTTTTGGTTCAAAGTTCAAACAGATCATGAACTGAATAACTGTGGGCTTTCTATTACAAACAATGCTTCCATACTCAGTTAGCTCATCTGTTTGTACATTTTTTTTAGAGCTTTGCTAAAACAATTAGACTCAAATGTACAATTCTTTCATACCGGGGGAATCCCCCCAACCAATCCGATTTGGATTCCCTGCATCCGGTGGTCGAGATTTAATCTCTTTCAAGTGAACAACTCATATTGGTGGGGCAGCAAAAAGACAATTAATTCTACCCTCAAATCTTGATCCAACAACGAGGATATGGACTACTATGTCATTGGACAACACCAACTCCAAAACTCCCCCACACATGAATAACGGTTTTGTGAGTCGGGGTTGCACGCACCCCAAATCTTATGGTTCAGATTATTCCTAAATCAAATAAATACCCCAAATTTGGGAGGGTCACGTGAAAAGACTAAAATAACCCCGACATCAGATCCAACACACACCTACCTTTTTTTTTGGGTCATTGTTGATTTTTGGTTTGATTAATCAAGGCAAGGCAGATGAGAAGTAAAATGTGGGCTAGCTAGAGCTTAACAACCTTGACAATGCCAAAAAGGATAGGGATTAGTTAGAGAGGCAGATGTGGGCATCATTTGTTTATCTACCAACCTGGCCAAAGGGTTTAGAAGAGGAGTTTGTTAAGAGTTGTAATAAGGAAGCAAAAAATCATGGTTCCCTCTTCATAAGACATACTTATGTCTTAATCTACTTCATCCCATTACAATTTTGTTATTGGTAATATTCCTTACTAGCCCGAAAAATATAGCTATTCTGATAATCAAAATTTTCAAATCAGTACACAGTACAGTTCATTTGATAAGTCAAACTGTCAAATATAATGCTTTAGTTGCTTGTAGTTTCTAAAAACTATATCAAAATTATTGTCAGTTTTACGGAAACAAACCTAATAGAAAATAGAAAAGAGAGATATTTTCTAAAACATGATGAAATATTATTTTTTGTTGTATATGTGAAGTTTGGGAAAGAATGGGATTATCATCTAGATAATGTAAACATCTTCATAATTCTATTAGATAATATTCCCTTCTATATCTATTTGCCGGAAAGATAATCTCATTTAATTTTAGGGCCTGAAGTCGAGGGGGTGGTGTCGAAAAGGGGCCCCATATCTAATTTTCGTCAAATCAGGGCTCAATATCTAAAATTTTCGTTAATTAAGGGCTTTTTGACGAATTTTGTTAGAAAAGTCAGTTAAGTAACATGTGTCATGCATGTGCTGGACAAGTTGGACTAAATTGAATTGACGCTAACTTTTAAGGGGTTAAATGACATATTTTATAAATATGAAGGTTAAATGAAATTATTTTAATTCCAAATAAAAAAGCCTCACTTTCTCTCTCTCTCTCCTTGCCTCACTTTCTCTCTCTCTCTCTACTTTCTCAGTCCGGCGACCTCTGCCCTCCCCAGATTTCGGCGACCTCTCGTCCCCTTTAATTCATCTGACCCCATCCCACCCACAGTGGCCGGCGTCTTCCACCCCACCGATGACGACCCCTCCCACACTCCGACCACCGTCTTCCAGATCTACCTTCTCCACCCCTATCAACCCTTCCCCAACTCCGACAACACACCTCCTCCCCTTCGTCTGCAAGTGATGTCGCCGGCGTACGTCGGAGGAGGAATGGAGAGATCGGCGTACGAGAGAGAGAGAACGACGCTTTTTCAATTAATAAAGAATTAATTGAAAAAAATAATGTAAATAAAAAGTATTTTTACATTAAAGAAAAATTTAATAAATTTTATTCATTCAGAAAAATGTAATAAAGTGCAATTAATAAAGACTTTAAATGATAATTTCATATTTTTTTATTATCTAATGCTAATTCAATGATAAATATATTTAATTTATATAATTTTTAATTTATAATGTGATAAATATAATTTATTAAAAAAATAAAAACAAAGTTGTATTTTAAAAAAAATACTACACAATTTATGTGAAAATTTTATATTTTAGAAAAAAAAATACATAAATCATAAACAATTTATTTTAAAAAATTAGTAAAAAAAGGGTATTTTACAAGATTTTTTTCATTTCTAAAATTTGCAATAAAAATTTATTACATTTTTTTAAATAAAGTTATCTTTTTTAAATAAAATTATCTTTATTAAATAAAAATTGGCAATTTTTTAAATAAAATTTTCTAAATCAAAAAGATTTAAGTGACATGTCACTTACTTTTATTTTTAAAAAAAAAAAATATTACAAGATTTACGTTAAAAATTAATTATTATTTTTTAAAAAAATACCTTTTTGCTTTAAAAATTAATGCTTTTCACACAATATATATATTTTCAAAAAATATTATTTTTAAAAAAAATATTTTGTAATAGTCATCAATTTTTAAAACTTTACATTTCACTCCTTAATAACTAATTTGCATTTCAATTTAGTCCAACTTGTCCAGCACATGTGTGACACATGTCACTTAACTGACTTTTCTAACAAAATTCGTCAAAAAGCCCTTAATTGACGAAAAATTTAGATATTGAGCCCTGATTTGACGAAAATTAGATATGGGCCCCTTTTCGACACCACCCCCTTGACTTCAGACCCTAAATTGTCATTTGCCCTTAATTTTATGGTCAATATTCAACTTCAACTAAATATTTATGAAAATTTAATTATTCTTATGAATTCTAAACATTTGCTTTAGTCCATCATTATTAAGAATATTATCGGCAATATTTTTTAGAATTTTACGAGAATAATTAATTTCATTAAGTTTTGATTGAATCTCAATCAAGTTAATCATGTCTTAATCAATAATTGTAATTTTTATCAATAGTTAAATTTAATTATTCATTTGAGTAAATGTACTATGAACGAACCATTTATTTGAATTTTGTTGGTGCGAAAAAGAAAATTTAACATCCAAGTCATTAAGGCTTTAAGAGCTTCAAGATTAAGCAAGAAATAATTGGGCAGTTTGCTTGGCCCTTCCTAATCTCAAGCTTTTTGTCACTTTAGATAGATTACCTTAATAGCTGCTCTAGCAAGAAAAGAAAAGAAAAGAAAAGAGAGAGTTATTACCTCCGTTCCAAATTAAATTTTATGTCAAATAAATATTCAAAAAAAAAATCAATTTAAATTTTGATCAAAATTTAATTTAATTTCTATTTATCATTCATTTTGGGTAGAGGGACATTTTGGGATGGAGTACTTATTATCATTATTTTGGGGCAGAGTACTTGTCATTTCATGATAAATATAAATATACGTTTTCTTTTATATTACTTCCACCCTATCGATTTAATATTTTTAGTTTAACTTGACATCACAATTAAGAAAAAATAAATATTATTAGTATAAAAATTAAAATAGGAGAATGAAAGTGAATAGAGAGTTTTTGTTTTGAGAATGATAAATAGGTCATATTATCAATTTTAAATAATAAAACAACTAAGAACCTAGCTGGGACAAACTAAAAATAAAATTAAAAACTTTAAACTGGGACGGCGGTGGGCGGGAGTAGTTTTTGTCACTTTAGATAGATAGCTTATTTGCTGCTCTAGCAAGAAAAGAGAGAGTTATTACCTCCGTTTCAAAATAAATTTTATGTCAATAAATATTAAAAAAAAATTCAATTTAAATTTTGATCAAAATTTAATTTAATTTCTATTTAACATTCATTTTGGGTAGAGGGACATTTTGGGATGGAGTACTTATTATCATTATTTTGGGGCAGAGTACTTGTCATTTCATGATAAATATAACACAAAATCTGGGGAGAAACGCGTTTCTCCGTCGCGTGTGGAGAAACGGGGCAACGTTTGTCGCGTGACATACTTAGCCACAACAACTGGATATCACTTTCATCAGTTTCTGGATATCCAGAACATTGAATATGGATATCCAGAAGCTTTGAAAATGATATCCAGAAAAAATATTTGGTTTCTGGATATCACTTTCATCAGTTTCTGGATATCCATATTCAATGTTCCGATATCCGAGCTGAAAAGGATATCCAGAAAAAATATTTGGTTTCTGGATATCACTTTCATCAGTTTCTGGATATCCATATTCAATGTTCTGGATATTGATGTGTGGATTTTATACATATTGTTTTACCTATGTTTCCGGTTGATTTATAATGATTTTGGATGTATTTAGATTGATTTTGATGTATTTGAGTGACATTTTGTAAGGTGAGGTTGTGTGAGAAAATAATACATTTTAAGGGTAATTTTGTCATTTCCTTTATAATTGGGTGGTGGAATCTCATGGTGTCGACAAGTGCAAGTCAATTGTCAATGAACAAGGTCAAATACGGTCAAGGGACGAAGCTCGGGGTCAAACAAAGCCAAGGGACGAAGGCCAGTCAAAGCTGAGTCAAAATTGGGCAATTCTGCATTTGGCACGAGTGGAGCACGACTGAAGAAGGATCTAGCACGAGTGGAGAACGAATGGGGTCAAGGGCAATTCCGGGAGTCTTTGCTCGAACGACTTGGCCTAGGGAGCACGACTCGTGAGCACGAGTGGAAGCCAAGCCATGAATTAAGCAATGGTGTTCAGAACGAATGGAGGGTCCTGGCACGAGTCGTTCTCACGACTGAACCTGAAGGGCACGACTCGTGCTAATTAGCACGACTCGTGCCAGGACGCGTATTGTGACGTCAGCAAGGATTTTGAGGCAGATTTGGAGAGATTTGTTTAGTTTATTTTCCTAATTAGCCTAGGAGTGCATGAGGAGTATATATACTCCCTTTATTAGTTTTATTAGAGACCTTTTAATTTTGAGTTTTCTTGCTTAGGTTTTTAAAGGATTCAAGCTTTTATTTTCAAGGTTTTTGCAAGGATTTCAGGTTTGATGTTTTGTTGCTATTCATGTTTTGTGATGTTTATCCGGAACATGAGTAGCTAATTTCTTAGTAGTTCACGGATTGGTGTAGCCCGTATTTGAACTTTATGCTATATATTTAAATTTCATTTAATTGTGGAGTTAGTTCATCCTAATATTTTAATTTATATTTGGTACGATTCTTGCATTTGCGTGGGGAATTGTGCATGAACACTATTAGGATGATTAGATTCGATTGACGATCTTGCGTGAATTGATTGAGTCTAGGTTTCATTAATTCTTTTGTGCTTAATGAATTGAGTTGTTGTCAATTTGATCTTGCGTGATAATTGATAACTACTCAATAGAAGAATTGCAATCCGGCAATCGAACCGTCCCAATTCTTACAAAAGTGAAGAAGCCCTAAACCCAATTAATATTTTATTATTCAAAAGGCATAAAGGGAGAATATGTGGTGAACCTAATCCGTGAGCTAGTTGTTAAATCCTTGAATTTCGTTTGCTAGCTTGCTTAATTGTTACTTTAGTTGCTTAATTGTTTTAATTTTCTTTCGTTAATTAGTTTTAATAAATCAACTCAAAAACCCCACTTTGTTACTCTTTTGCATTAATTAAATTTACTTGTTAAAACCAACGAGTCTCGTGGTTCGACCCCGCTCGTGCATATTACTACACCTAGTAGTGAGTCCACTTGCTCGGATTTTATTACTAGAGGAATTTTTCTCCATCAAGTTTTTGGCGCCGTTGCCGGGGATTTGTTGTGATTTTTAACAAGTTAATTTAATCGGTGCATGTTTGGTCGCCGGTCATTGGATCCTAATTTGGTTCCTTTGAACGACGATATAGACAGAATTGAGAGAGGCATTCCCTCTACTCAAGTGAGTGAAACTGAATCTGACACTTCTGTCACCGGGACAGAAGAAGAATTAAGTGAGCTGGAAACTTCTTCCACCGAGGAAGAAGAAGAATTTAATTTTGTAATGGCGGACCAAGTCATGAATGCATTTGCTAGGCCAAGAGTCGACACATCGGTGTCGTGCATAGTGTTGCCCGATGCAGCACTAGCTTATGAAATAAAAGGCCAATATTTTAATATGCTTCCAAACTTTCATGGTTTAGCTGGTGAGGATACTTTGGCATTTTTGAGAGAATTCATGTCTACTGTGAGTGGGTTCCCTATAAAAGAGGGTGTTACAGCAGAACACTTGAGACTGAAGTGTTTCCCATATGCATTGAAAGACAAAGCCAAAGCTTGGCTATTGTTACTTCCTCCCCGTAGCATCACTACTTGGGATGCTTTACATGATGCTTTTCTTATTAAGTTCTACCCTTATAATGCATTGACAGATTTTAGGGTGAAAATTATGGGATTTGCACAGGAACCGGGGGAAGCCTTTCACGAGGCATGGGATAGATTTAGGATGTTGCAAATTCAATGCCCTCATCATAATTTTCCTGCTTCTATGTTGCATCAAACATTTTATGGGGCTTTATCCCCGAATACCAATCCATGGTTGATAATGCAGCGGCGGGAGGTAGTTTGGGAACCAAGACCGTACAACAATGCCAGAATTGTTTGAGATGTTGAGTGCTAATTCTCAACAAAAAGGTTCTAGGGGAGCAACAAGGGGGTAAATGAGGTCGGATTGAATAATGAGATTGCTAAGCACTTTGCATTGCTCAACCAAAGATTTGATAAATTAGCTTTGCAAAATGCCTCTTCTTCTTCTATGCCTTCCACCGCTCATCTTGTGTATGATAGTTGTGTTACATGCGGCTCTAAATCTCATGATTATAACTCATGTCCCTCTACTAGTTCCTTTTCAAGGCTATGAAACTGAAAGGTGCATGTGCGATGCAAGGGTTTGGGTCAACTGTTCCCACCAAATAATAATCGGGCCTGGGGAACAATTACAATCCAGGATGGCAAGCAAGACCGAGACATCCCAATTTGTCATGGGGTGGAAATCAACAAAATAAGACTCTTCATCCCCAACCACCTCCGGGGATTTACGAAAGGAAGAAAGAGCCCTGGGAAGAGGCAATGGAGCAGATGAGAGCGGAGCAACTTCAAGCAAAGGCGTAATGAAAGCAAGCATACAACAATCAAGCCGCCGCAATGAAGAAGTTGGAGACCCAAATGGGTCAATTGGCAGAGGCATTACGGGGACGACAACCGGGTACATTCCCTAGCCAAGGGGAGCAAGCCAAGGCCATCATCACCCTACGTGGTGGCAAACAGTAGATAATCGTGCAACTTCTCCTTCTTCTCCCGCTAAACCCCGTCATTGATTCCCCTGTTGTGGAACCCCGATTGTGGAAAATATTGTTGTTGAGGATGTTGTCTGAAGGTGAGGGTACTAATGGATTGGGACAAACAGTGAATGTAGAAAAGTCCAATCCCAAGCCATATGTACCTCCTGTTCCTTTCCCCGGCATTCTTGAGGAATAAGCTTGATCACCAAATGAAAGAATTAATTGACATGTTTTCAAAAGTTAACATAAATTTGCCTTTGTTAAATGTGATCAAGAATGTTCCTGCATATGCCAAATTCTTCAAGGAAATTAATTCCAAGAAAATTCAGTATGGGAAAGATGAGATTCTGTTTTTGGATGAGAATGCAAGCGCTGTAGTCAAACATAGTCTCCCACCGAAAATGAAAGACCCCGGAGTTTCCTAATTTCCATTACTTTGGGGGATTCTCACACGGTGAGAGCTATGCTTGATCTCGGGGCAAGCATTAATTTGTTGCCATATTACATGTACCTTGAGTTAGGTTTGCCTGAGCTAAAACCCACTATGATGGCCCTACAACTTGCTGATAGGTCCATTAAAAGACCAATGGGCATCGTAGAGGATGTTTTAGTTCAAGTTGGTTCATTGATCATTCCCGTTGATTTTGTGGTTTTAGAGATGCCTCGCGGTGAGGGCAATCGCCGTGATTCACCCATATTGCTTGGGAGACCATTCATGGCAACAACCAACACCGTGATCAATGTTGGTAATGGTACTCTATCTATGACCGTCGCAAATGAAAAGATTGAAATAAATGTCTTTGATGTAATGAAAAATGCGGTGGGTCAGGATGAGTCTTGCATGCTTGTTGATGAGTTGGATGAAGTTGATGATTGTGTGAGTGAGATTTCATGGCATGTGAGAGAATGTGAGGAGTTAGAGTCATTGATTTCAATGGGCGGTGAGAAAACTAGGGATAATGCGGATGCTCAACTGATGGCTGTGGATAAGGCCGACGAGCACCATCCTAGTGATGGCCCGTTTCACCCCCTAGGCCACTTCAATGAGAAGTTGGCGCCTTCTATTGTGATTCCCCCAGTTCTTGAATTGAAAACTCTTCCTTCTAATTTAAAATATGCATTTTTGGGAGAAAGAGAAACATTGCCTGTCATAATTGCATCTGATTTGTCCAAAGACCAAGAGGCCCAATTGATTGCTGTTTTGTGTGAATATAAAGAGGCCATTGGTTGGACATTGAAGGACATAAAGGGAATTAGTCCCACAATGTGCATGCATAGAATTCATCTCTTGGATGGTGCCAAGCCGTCTAGAGAGAGACAAAGGAGGCTGAATCCTCACATGGAGGAAGCCGTGAGAAAAGAGGTCCTAAAATTGCTAGATGCGGGTATCATTTACCCGGTGGCTGAAAGTGAGTGGGTAAGCCCGGTACAAGTTGTACCAAAAAGATCGGGCATTACTGTTGTCCAAAATGAGAAAGGTGAGGATGTGCCAACAAGGGAAGTGACTGGCCTTAGGATGTGTATTGACTTGAGAAAATTAAATGTCAGCGACTCAAGAAAGATCACTTTCCCTTGCCGTTTATTGATCAAATGCTAGAGAGATTGGCCGGTCATTCTTACTATTGTTTTCTTGATGGCTTTTCGGGGTATAATCAGATTGCCATAGCCCCTGAAGATCAGTCCAAAACCACTTTCACATGTCCATTCGGCACATATGCGTTTAGGAGGATGCCTTTTGGGCTTTGCAATGCACCTGCGACATTTCAAAGGTGTATGACCTCCATTTTTTCGGATATGATTGAGAGGTGCGTTGAGGTTTTCATGGATGATTTTTCTGTTATAGGGGATAGTTTTGATGATTGTTTAAAGAATTTGGCATCTGTTTTGAAAAGGTGTTGTGAAACCAACTTGACTTTGAGTTGGGAAAAGTGTTATTTTCTTGTGAAGCATGGGATTGTTTTGGGTCATATTGTGTCAAGTAAGGGGATTGAGGTGGATAGAGCTAAAATTGATGTGATTGCAAAATTACCTCCCCCAAATTCAGTCAAGGGTGTGCGAAGTTTCCTAGGGCATGCAGGTTTCTATAGGCGATTCATAAAAGACTTTTCAAAAATTTGTAAGCCTTTATGCAATCTGCTCGCCAAGGATACGGAGTTCATCTTTGACCAAGAGTGTGTTGATGCTTTTGATTTGCTTAAGAAAAAGTTGACATGTGCCCCCATTCTTTCTAGTCCCAATTGGTCTCACCCTTTTGAGATCATGTGCGATGCCTCAGATTTTGCTATTGGGGCTGTTTTGGGACAAAGGGTTGACAAATTACCTTCCGTTATCCATTATGCAAGTAGAACACTTAATGATGCACAACTGAATTATACCACAACTGAAAAAGAATTCCTAGCTGTTGTGTTTGCATTGGAAAAGTTTCGTTCTTACTTGCTTGGATCAAAGGTGATTATTTATTCTGATCATGCTGCACTGAAACATTTGTTAAATAAGAAAGATGCTAAGCCTCGTTTGTTGAGGTGGATGTTGTTGTTGCAAGAGTTTGATGTAGAGATCCGGGATAAAAAGGGGACTGAAAATGTGGTGGCGGATCACTTGTCGAGGCTTGAGGACTATTCGTATCTCAATGTTGAAGAAGGTTTGATTCCGGTTAATGAAAATTTTCCGGATGAACAACTTCTTGCTGTACATGTCCAAGAGCCTTGGTATGCTGATTTCGTTAATTACTTGGTATCTAATATGTTCCCATCACAATTCACTTATGACCAAAAACGTAAGTTCAAGTCAGATGTGAAACATTACATTTGGGATGATCCTTATCTATGGAAAATTTGCCCGGACAAAATTGTTAGGAGATGTGTTCCGGACCATGAGCAGAGTAGCGTGTTGAGATTTTGTCATGAACTCCAATGTGGGGGTCATTTTAGTGGCCAAAAGACCGCTAGGAAAGTGCTGCAATCGGGTCTTTATTGGCCTACTCTGTTTAAAGATGCTCAAGAGTTTTGCCTTAGATGTGATAGGTGTCAACGGTCCGGGAACATAGGGAAAAGAGATGAGATGCCCTTACAAAGTAATCTTATTGTTGATATATTTGATGTGTGGGGCATTGATTTTATGGGACCCTTTCCCCCGTCCCACGGTTATTTGTACATACTTGTTGCTGTTGATTATGTTTCAAAGTGGGTGGAGGCAATTGCCACCCGAACTAATGATGCTAATGTCGTCTACAAGTTTGTGTGTGAGAATATTTTCAACGTGTATGGCATGCCACGAGCAATTATCGTTGATCGTGGACTCACTTCACCAACAAAAGGTTCAATGCAGCTTTGAAAAAGTATGGGGTGGTGCATAAGCTCGCATAAAGATATCATCCCCAAACTTCGGGACAAGTGGAGGTAAGCAATCGGCAAATAAAGGGTGTTCTTGAGAAAACAAGCAAGGCCCCAACAGAAAGATTGGGCATTAAAGTTGGGGATGCATTGTGGGCATACGGAAAGATACAAAACGCCCATTTGGAAATGAGTCCGTACCGGATAGTGTATGGGAAAGAATGTCACCTCCCGGTGGAGTTGGAACACAAGTCGTATTGGGTGTGAGGGAATTAAACATGGATTTGAATGTCAAGGAGAAAAGCGACCGCTTGCACTTGATGAAATTGAGGAGCTCCGCCAAGACAGCATGAGCGCAAAATTGTATAAAGAGAGGACCAAACGGTACCACGACAAAAATTTGAAGCCCAAATTCATAAGACCGGTATGAAAGTCCTTCTCTTCAACTCTCGTTTGAGGCTTTTTCCGGCAAGTTAAGTTCTAGGTGGTCGGGACCGTATGATGTGGTGCATGTGTATCCGCATGGAGCAGCTTGAACTCAAAAATCCAAAGGATGACAATGTGTTTAAAGTCAATGGACACCGTGTGAAACCATATTACGAAGGGGTGTCAATTTTGGAAGATATCAATGAGATTGACGTGATTGAGTTGGTGGACTTGAGGAGGACACCTAGTTCCGTTGAGGCATAATGTCGAGCTTAACGACTGTAACCAAAGCGCTGATTGGGAGGCAACCCAATGGAGGTAACCTTTACTGTTTTCTGTATTTTCGTTTTAAGTCTCTTCATCGTTGCATTTGGATTGTCTTGTGTCTTTCGTGGTCTATGCCATGAGGACATAGCATGATTTAAGTGTGGGGGTGGTGATCCTAATAATAAAAAAAAAAAAAAAAAAAAAAAAAAAAGAGTCTTCCGCTTTTATTTGTCTTTTATTTCGGAAACGTGTCGAACTACGGTGACCTGAGCCTATTCTTGTGGGTAGTCCGCCCACATTAATGGGGACGTAGGCAACGCAAGTGCGGGCAAAATGTGTGTCCAATGCGACATGCAAAGCGGTCTAGCCAAAGACATTAAAAAGGATGGCTCACCGGAGACAACCCGGATTTGTATGTATATTTGTAAATTTCTTTTTCATTAAACCGGTGTCGCTGAAAGGTATTTCTTTTGTTTATTGATGTGCAGGAAACGTGCGTGGAGGAGCTAAAAAAAAAAAAAAAAAAAAAAATCACACGGCCTAAAAAAAAAAAAAAAAAAAAAAAAAAAAAAAAAAAATTGAAAAATTTGAAAATTGGCCCAGGCAGAGCACGACTCGTGTGGGAGCACGAGTGGGGGTGATACCCCTTCTACTCAGAACGATTGGAGGCCTGGGGAACGACTCGTGAGCACGAGTGAAACCAAGGGGCACGACTCGTGCCAAATAGCACGACTCGTGCTAAATTGCAGATTCAAAGGTATCAGTTCCCAAAACTTTTTTTCAGTCGTGCCCTACTCCTCTTTCCAAAACCGCCGCCCTCCCCCTTTCTCTCTACCCTAAATTCAAAACTCTTCTTCCCTCTCTCTCTAACAATTCCCCCATCCAAGCCCTAAAATCCTCCCTTAACCCCTAAATTATTCCTTTATTAACCCACCAAAACCTTTTCCCCATTCCATTTTACTCCCTTTGTCCGAAAATCAACCCCAAAATTCATCCTTTTTGAAGAATTCTTGAAGCAAGCTTGGAGTTGTGAGGTGATGTGGGTTTGTTAATTTCTTGGAGTGAAGGGCAAATTGAAGCAAGATTCTTTCGAGGTTTGTGTGGCATTGATCTTCTCCATCTTTTCCGACCTTCTTCTCAAGTTCCGGTGAATTTTCCGGCCAAACTCCGGCCAATTTTTCCGGCCAAACTCCGGCCAATTTTTCCGGTGAACTCCATTGTTTAAAGGTACAATCTTTTGATCCCTCTTTCGAATTTTCAGTTGCATTGGGTGTTGATTGGTGGTATTGGAGTAAGGATTGGATTGTGGGGAATATTATTATTGCTTGGATTATTTGTGTTGGTGATTTTCATTGAGTGATAATGGGAAGAACAAAAGACAAGGGTAAAGCCATTGAAACTCAACCTAGAAAAAAAAGAAACATTGTGATTGAGGAAACCACCCGCACCCCCGATGATTTCATGGGCTTAACTAAATTGACGGATGCCCAAAAGAATAAATGGAGGAATTTGGCGAATGGAAGGGTTGTCCAAGTAACGAGATTTTTGTGTGAGGATACCTTAAGGAAATTGGGATTACATGGTTTGGTGTCGGGATTATTGAACAACATTGGGTTGGGAGGTTTCTTGGGTAAAAGTGCGGGGGTGTACAAGCGAGTGACGCTTGAATTTTTGGCGACTATAGAGAGACGCGAGGAGAATGGGATTTGGAGTGTGCGCTTTAATGTTAATGATATTACGAGGGTTATGTCGTATGCTGCAGCTCGAGAGTATTTGGGCGTGAGGGAGCCCCGTGGAGAGTGGTCAGAAAGAGATAGGACCGTTGAGACGTTCTTTTACGAGTTGACAGGGAAGTTTATGCAGAAGCCTTATGTGGTCATGAAATCTCTCTCTCATCCCGCGTGGAAACTCCTTTATAGGGGTTTATCTATGACCTTCTACGCCAATGGGGAGCCGACGCAGATGAATGCCTTACAGTTTGCGACCATGGAATGTGCTCTACAATCTAATACTGTGATCCCGGATTGGGTCGATTTGTTTTTCCGGAGGTGTGAGGCGTTGGGAGTCAACGGAAATGGGAACATCCCGGTGGGTGGGATGGTGACTTTGCTAGTGGAGAACTTTGTGCGTAATCATCCTAAGTCGGTAGGCAAGATGGAGGGGCCTTTATTCTATGATCGGTTTTTCTTATACCGATATGACTCTTTTGAGAGGCTTTCTGGCGTAATGAGGCATTGACTTTTACCTACGGTGGTGATAGGAGCTTTAGGTGTGCTCCGGGAGTGGTATTTCCTGCTGGCCCATATGCCAGAGATTGGAGGATGCCATTTGTGGCCGATATGACATTGAGGGACATGAGGAGAGATATGGGTGAGAGAGTGAGTGACGATGAGGAAGAGCAGCAGCAAGAGCAGCAGGATGATGATCAGCAAGGTGATGAGGACCACCAGATGGGTGGCAGCCATCTTGGGTCGAGTGAAGGTTTTGCAGGACAGGGGCAGGATCAGTCTGGTATGGGAGGAGCTTTTAATTATTGGGGTGATATGAGAGCATACTTGGATGCTCAATACCAGAGAGAGGCGGAGGAGAGAGAGAGGAGATACAGAGAGGAGTGCGAGGCTCGGGAGGCGCAGAATCTGATGTGGCGTACCCGGTTCGACTATGTGGATAGACGTTGGGATGCTTAGGACGATAGACTAGAGGCGTTGGAGGATAGAGTAGAGACCACGCATAGAATGGTCCAGCAGCAGCAGCTTTGGATACAGCCGAGCCTGCATGGGTTTGAGGCTGGCCCCGGACGAGCATTTTCAGGAGATGATACGGAGAGCTGAGAGGAGGAGACAGGCAGAGGCCCGTGAGGCCCGGGGCTTTCAGATGGGGGCTTCGGCCCGCGATATTGATGGTACCGTTTCTTATACTCTTCCCTTTTACATTTAAACTGTCCTATTTTTATTTTTGTGCACACATTGAGGTCACTGTGGAGTTTAAGTGTGGGGAAGGGCGGTGCCTTTGTATCGTATGTATATAAAAAAAAAAAATATAAAAAAAAAAAAAAAAAAAAAAAAAAAAAAAAAAAAAAAAAAAAAAAATAAAAATAGAGTGGCTAAGTGAAAACCCGCAAGGGCACTTAGGCAAAAGGTGAGAATTTGAGCGAAAACATCTTTATTCACCGGCGTGGAGTAATAAGGGGGGAGCTAGGAGTTCGGGTAGGAAATTTTTTTTGGAGATGGAGGTTCGGGAATAGAGGCGTTAGGATAGAAATCCTCGTGCACCTTGGAGTAATAAGGGGGGTTGGAGAAAAGCACGAGGTAAAGTTTTTGTTGAGCATCCCTTTTTCTTAACATTAACTTTTCATTGAGGGAGTACGTTATGTAGTGTGAGCAAGTGTGAGGGAAAATTTAGGACATTTTAGTTTCCCCCCACTAACATTGTGAGGGCCCTAGTTTGGACGATCATTTTTTTTGTCATGGAGTTTGATGTCAAGCTAGGGCCATTATTTTCTTTTGAGGAGTGTTATGGAGACGGAGTTTTGTACACTCCGGTATCATTATATTTGATGAGTATTGGTGGTTAGAGGAGGCTAGGTATCATTTTCTCCCGCACATCTGTTTTAGACCAATTTTAGATTGGAGTTAGGATATTACTCAGGGACGAGTAATGGTCTAAGTGTGGGGGAATTTGATGTGTGGATTTTATACATATTGTTTTACCTATGTTTCCGGTTGATTTATAATGATTTTGGATGTATTTAGATTGATTTTGATGTATTTGAGTGACATTTTGTAAGGTGAGGTTGTGTGAGAAAACAATACATTTTAAGGGTAATTTTGTCATTTCCTTTATAATTGGGTGGTGGAATCTCATGGTGTCGACAAGTGCAAGTCAATTGTCAATGAACAAGGTCAAATACGGTCAAGGGACGAAGCTCGGGGTCAAACAAAGCCAAGGGACGAAGGCCAGTCAAAGCTGAGTAAAAATTGGGCAATTCTGCATTTGGCACGAGTGGAGCACGACTGAAGAAGGATCTAGCACGAGTGGAGAACGAATGGGGTCAAGGGCAATTCCAGGAGTGCTGCTCAGAACGACTTGGCCTAGGGAGCACGACTCGTGAGCACGAGTGGAAGCCAAACCATGAATCAAGCAATGGTGTTCAGAACGAATGGAGGGTCCTGGCACGAGTCGTTCTCACGACTGAACCTGAAGGGCACGACTCGTGCTAATTAGCACGACTCGTGCCAGGACGCGTATTGTGACGTCAGCAAGGATTTTGAGGCAGATTTGGAGAGATTTGTTTAGTTTATTTTCCTAATTAGCCTAGGAGTGCATGAGGAGTATATATACTCCCTTTATTAGTTTTATTAGACACCTTTTATTTTGAGTTTTCTTGCTTAGGTTTTTCAAGGATTCAAGCTTTTATTTTCAAGGTTTTTGCAGGGATTTCAGGTTTGATGTTTTGTTGCTATTCATGTTTTGTGATGTTTATCCGGAACATGAGTAGCTAATTTCTTAGTAGTTCACGGATTGGTGTAGCCCGTATTTGAACTTTATGCTATATATTTAAATTTCATTTAATTGTGGAGTTAGTTCATCCTAATATTTTAATTTATATTTGGTACGATTCTTGCATTTGCGTGGGGAATTGTGCATGAACACTATTAGGATGATTAGATTCGATTGACGATCTTGCGTGAATTGATTGAGTCTAGGTTTCATTAATTCTTTTGTGCTTAATGAATTGAGTTGTTGTCAATTTGATCTTGCGTGATAATTGATAACTACTCAATAGAAGAATTGCAATCCGGCAATCGAACCGTCCCAATTCTTACAAAAGTGAAGAAGCCCTAAACCCAATTAATATTTTATTATTCAAAAGGCATAAAGGGAGAATATGTGGTGAACCTAATCCGTGAGCTAGTTGTTAAATCCTTGAATTTCGTTTGCTAGCTTGCTTAATTGTTACTTTAGTTGCTTAATTGTTTTAATTTTCTTTCGTTAATTAGTTTTAATAAATCAACTCAAAAACCCCACTTTGTTACTCTTTTGCATTAATTAAATTTACTTGTTAAAACCAACGAGTCTCTGTGGTTCGACCCCTGCTCGTGCATATTACTACACCGGTAGTGAGTCCACTTGCTCGGATTTTATTACTAGAGGAATTTTTCTCCATCCTGGATATCCATATTCAATGTTCTGGATATTCAGAAACTGATGAAAGTGATATCCAGTTGTGGCTAAGTATGTCGCGCGACAAACGTTGCCCCGTTTCTCCATACGCGACGGAGAAACGCGTTTCTCTGTAGACCGACTCTAAATATAAATACTACGCTTTCTTTTATATTACTTCCACCTTCCCGATTTAATGTTTTTAGTATGACTTTACACCACAATTAAGCAAGGCCGTTCCTAGATTTTTGTGGGCCCCGAGCGAAATCAGATGAAAAGACCCCTAATTAATCAGACATTTTTACGATACTCAAATGTTATATATTTTTACGATACTCAAATGCTATATATTTTTACCTAGATAAAACAGAAGTAAAGTTACTAAGTTTATATCCAAAACAACAAGATCATTAAAAGAACAAGAACAAAAATCATTTGTGCAACAATTAAGCATGCCAAAATCTGAAGAAGATCTTTGTTTTTGATAGCTGAACCAAGTTGAACTCCAATAAAATCAAACCCGAAAGATGACCAAAAGTAAAAAACGATTAAAGAAGCACATTATGATCATATAAACAAACTTTTTCGAGCCTTTCTAGATGCAAAATCATTAATGACAGTATCAATATCAATATTTTCCACAAAATCCTTCTCAATAGACAAAATGGCAAGATCGTTCAACCTTTCTTGAGACATTGATGACCTCAAGTAATTTTTCAATAATTTCAATTTTGAGAAACTTCTTTCAGCCGATGACACGGTTACATGCATAGTTAAAAAAAATTCGATACGCGATACTAACGTTAGGATAACAATCTGCATCTTTAACAAATTCAAAAACTTCGAGAGCTGACATTGACCACCTTGGCAAAGTGAATTGCAACACTTTTAATTCATAAAAGAAATCATCCAAATCAACATCTGACACTTTATTGTGAGAAAAAGAAGTTGTGAAATTTATGCAACATTCTCTTAATTCATGAGAGGGAAGTGCTGAAAGAAAGCCGAATTGATTCACAGTTCACGGCCGAAAAGAGCGATCCAGGACTAGGAGCAGGGCCGATCGAAAAGAGCATTCCAAGGAAGAAATTAAGAGACGGTGGGAGGAGGAGATCTGATGAAGATTCAAGGGCTTGATTAATTATGATAGATTTAGGAGCTTTGTGTGCAAAATACAAGGAAAAAAATTTAAGAGACCTACGCAGAATACTAACCGACTTACAGACAGTTATTTTCCCAAATTATGTGTAATTAGCAAACAAATAAATATTTATTATAGTTATAAAAAAACATATACATACCATATACACTATAGCCTAATTAAGAATGGGCCCCTTACCACTAAGGGCCCCGAGCGATTGCCCTCACTGACCCCCCCCTTAGGCCGGCCTTGCAATTAAGAAAAAATAAATGATATGATTATGAAAAGTAAAGTAAGAGAGTGAAAGTGGGTAGCGAGTTTTTGTTTTGAGAATAACAAGTGGGTCCTATTGTCAATTTTAAGTAATAAAACAACTAAGAACCTAACTGTGACAAACTAAAAAGGAAAGTAAAACCTTAAACCGGAACAGCAGCGAAAATAGTTTTTAAAAATATTATACTTAGAATAATAAAATAGTTTTGGTTAATTGTAGGGAGAATGTCTAAAAAGTTTTAAAAAGTATCATATTTTCCCATAAATTTTTTCCCATTTTGTATTATTCATGTTGTATGATTCTGTAACATAGTGCGTCACATGACAGTGTATAATGATGTATAACGGAATATAATATTGTATGGTGACAGACGGCGATCAATTTTTGACGGTGGTGGTAGGCAAGAGTATTGATGATACTGTATCATAATTTTTAATAACTACATATTTCATGCAATATAATATATTACTATATAAGAATTTGTGGGACATTTAATTTAATAATAATCTTGAGAGAAAAAGTATTTTTTCTCAAAAGGAACTTATTAGTCAAATTCCCTATAATTTTATCATGAATTGGAGCATGATATTTTACATTTGTTGGATAATTATGTAAATTTTTATAAAATCTATTACTTATCTATTACTCCCTCCTTCACATTATATGCTTCACCATTTTGGCTCGGCACGCAAATTAAAGAAAAATGTAAGTGAAGAAAATGTTGTGAGTGTAAAAATAAAATAAGAGAGAGAATGAGTGGAGGGAATAGTAAATTTGAAAAGTATTGTGAATATAAAAGTGAAATAGGAAAGAGAATGAGTGAGTGAAATAGTAAATATTCTTTGCCATTTTAGGAAAAGTGAAGCTTTTAATGGGACATCCATTTTGGCTAAAAGTAAAGCTTGAAATGGGACGGAGGGAGTATTCTATTTATTACAAATTTATATTTTAAAAAAATCATATTTTTTGAGACCCGGAACGAAGACAAATCTCAGCAATTGATTTTGAGACCAGAAATAGTGATGCAATAGGGCTGTTATACGAACCGAGTTGCTCGAACTCGACTCGGGCTCGACTCAAAAACACTCGACTCGAATGAGCCCGAGTTGAAGTTCGAGCTCGAGCTCGAACGAGTATTTTGACTCGTGAAATTTTTGAGTCGAACATGTTCGACTCGAGAACTCGAGAAAACTCGTTTAGAACTCGACTCGACTCGAGTTCGACTCGAAAACTCGTTAAAAACTCGAATTAATAATTATTTATATTCATATAAATTATAATTATATGATAATTAATAACGTCCAAGGGCCAAGGCCAAAATTATTTTACTTACCCATGGCCATGGCTGCTGTGCTGATTATATATATAGGCACAAGGGCCAAGCCAAGTTTGGTTTCAATACAATGTGGGATAATATCCAAGGGAGGCAGCCAAGGCAAGGGCCGGCCAAGGCCGAGCCAAGCCAAGGCCAAGGCTGGCCGCCAAGGCCATGGGCTGTTTTAGTTTAACAAAATTTCGATGTGGGATAGTATGACTTGCTAGGCCACTGGCGGCACGGCGGCCAAGGCCGAGCAGGCCGAGCCGAGACGAGGCGGCCCGAGCCAAGGCGAGGCCGTGAGCCAAGGCCAAGGCCAAGGCAAATGCAATTTTTTTTTTTTTTTTGAAAAATAAACATTTCATAAATTTATATATATATATTTTTTTTTGGATATATTTATATATAAATTTATGAAATATATTTGAAAAAATAAATATTTCATAAATTTATATAAATTTATAAAATAAATTTATATATATATATTTTTAAATAAAATATAACAAATTACTCTCAAAAAAATAAATATAAGTCAATAAATATTATTCCGCCGCTACTACCACCACTACTACTAGTCTACCACCACTACCACCATCACCACCACCACAACCACCACTACTACTACCATCACTAATTCACTACTACCACTAATATCACTACCACTACTACCCCTACTACCACCACTGCCACCATCACCACCACCACAACCACCACTACTACTACCATCACTAATTCACTACTACCACTACTACCCCTACTACTACCCCTACTAGTCTACCACCACTACCACCACCACAACCACCACTACTACTACCATCACTAATTCACTACTATCACTACCACTACTACTCCTACTACAACCCTACTAGTCTACTACCACCATCACCATCACCACAACCACCACTACTACTACCACTAATATCACTACCACTACTACCCCTACTACCACCACTACCACCATCACCACCACCACAACCACCACTACTACTACCATCACTAATTCACTACTACCCCTACTACCACCCCTACTAGTCTACCACCACTACCACCATCACCACCACCACAACCATTACTACTACTACCATCACTAATTCACTACTACCACTACTATCACTACCACTACTACCCCTACTACCACCCTACTAGTCTACTACCACCATCACCACCACCACAACCACCACTACTACTACCATCACTAATTCATTACTACCACTAATATTACTACCACTACTACCCCTACTACCACCACTACCACCATCACCACTACCATAACCACCACTACTACTACCATCACTAATTCACTACTACCACTACTACCCCTACTACCACCCCTACTAGTCTACCACCACTACCACCATCACCACCACCACAACCACCACTACTACTACCATCACTAATTCACTACTACCACTACTATCACTACCACTACTACCCCTACTACCACCCTACTAGTCTACTACCACCATCACCACCACCACAACCACCACTACTACTACCATCACTAATTCACTACTACCACTAATATCACTACCACTACTACCCCTACTACCACCACTACCACCATCACCACCACCACAACCACCACTACTACTACCATCACTAATTCACTACTACCACTACTACCCCTACTACCACCCCTACTAGTCTACCACCACTACCACCATCACCACCACCACAACCACCACTACTACTACCATCACTAATTCACTACTACCACTACTATCACTACCACTACTACCCACCTACTACCACCCTACTAGTCTACTACCACCATCACCACCACCACAACCACCACTACTACTACCATCACTAATTCACTACTACCACTAATATCACTACCACTACTACCCCTACTACCACCACTACCACCATCACCACCACCACAACCACCACTACTACTACCATCACTAATTCACTACTACCACTACTACCCCTACTACCACCCCTACTAGTCTACCACCACTACCACCATCACCACCACCACAACCACCACTACTACTACCATCACTAATTCACTACTACCACTACTATCACTACCACTACTATCCCTACTACCACCACCACTATCACCATCACCACAACCACAACCACAACCACCACTACTACTACTACCATCACTAATTTACTACTACCACTAATATCACTACCACTACTACCCCTACTACCACCCTACTAGTCTACTACCACCATCACCACCACCACAACCACCACTACTACTACCATCACTAATTCACTACTACCACTACTACCCCTACTACCACCCCTACTAGTCTACCACCACTACCACCATCACCACCACCACAACCACCACTACTACTACCATCACTAATTCACTACTACCACTACTACCCCTACTACCACCACTACCACCATCACCATCACCACCACAACCACCACTACTACTACCATCACTAATTCACTACTACCACTACTATCATTACCACTACTAACCCTAAACCCTAAACTCTAACCCTAACCCCCAACCCCTAAACCCTAAATTCTAACCCTAACCCCCAACCCCTAATCTCTAAATCATATATACTTATACCCCTAAACCCTAAACTCTAACCCCCAACCCCTAAACTCTAACCCTAACCCCCAACCCCTAAACCCTAAATCATATATACTTAGAGGTTAGGGTATAGCATTAGGGGTTGGGGTTTGGGTTTAAGCTTAAGGTATAGCATTAGAGGTTAGGGTATAGCATTAGGGGTTAGGGTTTGGGTTTAGGGTTTAGGGTATGGCAATTAGGGTTTAGTGTATATATGATATTTTAACAAAATTATCTTAATATTTATTTTTGAAAGGAGAGTATAATAATTTTAAGGGTTAATTGCAATTTAGGGCCTGAAGTCTTGTATGAGGTCCCCAAATGGGGCCTGACTTTTTTTTTTTTAGCGATTTAGGGCCTGACATTACATTTTTTGATCAAATCAGGGCTTTTTGACGAATTTTGTTAGAAAAGTTAGTTAAGTGACGAATTTTGGACTAAATTGAAATGCAAATTAGTTATTAAGGACTGTAATGTAAATTTTTAAAAATTGATGACCGTTACAAAATATTTTTTAAAAATAATATTTTTTGAAAATATAATATATTGTGAAAAGCTGTAATTTTTTTTATAATTTTTAAAATATGTTAAAATAAATGTTATAAATATAAAAAAAAAAATTGTATTTTTAAAGAAAATAGTTTTTTTTTTTAAAAAATTAATTAATTATTAACGTAAATCTTGTAATATTTTTTTTTTTTTTAAAATAAATACCTTGTCCACCTCAAAAACTAGGCCCCACTATGGTTTCCCACCGTCTCCGTTCAATCCACCCCCAAAACCGAATCTTCTCTCCAATTTAGAGTAAACAAATTAATTAATTGTAAAAATTTTATTTAAAAAAATTGTAAAATACCCTTTTTTACTAATTGTAAAAATTTTGGGGCCGTGGTGCGCGGAGGCGGTGGTGGAGAGGAGTGGTGGGTTGGATGCGGTGGTGTTTATGAGTACTGGGGAGGTGGAGGGAAAATTTTATTTAAAAAATTATAAAATATCGTTTTTTACTAATTTTTAAAAATAAATTGTTTATGATTTATGTATTTTTAAAGACAATTTTATTTTTTTGAAAAAAAAACTAAAATATTTTTTTAAAATAAATTATTTTTTAAAAATATTATTTTCCAATATACGAACATTAAAATTTTAAATTAATTTTAAAATTTTAAAACATTAAAGGTTTTCTTATTTTTAAAATTATTTTTTAAAAATATTATTTTCCAATATACGAACATTAAAATTTTCTTATGTCAAAATCCCCCTGGGGAGGTTTTCTTATTTTTTTAAAACATTAGTTAAGTGACGAATTACGAACATTAATTATTTGTATAATTAAACATTAGTTAGGTCAACTTGACCTAACTCTATTGTCAACTTACTTCTTTTGTTTAAAACATTAAAGGTATTTTAATACCAATATACGAACATTAATTATTTTTTAACATAAAAAAAAATATTACAAGATTTACGTTAATAATTAATTAATTTTTTTTAAGAAAATACTATTTTCTTTAAAAATACAATTTTTTTTTTATATTTATAACATTTATTTTAACATATTTTAAAAATTATAAAAAAAAATTACAGCTTTTCACAATATATTATATTTTCAAAAAATATTATTTTTAAAAAATATTATTTTTAAAAAATATTTTGTAACGGTCATCAATTTAAAAAAATTTACATTACAGTCCTTAATAACTAATTTGCATTTCAATTTAGTCCAAAATTCGTCACTTAACTAACTTTTCTAACAAAATCCGTCAAAAAGCCCTGTTTTGATCAAAAAATGTAAAGTCAGGCCCTAAATCGCTAAAAAAAAAAAGTCAGGCCCCTCTTGGGGACTTCATATGAAAAGTCAGGCCCTAATTTGTAATTAACCCTAATTTTAAATTAGTAACAAAAATATTTATTTTAGATAGGAGGGTATATCAATTTAAAATTAGATATAATTTTGATCAATAATTTAAATAAAAAATAATGATCTTAATAAAAATTTAAAAATTATTATTAGACAAAATTTAAATATATTTCATAAATTTATATATATATAATATATCCAAAAAATATATATATAATAATATAAACTTATGAAATATTTATTTTTCAAAAAAAAATAAACATTAGGCTTGGCCTTGGCCTTGGCCGGCCTTGGCCTTGGCCGTGGCCTACAAGTATTTATCCCACATCGAAAGTTAAGAAAAGAATTCAAAGGCATGGGCTCGGCTGGCCTTGGCGTGTTGGGATTGGCCGCCCATGGCTCGGCCTTGGCCGGCCATGGCCTTGGCCGTGGCCATGGGAGGTTATCCCACATTGAAAGTTTAACAAAAAAATCCAAGGCTGTGGCTATATAAGAGGCTTGCCTAGGCTGGGCTGGGTAAGTAAGACTCATTTTAATTCAGTCTTGGCCGGCCTTTGACATGGCCTTGGCCTCGGCCACGGCCACATTAAACTCGGCCACGGCCACATTAAGCAATTTGCTTTCAAAAAAAGCTTTAGACTCGAACTCGAATCGTTTAAGTTCGAACTCGAGATCGACTCGAGAAGCTCGCGAGTAGCTCGCAAACATTTTCGAGCTCGAGTTCGAACCAACAATTTTTATCGAATTCGAACTCGAGAAAAACTCTAACTCGATAAATATAAACGAGTTCGAGTTTGAACACGTAAAACTCGTTCGAACTTGACTCGTTTACAGCCCTAGATGCAACAATGCTTTTGTGACAAATCGTTTTCCCGCTCAAACCTAATTGCTCCCTCCATCAGACAGAAAATCACAGCCGTTCATTACGTTACTCTCAAATCTCTATGCCTCAGAGCATATATAATGACAATAATACCCTATGAAAAATGCAATTATCCGAGGACAATTTCCATGTCTCCTGCTACGCGGAATCGCAACTAATACAGCGCTCTATCGGTATCAAAATGAACAATGTCATATAATTGCTCGTTGAACAATGTAAAATATTTTGAACCAATACGTAAACACATTTTTTTTTACTAAAATATGAAGTAAAAACTGAACAACGTCGTATAAATGCTTAATTAAGCAACGTAAGATCTCGTTTTTCTTATTTACATTTATAATGTATTTGTTACAATTACATAGCATATTTTTTACATATTTTGAATTTCATTTGGTGCAGCGCTCCAATTGTGTTTGTAGCGGTTAGAAATCCCTTCTTCCCCAAAATTGAGAAGCTCTAAATTCTGTTACAATATATACATACAAACATTTATATATAATCATAACGGTTTCAGATTCTCCCACCATGCAAACAGCATCTTCCCCTCTCTTCCTCTACGCATAATCACCAAAAGATGAGCTTCTAGATCACTCCTCCCTTCCAATTCCTGATTCAGGTGCGAATTTTCCTTCAATCTCTGCGAGTTCATCACTTGCAAATGATTCATATGTGAAACTACCAATATAATAGCGTTAATATTATGATTGATGATTATGGATTGATGAATTGATGAATGAAAAAACATGATCGATTTCTGCATTGATTATCAGAAGGCAAATTCACGTTGTTTATCTCGAATTTTGATTGAGCTTTGAATTGATTTACATTTTCGGCTTACCTGCTAGTTCAGTGAATTTGTTCAGGTTTGAATTGATGCGTGTGTGTGTTCGTTGTGATTTTACTCCAAAAGTTGATGAATTGACTGAGGAATTCATGTTTTTCGATTGTTGTAGTATACAAATGCAGAACTATTCCTCAACTAGCTATGGCGACGTCAAGGATTACTCTTCCATTTTCCCGCCCGATCGATCTCTCTTCTCACTATCGCCCTGCGCTTACGCCGACGTTCATATGGCCGTCGACTACAACCAATTTCACGATCTCGCACAGTTTCAAGACCTCACTGGCCGCCGGAACCGGTGTCTGTCTCAACTTCGGAGTACCGCCAAGGAAGCAGAAGCGCTCCGTGAAGAGAACATCAATCTCCAAATGACTAACATTGAACTGAACAGGCAATTGAATTTAATGCGTCAAGCTTCTCTAGGTAATTACTTTGGGCCTCCTCCGTCTGCCAGTACATTGCCGTCGTCGTCTTCGGTTACTGATAATTTTCGCCGGATAATGATCGGAGAGAAAGCTGCGGCGGCTGGAAGACGTGCGTGGAATGGGGAAAGTGCAGCGGCGGTTAAAGTCGTGAATGATCCGGTCGAAAGGATGGGCGATGACCGGGTTAAGTTGCCAAAAAGTATTTCAGTCCGGTCTAGTGGATACTTGAAGACGGTTCAAGGCGGTGGAACCACTGAAGGTCGGGTTCGTGCACCAAATCAGGTCAAAACTGAAACTGAAGTGGTAAGATTACATTTTTTATACTTTTATATGAAATTGCCATTGATCATTAACCCTATATCAATTTTTGATGTATTTTTAAATAGGCAAGTCACTACTTATTATTAGTAAGTTCTTCCATAACCATCCATTGCTGCTTCATAACTAATTATTTCGTCCCCAATAAAAGATCACTCTAATTTCTAAATTTCCATTTCAGTATTTCACCACCTCCTGAATTCATTTTAGTGTATATTTAATTGCTTTAGAGAATTAACTCCATAATGTTTGTAAACTTAAGTAATCCACTACAAATCTCATTATAGCAAAATGAAATATAAATAAAATAGCTTTATTGAAGTCAAATATCATTTGTAAAAATAGTCACTTGACATTGAAAAGGGTTTTTAGTTCTAGTTTTTCACGGGACAAAGGGGATATCTGATTTTGCCTCAGTATACTTTCTGAAGTTTGTAAGATACTTGACCGGGCAATACAATCCTTGTTTAATGGTAGTATCTCATGAGGGAGAATGACTAGGGGTTATAAAGTTTCTCAGTTTCTTGATTCAATTATTTTCTATTTGGTTCTGCTTGGACAACAATAAACTATTGGTTTGAGGTCATAATTTACACTTACATCCCATTTTCTTATTGTTGTCTTAATTTATTGTGTTTTGTTATATATTTTCAAATATGATTCATGGATAATTCGTTAGATTGTTGCTCTTGGTAATTTCTGGTGTGCCAAGTTTGTGTTAATTGTTTCTTTTTTTCTCGTCTTTTTTGGGGTTGTATTCAGTGGCGTATCTAGGATTTAGAGTGAGAGTGTGAAAAAAAAAATATGGTGCAAACTGTAAATTTCGAAAGAAGAGGAATGCAAAGTGTAAATATGTGAAAGTTAGATAAAATTTATCTAACTTTCACATATTTACACTTTGCATCCCTCTTCTTCCGAACATTACAGTTTGCACCCTATATTTTTTTTTATAAATACTCGGTATTTTTTTTTTTCAAAATGTCAGGAGGTGCGTCATTTGCACTTCCTGGCGCCATACTGAATCCGCCCCTGGTTGTATTGATAGTAATAAGGTAGACTTGCTTTGTTTACCCCCTGATTGAGATCATAATCCTCAAAGTTGAATGCTGTAAAAGTATTTCCCGTTTACTTTGTTGCATTATCTGGCTCCATGTAGAAGATTACCAAAATGTATGCAATATCAATTTGGCTTCACTACTTACTTACTGACTGCTACTAGGTTCGACAGGTGCTTGTGTGTTTTCCTGAGAGATCACCCCTCCCCTCTACGTGTCACTATAAACACCATAGTTTTCCCTGTCTTTAGATAGCAGGAATGTAATTTTTTCATGCACCCATGCAATATTATTGATAATATGTTGATTGGGAGAAAAAAAAGGAAGGAATGGCATTGTACAGGAGTCAGACATGCATGTAAACATATTCACATTAATGAATGACGCGATGGATTGTTCATTATTCAAAACTTTAGGCAATTTCACGACAGTAAGGTTGAGATTTTTTTTAAAAAAATTTGAACATTCATTTTGGGACGGAGAAAGTAACGTTTAATAGGTTGAAGCCAAATTCCATGACGCATACATTTTCTGAAAGATAATGCTGGTCAAAGTGAGTGGAAATTTGAATTCATAATTTGACATTATATGCTTCCTTATGGTGGGATGTTTTTGATTCTTGTAACCCGAGTTATAAATCCTTAATAGTACTATAAATCATTAACTGTCGTCTGTCCCTGCGTATACCAGAAATCTTTGAACGGTATAATTCATTCGTTCCAATTACATTCTCCATTTTTGCTGGTTATCGTATCTGATCTGTTTTCTTTTTTGATGAAACGTAGCAAAGGGTGTATGTGCGCGGAGGAAAGAAAGAGGAGCAACCACTGGAATTACACGTATTCAACCAGGGAATGATAAAGACAGAGCTATGCAACAAATGGCAGCAAACTGGTGCCTGCCCATATGGAGAACACTGTCAATTTGCTCATGGCATTGGAGAACTCAGGCCAGTCCTTCGCCACCCACGTTACAAGACTGAAGTTTGTCGCATGATTCTTGCAGGCGATCATTGCCCTTATGGCCATCGCTGCCATTTCCGCCATTCCCTTACAGAGGAGGAGAAGAAACTCATGGGTCAGCAGCAGATGAAAGCAAGGAGATCACTTAAGTTGTAGAGGTAAAATCAGTATTTGCCGGCGAGAAAATTATAATTTGCCTCATGTTTATAATTCTTCGGATACAAGAAAATAAATAAATAGTAAGAATATTGCAACGAAACTTGAACATAAGATAAAAATACGAATTGTTAAGAGATAAAGCGGAACCGAGGTTCATATTCATAATTGAACATTACAGGGTTCATGAACTTGATGATAAATGTAGATACATTGAAATTGTGGGTACTTCCCCAGGTGCACTCAAGACAGGAAGAGGAAGAACCCTTGTTGGGAATTGTTTGAAGAGGAAGAACCCTTGTTGGGAATTGTTTGGTGATATTAATTGAAATTCTTGATTTATTTTATTTTTAGTTGAAAGAAATTCTTGTTTAATGTTATCAGATTCACATACCACCTTGCTGCATGTCTTTTCTGTTAACTGATCTGATTTTATTACTTTATAGTGCAAGCAGGAGGTGCTTGGTCTTTAATGTGTTCGAGATGGCCAAATGGGCGGCCCAAGCCTGGCCCATCTGGAAGCTTGGACCTATGCAAGCTTTGGGCTAGGTCCATCTGGCGAACTATTGTTCTTGGACCTCTTTGTTTTGCTTAACTCGTTTGCGTATTTGAGCTTAACTAGGGCTTGTTCGATCAAAACGGGCCAGCCTATTAGGGAGTAAAAGTAGAGCCGTCAAGTTGGGATGGTCCCGTCGGGACGTCCCATCCCGCCATACAAATGGGACGGGACGGGACGGAACAGAATATTTTAGTCACCTCCCGTTTCGTCACGTCCCGCATCCGTCGCGGGACAACATAGTGCGGTCCCGCCCATCCCGTCCCGCGACGTTCAAGTTGAAAGGCTTGCTGATGACTGATGAGTTGGCCTTGGCCTTAGCCTCCTTGACCTTTTTTTTTCCTTATTTTAAAGAGGATCAACATATGTTCTCGTATTCCCCTCATTGGTGACTCGAACTCGGGACCTTTGGTCTCAAGTGAGGAGTGTCTACCACCAGGCTACAACCTTCTTGTCGCGGCCTTGGCCTTGGAGGTTATATCCCACATTGAAACAAAAAGAAAGTAAACTGTGCTTTGGCCTTGCCTTGACTTGGCCTAGGCCGTGGCCTTGGAGGGCTTATCCCACTTTGAAACAAAAAGAAAATAAACTGTGTCTTGACCGTGGCCTTGGAGGACTTATATCCCACATTGAAAGAACATGAAAGTAAACTATGACCAGTGGGTATATATATGAGGCTGAAGCTGGGTAGAAAGTATCACTTGGTCGTGGCCTTGGCTTTGGCCGGCCTTGGCCTTGGAGGCATTCCGCCTAGTTAACGCCTAATCCCGCCTAGTCAACGGGTCTCGTATTGTCTCGCGTCCCACAGTAGATTTGGGACGAGACTAAATATTTTAGTTCCATTTCGTCCCGTCCCGTCTCGTCTCGATTTAGTCGCGGGACAACTTATTGTCGTCCGATCCCGTTATCCATTATTTGACGGCTCTAAGTAAAAGTAGTACGATGATAATCCGCCTGAAAAAAATGATTTTATAGCACTAACACGGGGACATTTTTATGTCATTTTGCTCCTAGGATGCCCTCGCCTACAATTCACTATCATCCACTTTCTCGTAGGGTGTGCAACAAAATCGAAAAATCAAAAAAATTGGATCGAGAAAATCGGACAAAAAAAATCGAAACCGACAAAATCGAAATGTTAATGGTTTTAACCATTTAAAATCGAAACTTTCGGTTTCGGTTGTGGTTTCAAATGAAAATCGAGCCGATAAAATCAATCCGAACCGATATTATTAAAACGACGTGTCATTAATTTCATCTTCTCATCTTACTTTAGAGTTAAAATAATACTTACGATAGTTTAACTGTTATTTGTAGTGGCAGGTGGAACACTTAAATTTGTCATGAAAATCTTAAGTACTTTAGTATTGCATCTTCTCATCCTGCTTTGTTAGTGAGGGATTAATAAATTTCATCTTGTTGAATGTAACTATCATAATCCAACCATCAATATATGCATGTTCTTCTCGTCTTGTTGAAATCGAACGAATCCAAACCAAATCGACACCAAACCGAAACCGAATAAAATCGAAGCTTATTGGTTTTAAAATACAAAAATCGATATCTTTCGGTTCGATTTCGATTTTAGCCTAAAATCGAATCAAATCGGACCGAGCACCCCCCTACTTTCTCGTGTTAGAAATGCCCGAGTTAGAAAAGTATTCAAACTTTTTGGTCCTGGCTATTAGACTGGGCCCAAATGATGTTGCCCAAACTCTTGGCCCAAATGACATTTCCCAAACTCGCCTGACTAAGGGCAACCTTAGTTGTAAAAATGAGAGATTTTTTGGTGAGGTGGCACCGACAAGGCGGAGAGAGAGAGAGAGAGAGAGGGAAGAAGGGTAAATCTCTCCATTGTGATTAAGCAGGCTTTTTTTTTTTTTCGTTTTTTTTTTATAAATTGAACATTTTGCTTTTAAAAAAAAACAATAATTTATTGGTCAAAAATAAATATTTATATTTATTTTTTTAACAAAATAAATGTATTTTTTTAAAAAAATACGTCCCTAAAAAACTTTTAAGAGGTTTATTAGTGTAAGGAAAAAAGTTGTAGATTTATAAAAATAAAAATGTATAAAGTGGTAATGTTGGGGACTCTTAAACCCTTGAGTTGGGTTTGAGTAAGGATGTCTGGTAGACCCGTGGGCATTCAAGCAGGCTGTTTCCAGATAACTAACGGCCCATAGCCCAACAAACACTCACCCTAGTCCAACACTAACCCTAGTACCTCACTCACTTTTCCCATATATTGCTTGCCCCCCTTCTCCCCCAAAACAGATTAGGTTAGTTCTTCCTAAGATGCTGAGGAATTCAAAGAAGTGGGAGGTCGTGGAAAAACCCTAGAATGAATTAACTAATCCATATAAAAATGGGTTTTTTCGTTCTGGTTTTACCCGATCCACCCATTCCTTTGGCCTCCCAACAATCATCTCTTTCTTTTTCACCCTCCAAAGAAATAGATCAGGGTTTGTTCTTTTTATGACCTTCAAAAGTAAGAGAGATTAATTTGGGTGTTTATTTAGGTCGCCGGAATAAGTTGGAAAAGGCGAGAAATTTACAGAGACTAGTCGGTGGGGTGTTTTTGGGAAGGAAGTCTGTCTCTTTCCTCTCCTTCCCAAATCCACTCTTACCGATCATTTTCTGTATTTCTTCCCCTTTTCCGCTCATTGTTATGAGATTAGTGCTTTGATTCAGTCGCCGGAATATGACGGAAAAGGATAGAAATTTACAGAGACTAGTCGGTATGGTGTTTTTGGGAAGGAACTCCGACCTTCCCTTTCCTTCCCAAGTCCACCCATGCCGATCATTTTCTGTATTTCTTCCCTTTTCCGCTCCTTTCTCTCATCGGAAACTTTCAGATCTATTTGCAGTGGTATTTTTGTCTACGTTGCTTTCTTATTCCAGATCTCTGTTTTATTTTGCTATTATTAGTTCATGTTGTCTTGATATTGATCGTGGTATTATATTTTTGATATTTATACTTGAATTGTCCCTTTTTATAGAAATTAGATGGAAAAGAAATATTTTGACATTATTCTTATTTGGTACAAAGCAAGTTGCAGATGATGAATCTTGGTGTTGAAATTGTACAATTTTATTGTTTGGTAGTGGTGAAGTATGTAAGAAGTTTTCTAAAAAGATGTTTGCTTATTGAATACATCCTTCGTCTCGCTACGACAAATTGCACGGTTACTGTATGCACGGGGAAATGTTGTGAGTGTAAAAAGTAAAATAGAAAAGAGAATGAAAAAGTAAAATAGGAAAGAGAATGAGTGGAAGGAATAGTAAATTATAATGGTGTTGTGATTATTAAAATAATGTAGGAGAGAGAATGAGTGAAAGGAATAGTAAAATTTTTTTGTCATTTTTCAATGAGGAAAGTTTGCAGTTTGTAGCGGGACGGAGGGACTATTTATTATAGTTGATGTATACCAATTTTGAATATAATGGGTCAATAAAAATTTTGTGTAATTTTTTTATTTATGGGGGTTAAAATATATGAATTCATTATTCTTATTATTAAAGTATTATTTAATTATTTTCGAATATGCTTAAATTGAAGGAATATCAAAAGTATTATTTAAAATTTTTTTTGAAGATGCTAAAATTTAAGGAAAAGCAATTTGTCTAACTAAAACGTTTCTGTAGAGAATAGAACAGTAATAAAATAATAAATAAAAGGGTTTATTATAGAAAAACCACTAAAAAGAGACATTTATTTACCAAAAAAAAACATGTAAGTTGGAAAATTAAAAAAAAAAAAATCTTTTTTAACATGAAACTTTTTTTTTTTTGGTTTGTTTTTATCGATTTTGGTCAAACAAGTGATAATTTCAGTTATTAATTGATTAAAATTGATAATTGAAATTATCAGTTGTTTGAAGAGTAATTTGTGCTTCAAACAATTGATAACTATCAATTGTAAACAAGTGATAGCTGAAATTATTAGTTGTTTGATTAAAAATTGATTAAAAAAAATGATTTTTTTTTTTTTTTTGTAATTTCAAACATGTGCTTTTTTTTTTTTTTGTAACTTTCATAATTCTAAAATAGTTTTTTGTAAATGCTTCTAAATATCTAAATAAAAAGGAGGTTTGTTGAGGTTAACTAATTATTGAAACAATAGAAGTAAATAGACAACGGAAAGATAAATATGGAGGTAAAGTTTATTGATATAATTCACAAATATTTTTCATATGATCATTTTCACTATTGTGTGTGTTCTTTATTAATGATCTATTTATATCGTGTTTTCCCCTAATTTCACATAATATTAAAAGAACTTACTAATCACAAATGAATATAATAAACTTGAATAGCGTCAATTGTCAAATTTTCCATTTTGCTCTTACTAAATTGTTTTTTTTCCATTTTGCCCTTTAAAAAAAAAAAAACGTGTCCTCGAACACAGACTTTTACTGGTATTTGTATATGGAACAATATCTCTAACAACAATAATAAAAGTTGTATGGATTGGTCCATTTTGATCAAATGGGCCTAGTAAAATTCAGAAGAAATGTTTGGGTCGGGTGAGCAGTTATTTAGTTACCTAATTGTTTCTCAAGAGATGAAAGTATTTAGCTAAGTAAGCTGGCATTTGTCATTTAGCTAACTTAGTAGAGTTACATAAGTTATGAGTATTTCTAATTAATATTATAATAATGAGTTATTTGTCAAAATGATAAATTGATTGTTGGATTGTGTTCTACTTCATGAGTACATTGAAATCATATATTAATTTGTCCAAAATGGTTGAGAAATGAATGAGATATTAAGGCTCAAAGTAAATGGGTTGAAAAGGGAAAATGTGGTTATCCGACATTGGAAAAAGATGGAAAAGTGGTTTAGTTTATATACTCCTACACTTTAGGAGGGAGTAATATTGTGGTACATAGAGACTCTCTCGCGCACAGGTGCGCAGGGGGGGTGCAAATCAGGGACCGAAATAGGTTTCGGGCTATCGAACTCATGTGTATGCGCGTTCTGACACGAATTTAGCTCCGAAATAGCATGTCCGCGCGAGCCCACTTTTTGCATTTTTTTTTCCAAACCCACGAGGCGCATGCGGGCAGGCGCCTGGACTGTCTCATGCGGCCGCCTGGAGGCCAGTAAGTCATGCCCGTTTGTGCCACTCCGAGGCGGGCGCCTGTCCGAGTTCGAGGCGAGCACCTGGGCAGCAGCAGGTGCGTTCCTGATGATTTCAAAAGCCTTTGTAACTGCCGATTAATTGTGATATTGATTCAATAAATGCATTGATGAAAATTAAAAATAGTGTTTTAATTTTCGGGTAGTTTTTCTCATTGGGAGATATACAAATTGAGAAGACAACACAATTGTAAAACACACAAAAAATTTCCAGAATCTCTCAATCATCAGATTTTGTTGCATATTGAAAATTCTTTTCTTTGGCCTCCTGCATATTGCATTTGTGGTGATATCGTCCAAGCATTGACTTCAGTTTGCCGGAGATCCTATTGTGCAGCAACCATCCGGTCATTCCGTTTTATCCTGGGAGGCAATCGTCCCAAGTAATCTCAAGCACAACGTGGTGAGGGGGCGAAATTTGTCTTAAGGAGAGTGTGATCTCACACGACTCGGACAACGACAAATCCTTTTCTTTTGTTCTTTATCTAGTTGTTTTAATTAGTTTTTCGGTAATTTCAATTATTTGTAATAGTTATTCCAACAAGAAGACTTGTTAAAATCTTTAGAATTAGGACTGATTATATGATTTGTGTATAAATATGAATTATCTAGATTACGTAAAATCAGAGACATAAATAATACATAATATATTTTTATGGTCTCCATATTTTATCAAAGTGGGTCAATGATATAATTTTCAATAACACTATTCATAATACATGGTGAGTAAAAAGTAAATAGTTAGGTGTTGATATTTTTGCAATTATACAAGCAATATAAAAATAAAGTTGTCTAAAATACTATATATTATTTGTTAATTTAGGATGAGACTGTTACTTTTAAAACATATAAAAAAGAAAAGAGCTGGTCTCCCATGAGAACAGCTATATTCGTCTCATGGATGAGACAGATCGAAATTACCCGAAGCCCGGACCCATGACCCGACCTATAAATAGGTCGACCTAACGAAAACACACACAAACACATAGTAAAAGGTGAGCCGCTAATCTACACACACAAACACGAAGTGAAAAGGTGCGACTGCACAACTCGATTAATCGGAGGGAGACGATTCCGGAGACTGAACCTAAAAATCAAAGGTCGCCGGAGTCGATTATTCACAACAACAACTCAGATCTAGCAAAATCAGATCAACAAAAACATCATAAACAAAATCCAGATCTAAAATTTTCAGATCTCGTCTCGCCGAAGATTAATGGAGAACGATATACAACATCAGCAACCTAATGACGGTAAGATTGTTACTAGAAACTAGATTTCACATTATTTAACTTGAATTTAGATTTGAATTTGCATAACATTACACACACACACACATGTAATGACTGAATGTATTATTACTTTAAGTCATTGACACCATTACATTGTTGTTTATCATCTAAATCTATCGTATAAATACATGAAACTTTATGATCTATTACGATTATATTGAACAACTATTACTTCATTAATTGTGAACTATTATTTTAAATATAAAGCTATAATTTAGAAGAACATTATTTACTGTCATTGTTACTTTACATAATGAATTGTGTTACTTTAATTGTAGTTGATGGATCAGTTTACAAACCAACTTGGGGACTACAAGACTATGCGGAAGAAACATTCAAAGAAAATGAAATAATAATTGAAGAAGAACAGAATGATACAGGATCAAACATGAGTGGATCTCTATTTGGTTTTACAGCAAAGACAATTGATGAAATGTATGACTTGTATTGTCAACATGCTAAGGAAATAGGTTTTGGTGTAAGAAAGTCAACTGCAAGATGTCGAGGAGATGGAGTTGTACTACACAAATATTTCATTTGTTCTAGTGCTGGATCTCGAGTAGAAGGGTTTGATGATAATGAACTTAAAAAGCGAAAGACTCATATAACACGCACACAATGTAAAGCTTTATTAAAAGTAAAGCTTTTAGAAGATGAAGGACATTATGTGGTCGATAGACATATTTTGGAGCATAATCATCAGTTGACAAGGAAAAAGTGGTCCAAGTATTATAGATGTGAGAGAAGTATTACGAATGATAAAGGTAAAGTAATAGAAGATATGATTTCTTCTGATATAAGAGCAATGAACTCCTACCGTTATATGTCATATGAAGCTGGTGGAGATGACATTCTTGGTCACACTAAAAAGGACCATTTGAATTATGTCAATAGATTGAAACTAAAAGAAAGAGGGAGTGAAGATGCACAGACACTTGTTGAGATGTTGTATAAACAACAATATGAAGAAACTGATTTTTTCTTTAGAGTAATGTTGGATGATGAAGGTAGATTAAGTAGTGTGTTTTGGAGAGATTCAATGATGAAAGAGGATTATGATATTTATGGTGATGTGGTTGTCCTTGACACAACATATAGTACAAACAAATATGGTTTGATTTGTGCTCCAATAGTTGGGTTAAACAATCATTGCAAAAACATTATGTTTGGGGTTGCATTTTTGGCAAATGAAGAAACAAAATCATTTGAATGGTTGCTTGAAATATTCAAGAAAGCAATGGGAAGCAAGTGCCCGGTGACAATATTCACTGATCAGGATCAAGCAATTACAAATGCTATAGCAACGGTAAGCGTTTTTATATTCATTATATTTAAGTATTACATTAACTGTATGATACTATTATAATAAGGAACATTAACTATTACTTTTTGTTTAACAGTTCTATTACACATTGTACAAAAATGCTATATTACATTATAAAGTTTATTGTGTTACATTAATAAATACTATTTATTACCTTTACAGGCATTCCCTAATACAAAACACAGGTTGTGCCAATGGCATTTGTATCAAAATGCCATAAAAAATTTTGGCCGTTTGAAGAGCGATGATGTCTTCAAGGACGAGTTCAGAAAATGTATGTCGGGTTGTAATGATGAAGCTGAATTTGAAGAATGTTGGAATGACATGATTAGTAAGTATCAGCTACAAAACGAAACATGGTTTAAAAGATTGTATGCTTTGAAGGATAAATGGTGCACGACCTTGAACAAAGATTACTTTTCAGCTGGTATCTTTCATCACAACGCAGTGAGGTTACAAATAGTGAAATGGGGAGCAATGTGAAAAAAACAACTAGCCTTGTAGAATTTCATTCAATTTTTAAAAGTATATTGGAAAATTGGAGGAAAACAGAAGAACAAGATGAATTCAAAACTGCAAGATCAATTCCAACGTCTACACTTCTATTAACGGGATTGCTTAAGCACGCTTCAGAGGTATACACTTTATCTGTCTTTCAACGATTTGAAAAAGAATTCATGCTAGCACTTACAAGGAAATGTACTCTTATGGATGTTGATGAACTGCTGCAAACTTATGAGATGTGTGGACTTGATGGTTCTGGACATACAAGATATGTCATGATGGATCCAAAAACTGACTTTGTGAGTTGCAATTGTAGAAAATTTGAAGAGTGTGGTATTTTGTGTAGGCATATATTGAAAGTCCTCTAACATAATGATCGTATAAAGATACCAGAAAAGTATATACTGAAAAGATGGACAAAATTAGCAAAATCATCAGTTTGGGATAAATTCCACACCTTGGAAAATTTTGACAGGAATAGCAGTTTGATTCAATGGCGGCATGAAATGTCAAGAAAGTTCTATGATCTATTTTTGAAGTGCCAAGACAGTGACGCAGCAAGAAAAAAAGTTGATGACGCTTACGAAGATCTATGCGTTGCTCTTTCTTCATTGAGCAATAGAGAAGAACAAAAAGAAACTTCAGGTTCACATGTTTCATCTACATCAAATGTAACACTAGATCCAGCTCGTTCAGTCACTAAAGGAAGGAAAAAAAGGATAAAAGGGGCTATCGAAAAAGGAGGAAAAAAGAGTACAGAAGCCCATGTTAATAGAAGTGATCAGCCAAGGGAATTTGGTTCAAAAACACCAAATGTTAGATTGTTTTAGAATTAATATTACAAATCTTACTTTTTCTGTATTAAGTTTTACATTATTATTCAGTAAGTATTACATTGTTTTAGTTCAACTATTACACATGCACTTATAAGATGTTAATCTTACTTTAATATTATGTTTATTGCAATTGTTATTACCTTTTCATGTATTAAGTATTACATTATCAATTAGTAAGTATTACATTAGCTAATTTCAAACTATTACACATGCAATTGATTTTACATTTTCATATATTAAGTATTACATTATTAATTAGTAAGTATTACATTAGCTAGCTTCAACTATTACATTAGTTTTCATCAACTATTACATTTTCATGTATTAAGTATTACATTATCAATTAGTAAGTATTACATTAGCTAATTTCAACTATTACACATGCAGTTGATTTTACATTTTCATATATTAAGTATTAGATTAGCTAACTTCAACTATTACATTAGTTTTTATCAACTATTACACATGCAGTTAATATTATCTTTACCTATGTAAATTATGAACCAAAAAAACAATAAAAAAACTTATACTTCAAAACTAAAATATTTTCAGTGATTAATATCAATATTTACATTGATTACTAGTGAAAACTGAAAAGTACATAACATTGTTTGAACCAAAATAAAAAAAACCTACCATTGTTTCAAAGGTACCCATATTTCCACAAGACTTAAACATAGAACATTGTTTAAACAACACAACTATTTCTTCAAAGATATACATATCCCCATGAAAACGTAAACATAAAACATTGTTTCAACAAACACATCTATTTCTTTGACTTTTCTTTCTTCTTCAACTCTGCATCATTTTTCTTCTTTTCTTCCACTTTAAACTTCAATTGGATTTTGTTTTTACAAAATTCAACAACATTACCCAATAAAAATTCTTTGGCAGTATTGATTGGATGCAGAACAACTTTCAGTAAGTACTTCGTCCTAAGAACTCTTCTCACATTACCCTTCAAAACAAAAACAGAAAGTATAAAAAATTTAAAAAACTGAACAGTAATGCTCTAATAAACATGTTGTACTAATTAAAAAGTAACGAAGTAATACCTTGCTTATATCATCATCACTGAACACGTTTTCTCCATCAAAAAATTTTATATTGTACATCAGAAATATACCACAGTCATTTCCATCCGAGTTACTCTGCCCGTTAAACTTCAAAAATTCAATGGGATACTTCACTACTTGCCCGGCCTTAGGATGATTAATATCACGAACAAACTTTACCAACAACTTGTGTTAATCATAATAATAATAATAAAAAAAAACTCTATTAAACAGATAATATACAAAAATAATATTAAAAACAACCACTACATTATTTATAAGTACATACCACTGTTTTTGCAATATCTTGATATATTTTCTGAATTTCCGGCTCAAACAAAATTCTGTCATCATAATCTCGATTATCAATGACTTGAACCTTGCCCAACTTGAAATTCAAAACAATACAATAGTAGTGCTCTCGGATGTTAATCGGAACAAAAATCTACAATACAAATAAGAGAACATTGGAAGTTTTATTATAAAGTAAAAGTAATACAAAAAACTGAAAAAATGAAAAGTATAACTATATTAACAAAGGTACTAACCATTTCAGCCGTCTTCCCATCCACATTAACAATTTTAAGAGATTGCTTGAAAGAATCTCTTACATTCGACTCCATTTTAGAAACATCAATTCCCACGCCATTCACAAGAAGGTCCAAGCAGGTCTTTCAAAAAATTAAGATATAAACTATTATTAGTTAAAAAAAAATAAAACTATTACTTCACAAGTGTAGTACTATTACTTATAGCAATATCAACTATTACTTAAACAAATGAGAAGTATTACTCAAAATGAAAACAGTTGGTTAAACAATTATTACTTACACAATGCGACAGATTTAAGAACACCCGTTTCCCATCCTTCTGCTCTTTGTTTAAAATAACAATCCAGGCATCAATGATATTAACAAACACCCATTTCTTCATGTTCATAGAAATTATATATTTCTTGAATACATAACATGTGTATTCGTCAGCATCTTGAAGGCTGAACATCACCATTTCCCTGAATGAAAAAATAATAAAAAAATATAAGACATTAGTATTTCAATTTTTAAAACAAAAATATAATTAAAGAAATAATAATTAAACTTACCCATCATAGAAATCATCAACATCAAACATATAAAAATCAATAATTTGTTTATCTCTCAAATCTCTATTCACAAAAAATCTTTTGTTTTGTGTCATAAAACTGGAAACAAAATCGATCATTTCAGCAATGACACAAGTAGTAACTGTCAAAGGATCATAAAATCCATTTGGCCGATCAAACTTCTCCACAGATTTGATGGCTTCTCGAATGGATTCATCTTCCTCACCACACAAACCAATATCTACCGTCTGATCATCATAAAAAATGTTGAATTTTTTCTGAATTGGGGTGTTAAATTTTGAGGACGAAAGCAGCTCAAAACTCGGCATATCATCACTCATCTTCATCATCTGATTCATTCTCTCACATGCTGCATCTATGATCTTGAGAACTTCCTCACTACTCCAAAACCTATCCTCCTCTTGTGAATCTGTGTAGTGCACTTGATAAACCTTGGGAACATTGTCCTTCAAACCCTTGAGACTGTGCATATAATGATCAAACACTATTTCCATGTCCCTCTTCATCAACATAAAAATTTCATGAAAATTCTGAAAATTAAGAGTAATAATTAGAAACACATAATATAATATATAACTATATATAATGTAATAGATGTAATAAATAATGTAATCCATAAACAACATGAAATAATATATGGCAATACATAAAGTAACATAAAAAAAAATACTTACATCCTTCGCAGACTTTTTGATATCTTCATTTGTTTGAAGACCTTTTGGAATACCAAACTTTATATATCTTCCATCTTTCTCTTCAACTTCCTCATACAATCCCAAATCCTCACTGTTTATTTCATCAATAATATTTTTCACAAAATCACCAGTTCTAGCACCAACATCAGGAGCAATGTCCTCCTTCTCCATCTTCTCTGTCTCACAATCATCAATCGAAATAACCACTTTTTGTGTGATAGGATAAACATCCTTGACCCAGAAACCATTACCAAAAGAACCTGATTTCTTTTCTTGCAAAACTCTTTCCATGATTTTCTCACTGGTCCAATGTTTGATAAGTGGGAGTGTAGTTGGCGAAACAGTACCCCTCCAATTCAAGTGATGGAGATAAATTATAGTAAAAGCCAACAAACACCCTCGAAGATGTATTTTCGACTGGGTGTGGTACTTGTGGATTGAATTACATAGCTTATCAAAATAATAAGATGACCAATCATACTTCGCAATATTCTGCACATCAAACAAAGTCTTCAACAGGGGCAACACAACAGTATAGTTACCCCTTGGCACAAAGAAACTTGACAAACAATACAGGGCAAACAAAATCTTAAAATCATCACCAGACTGACCAGCAATATCAGAAGTCAAAATATTCCTCAAGTCTTTCACAGTACTCTTAACTGTAAGACCATACTCATTTTTAAAGCGAGTATAAGCCTCAGGTTGATCATCTGTGCGCTTGTATGAAAAGACTTTAAGACCATTGATTGGTAATTTAAAAACATCACAATAATCCTCTGCAGTTAACTGAATAATCTCACCATTAGATGCATCAAGAATTCTAGAAGCCCCATTGAACCTCTCAACCATCCACTTTGCAATTGAAAGATTATCACTCTTCACTTTCATCTCAAGAAGACCTCCAAATCCCATACTAATAACTGCTTCCATTTGATCAGAATTAAAGGTCTTACCCATCTCGGTTATCCCCAAACCAACGCTCTTTGAAACAAATGTCAGCCTATAAAAAAACAGTTATTACTTGATTAAACTTAAATTAATACTCTAAGCATTATCAACTATTACTTATATAAAACTGATATTACATTATGAAACAGTATATATTACTAATAAGAATTATCAACTATTACTTATTTATAAAACTAATATTATATTATGAAGCAGTATCTATTACTTATAAAACATTACAAATATTACTCATTACTAACCTGTCAGTTTTCATTTTCTTCAAATCACTTCCCTCCAAATAAACAATAACATCTCTTTTCGATCCTTTTTCCAATTTCACTTCAGATTTTACCCTTTTTTCCTTGATATCCTTCTCCTTCATCAAATGAACATAATTTTTCTTCAACTCCTTTTCCTTTTTCCCAGCCACATTCTTCATAATTTTTGGTGAAGACCTTGTAACAACACCTTTGTCCTTCAACTTCATTTCCTTCAGCATCTCCTCAACAACTTTTTCATCCTTGCCCTTCTTTCCAGGCACTTTCTTCAACTCCTTCTCCTTCTTCTCAGGTACATTCTTCTCTTTCACATTTTTGGGTGAAAGAGAAGATCTTGTAACAACTGTTCTTGGAGTATGCTTTTCCTTTGCTTTCTTTTTCACCTCCACATTTTCTTCACTACAAAGTTTTGATGAAGATCTAGTGACAACATTTCTGGTAGTATGCTCATTATCCAACTTGTCCTTCGATATGTTTTCATAATCTTTCTTCCCAAGCCGACGTCTCTTTGCAGATTGCTTAATACGTACAACTTTACCATCTTTTTTTCCAGTGATAGTACGAGACCACCACCACTACGTTCAACATTTTCTTCAACAACAGAGGCTTCATCCCTCTGTTTTACTCCAATGCTTCCACCATCAACAGAAGCTTCATCACTCTGTTTTACTCCATCGGTGGTATCCTCCCATATATCCCCTTCAATACCTTCTTGAGAAACAGGTTGATAAAGAACCAAAGATCTATCCATTGATGTATCTTTATCATCATCATCAGAACTATAATAAACAAATCCTTTTTCCATCCGAGTAACTGACATTATAGTATAAATATAATCAGAATAAAAAGTTAAGTAATCATAATTTACTAAATAAGGCTTAGTAAAAACATACATAGTTCAGGAGATTGATCAGAATCAGATGATTGATCAGAATCTGAGCTAATGACAAGAGAAACTGGGCTTGATTGTTTAATCTGCTTTCTACTAGACAAAGATGAAATCCTTGACGATCTCCTCTGCCCTTTCCTAAACTGTTTAATTCATTCTATATCCATTAAAAAACAATAAAACAAAATTTTAGTACTAAAAAACATTACATTAACAAATATATAACTATTACATAATGATTGTCAACACTATTACATTATCTTATTCTGACTATTACACAATCATATGAACACCTATAAACCAACTATTACTTTAAAATAATATCAATATTATGTTTACATATTATTTATATTACTTAAACAATGTAAAGTATTACTCAAAATAACACTATTACTTCAAAAAGTGTAGTACTATTACTTATAGCAATACCAACTATTACTTAAATAAATGAGAAGTATTACTCAAAATATATCTTATTCTGACTATTACACAATCATATGAACACCTATAAACATACTATTACTTTAAGTCAACACTATAATATTATCTTATTCTAACTATTACACAATCATGTGAACACCTACACCCCAAAAAGTAATACTACAGGACAAAACTCAGATACCACACATATATATACAACAAAAAAAACAGAACAAAAACAAACAACATATCTAACCCTAGAAAATAACCAAAAAAGAAAAAACAAAACAACAAAAAAATGAACCAAAACAACAACAACAATAGAAAAATACAAAATAAACAACATGCATTATAACAAATTTCATATAAAAACACAATAAAATATGAAAAACCACAAAAAGTACAACCAAACAACAACATCTCTAACCCTAGAAATGAAGAATGTTACCAAAATCGACTTGAAATTAAAAACAAAAAGACAAAAACAAAGCATAAAATGCAAGAGTCGCACTTAAAATCAAATAAAAATGATGTAAAAAACGACCTGAAATTTGAAAAAAAAAAATTGGGTAAAATCTTATCAAAACTTCGAACAAAAACCTAATGGAACTCTGCGAAAAGCTTTTAAGGATGAAAATTGACTTGAAAGGGGTTACCGAACGGTTGAACGACGGTGAACGACGGTTGCTGCCGGAGAGAGAGAGATGGTCCCTGAAGCTTCTCGAATAGTACTCACCTTTTTTACTGTGTGTATTGTGTGTTTTTTGGGCGGGTTCGTCAATTTATACTCCGGGTAATGGGTCGGGTGATGGAGCGGGTTTCGGGTCGAAATGACCCGTCTCATGGATGAGACGGATATCCCTGTTCTCACCTAAGTTTTTGTCAAAAGAAAAATAGGACTTTTATTAAACAAAGCTTAAAATCGTATAAAAAAGAAAAGTAATAAATGGAGTAAGTACATTAATTTTTCCTTCAATTATTTCCCTTGAGAGTCCCGAGTTTTTTTATTATATTTTGAGAAAAACATGATACTTTTCTATATTTCAAAGATGATGACCAGAAGATTACAATGATTCCAATCTCTTTGAAGATTTCGATTTTAAAACTTAATAGCGAGTAACCCGTCGATCCCCGACGGGGGATAAAATACTGAATTAAAAGTTAAATGTAAATACAATTCAAAAAATTAATAAGATAATTTTATGTAATATATTACAACTTGTCGAAAACTTCTTTGTACACAACATTTGTAGTCGTGTCATCCGACTGTTTATGACTATTACATATAAGCACTTTAAGTCATTTCCTTGTAGTTACTTTAGAAAAAACAACATATAATTGTCCATGACTAAATACTGATCTTGGAAGAAAGGCCAACATGAGCGAGCGACTGACCCTGACTTTTATTTATCGTCATTGCAAAAGAAACGGTCAGTGGGAATTGTCTCCGTTGAAACCTAATCGGGAATTTTGTTGTATCAGAAGGTGACATAATCATCCTCGGTATCAACACCTTCTTACCAACATTCTTTCCGGACAACATTACCGCCTCGATAACGTGCTTACATATATATATATATATATATATATATATATTAAAATAGCAATATGTTTTATGTCAAATAATCAAATATTTAATTGTATAAATGTATAATTATATACTAACAAAATTGATTTGCTTACCTATATATATATTAAAAACAAACAAATATTTTTATATGATAAACTAAGGAATACAGAAAATTAGTAATTTATACCATTGATCAGAATACTAACGAAACAATAACGATAACAAAATCATACCATTGCTGATGTTAGATAAAAAAAAGTATAATTTTCTTATTCACATATCTAACTGAAAATGGGCTTAGTTGGGTGACTTAGGTGAGCTACGCTTTAAAGTTCAAAAATTAGCTCTATCATGTCACTTTCTAATTGAAATTTTTTGGACATTCATTTTAGGACGGAGGTAGTATTATACATAACAGAACAATGTTCACAAATCAGCAAATGGAACAGTAACAATTAGCAGTATGCCTCATCAATACTCGACGGGGCATAGTGAAATTAATTAAATTAACGTAATAATTAGCATTAATTGAACATTTAATTTAGATTTTTATAGTAAAATAAAAAAAAAAATTATTTGTGCTTCAATCCATTTTCATTTTTAACTAATTTATTGTATAAAATCAACCCCTATAAATTTTAAAAGTTATTAATTGAATTTCAAATGGATGATTATGATTAGTGGATGATGGAAAGATTGACCAATGATATTGTGCCACTTGAAGTTTTCTAGAAGCTTAAAAAACTTTTGCTATTATATATAGTAGATTCACAAACTCCTTTTTTTTCGGATTTGTGAGTGACTTCTTTATAATCTCTTTTGGCTTATTTTGATTAGAATTTATTTTTTATATTTATGTTTGTGTTTATTATTTTGATTTTGATTTTGATTTTAATTTTAATTTTAATTTTAATTTTAATTTTAATTTTAATTTTAATTTTAATTTTAATTATAACTTTTATTTTATAAATTTTCGTCTTTATTTTGATTTTGTTTCTTGCTTTTTTCTATTTCTTGTATGTTTGTGAATGTTTCTTTCACTTTTTAATTATTAGAATTTTAATTTTCATTTTTTATTTTCATTTTATTTTTTCGTATGTTTTTATATTGATATTGATTTTCTTTTGTGCATTAGATTTTTTTCTTTCTTAATTATTAAAGTTTTTTTCATTTTGCTTTTGCTCTTTTTGTAAGACAATTATTTGTGCTTTAATCCATTTTCATTTTTAACTAATTTATTGCATACAATCAATCCCTACAAAATTTAAAAGTTACTAATTGAATTTCAAATGGATGATTGTGATTGGTGGATGATGGAAAGATTGATCAATGATATTGTGCCACTTGGAGTTTTTTAGGAGCTTGAAAAACTTTTGCTATTATATATAGTAGATACAATTTGGCCACTGGATTATTCAAAATTCTGTATAGCAATCATCATATTCACCGCATTGCTCCATTAAACTCTTTTCTTCCTTTTTCTTTTTTGTAGATCGAGAAGATATCCATCCTAAACAACAAAAACACTAAAAATAACCGAATCAAATAACAAAATCTTGAAAACGGATCAATAATTAAATATTAAAATATCCATTAAGATGAGTAAACACCCATTCATCACTCATAAACCCATTCAATGGGTTTATGAGTCCGCCTTATCACCACTTTTTATAGTTCATTTTTATAAATCTCTAACAAATTTTTCCTTCACACTCATAAACTTATTCAAAGTTTTTTTGGGATATTTATTTAAAAGAAATTGCATTTATTTTGATTTTTTAAAATAAACATTTATTTTGGTACAATAAAATACTATTTTTTAAAAATAAATTACTCTATCCGTCCCACTCAAAAAGACAAAAATTTCCATTTCGGATGTCTAATTTAAAAAGACACACTCCCAAAATTAAAAGTTTTTTAATACTTCTTTATTTCTGGATCCACTTGAAATTCCTACCCTACATTATTTCTCCTAATTCGTTTTTTATACTTACAACATTTATTTAACTATACAATCTCATTAATATTCGTGAAATACTAAGGGCCTGTTTGGTAAAACTGAAAATTAAGCTCTGAAAATGTAGAGCTGAAATTATTAAGTTGCTGAATTTTAAGAGTTCAGTTTGTTTGGTGATGACAAACCACTTATATCTGAATTTATTTAAAGTTTGAACTTAACATTCAAAAAATTATTTGAATAATCTTAATGAGTGTATAAATTTGTCTAAACTTTGACAAAAAATGAAAAAAAAAGATTAATTATAATACTCTATTAAAATATTATTAATATTAATAAAATAGTTGATGGATGAATTTGAACTCATTTCATTTTTAACTCTTTTTTTTCTCTCTCTTAATTGCTTAAGCTACTCATTTCTAACTTAAAATTAATAGCATTTTTTAAGAGAATTTTAATTAATTAAGTGATTGCAATTTATCTTACCAAACATACTTAACTTTTTAACATCTTAAAGTGTTTCAAATTAAAAATTTAATTGGGTTACCAAACAATCCTAACTTTGTGTATTTTAAGTTGGGATAAAGTTGGGATAGAGGGAGTATTCAATTTGCAGAAAAAAAGGATAATATGTCAATGCATAAATCAGTTGATATGCAAAAATCTGTTCCAATAGAGCTCATTTTGAGCCCGTAATTCGTAATTCGGGATGTTTACGTTTTTTATTGGTTTGATTTTTGTCAAAATTTAAAAAAATTAGAATCGGATTAAATACTTTGATTCTTTATTAGGACCAGTTCCATATGTCCGATTCTGGTCCGATTTCACCGATTTTACAAATTACAATATAATATAATTTTTTACAATAACAAAATCTACAAGTAAGCGTATTTAAGAACCAAATTGCTGAACAATATTTCGGGATGAAGGGACTACATGGCTGTCTACAAGCAAGCATATTTAAGAACCAAATTACAATAACAAAATCAACCGTTAAAAAAGAAAAGTTTCATATCAACCACTTGAACCCAACTAAAAAGCTTAACTAGCTAAAAGAAACATAAGGGGTATTTTTTCCGAACACAAGTCAGCAAACCTATACTTCCTCCGTCCAAGTACATGTTTCACAGTTACTGTTCACGCATGGATTAAGGAAAAAAATAATGATATAATGTTGTGAGTGTAAAAGTAAAATAGGAGAGAGAATAAGTGGAGAGAATAGTAAATTATAATGGTGTTGTGAGTATTAAAATAATGTAGGAGACAAAGTGTGAAGAATGTAATTGAACGCCCAAAATAAAAAGTGTGAAGTATGTAACTGGACGAAGGGAGTATATATATATATGCTCATGTGAGAACCCAATTACATGAGAACCATGAGAACCAAGGATAGCCATTGGATTAGACACAAATCAAGGGTTTAGATTACCTTTTTAGTTTAAAAATTCGATGGCATTCTTGTAATTAGGTGGACAGACAAAGGGAAGGGCAAAATACAATGTGTGTTCCAGAATTTGCCACGTCATCACCCAAAATTTCCCAAAATTTTCAAAATTAAATATCTCATTAACCGTAAAGCGAAAAAATAATCCGAGAACACTAATTTTTTTGTCTCGACGAGACGAATCAAACTACATCCTTGAAGATAGAATTTTGAAAAAAAATATTGAACAACGTGTCAACGTCTAATTTTTAAAATACGCTTAAACCCTAAACCATAAACCCTAAACCAAAACCTTAAACCTTAAACCCTAAACCCTAAACCAAAACCCAAAACCCTAAACCCTATCTTCAGGGATCTAGTTTGAATCGTCTAGTAGAGACAAAAAAATCAGTGTTTTCGAAATTTTTTTTTCGACTTATAGAAATTGGGATATTTTATTTTGAAATTTGAGGAAAATTATTTGTGATGACGTGGCATGCCTTTAAAGAGATAGTTCATATATGACGTTATATTTAGCTCCATTTTTTACCTCATTGTTTAGATTAATATCGAAAATGTCATTGCTTCCCTTCTTATTGTGTCTTAATCTCAACCATTCAACAATTTTAATCCAATGGTGGTTATTGGTTTTCATGGTTCTCACAAAATTTAGGTTCTCATTTGAGCAGCCTCATATATATATATATATATATATATATACTCCCTGGTCCCCACATAAATGCAAACTTATTTCTATTTTGGTTTGTCCCACGTAAATGCAAACTTCCCAAAATGGCAAAGAATATTCACTATTCCACCCACTCATTCTCTCTCCTACTTCACTTTTACACTCGCAACAGTCTCTCTCCTCACTATTCCTTCCACTCATTCTCTCTCCTATTTAATTTTTCATACTCACAACATTTAACTTTTTCTCTTTCTTACATCACTTTTCCTTAATTCTCACATCCAAAAAGTTAGTTTGCAATTACGTGGGACGGAGGGAGTATATATATATATATACTCCCTCCGTCCCGGCCGACTTAGGACATTTGCTCCCGACACGGGGATTAAGGAAAAGGTAAATGTTGTGAGTGTAATTTAAAAATAGGAGAGAGAATGAGTGGAGGGAATAGTAAATTATAATGGTGTTGTGAGTATTAAAATAATGTAGGAGAGAGAATGAGTGGAGAGAATAGTGATTTAAGGTTTTCATTTTGGGCCGTCCTAAGTTGAGTGGGACGCCCAAAATGAAAATAAATCCTAAGTCGACCGGGACGGAGGGAGTATATATATATATATATATATATATATATATATATATATATATATATATATATATATATATATATATATATATATATATATATATATATATATATATATATATATATATATATATATATATATACTCCCTCCGTCCCATGATAATATATAAACTTTTCTTTTCGGGCGTCCCACAATAATATATACTTTCCTAAAATGGAAAGGAATCTTTACTATTCCCTCCACTTATTCTCTCTCCTACATTGTTTTAATACTCACATCACCATTATAATTTACTATTCTCTCCACTCATTCTCTCTCCTATTTTATTTTCACTCTCACAACACTTTCAATATAATATTTCCTCCTTAATTCCCGTGCAAAACCCAAAAGTCTATAAAAATGTGGGACGGAGGGAGTATATATATATGGTCCGGTACGATTCCGGTCCAGGATCACATATACTTTTTTCAAAATCAGGATCAAACCAACTAATTGGTTCCATAAAAATTTGAAATCAGAACCAGACCCAGATCAATACTATTTTTTCGGTCCAATTTTTACTGAGCTGATTCGATCCAGTTTCACAAATTTTTTGTATAGCCCTACCCGTAAGGTTGCTGACGTGATATCACCTTAATTTCATATTTTGCTCGTTATTAAGGTAGCTTTTAAATTGGAGTAGGTCTGCTGAGAAACGCGTTTCTCCATAACTATGGAGAAACGCGTTTTTAATAGCCAGAAGCTATACGTTTGATAACCAGAAGAAAATTTCTGGATATCAGTCTCAAAGGGTTCTGGATATCCAGAAGCTTTGAAACGGATATCCAGAAGCCTTTGGGAGGATATCCAGAAAAAATAGATTTGAAGCCAAATTCAAGGCCAAGACCAGAAATTGCTTATCGAAGGTTTTCGATATCCGTAAACCTTCAATGTATATCCGTAAACCATCAATGAATATCCGTAAACATTTTGAAAGTTTCTCGGATATCATTTTGAAGGTTTCGGATATCACTTTCATAAGCTTCTCGGATATCCTTTCAAAGGGTTCTCGATTTCAGGGTTTCGATATCCGAACCTTTGAGACCGATATCCGTATAACCACGTGACAAGGTCATGACCAATACAAAAAGTTTCTGGATATCCTTTCAAAAGGTTCTGGATACCCGTAACCCGTTTCTCCATAACTTATGGAGAAACGCGTTTCTCCCTAGATTTTACGTTTAAATTGGGAGGTGTCTTTGCTCATGACAAGCTTGCGAGCATGTGATCAACATTAACATTTGTTAAAAAGATTAAGAGGTGTTTACTTATCCTTTTGATTTTTTTTTTCTAAAATTAATATTGTTGCACCATTTTAAATGCTACAAAGAATAATTTTATAAGGTTGAAAATGATAGGTAAATGTTCTTTTTTGTACAAATTAAACATTGTAGAAGAATGAATCAGCAGCTTCGACTATTACATAAAGTTCTTGCTTCGACAATTTAATAGTCGAAGACTTGTATCTACAAAATGATAAGAGATTTCAAATATTTCAATAGCTTTATCTCTGCAATAGAAAATAATTTTTCTTTTTTCTTTTTTTTATTAGACATTTCACTTTGATCTTACATCATTGATACACATTGTCGGTAGATCTTTTACAAGATCAATTTGGACTCGACCTTTTTTAGGCAATAATAGGAAACTGTTAAGGGTTTTAACAATCCCATGATTAAAAGTTCATTTCATACTGGATCAGACAATTTTGGTGATTCTATACCCGGAAAAAGATCGGGAACTTTGAAGGGACTTGTCAATCTATATGCTCCCTTCGTCCTATTAATAACTTCACCTTTTATTCAAAATAGCGTCCCATTAGAAGTTTCACCTTTCCTTTTTTGGCAAAAAATTTTTACTATTTTCTCCACTCATTTTCTCTCCTAATTCACTATTACACTCCCAACACTTTTCAAATTTACTATTTTCTCCACTCATTCTCTCTCCTATTTTACTATTACACTCACAACATTTTCTTCACCCTTAATTTGCTTGCCAAACCTAAAATGGTGATGGGAAGGAGGGAGTATATATATATATATATATATTTTGAAGAGGAGCGAGCCGCTCCTTTGCTATCTTCAGATCAGCTAGAGCCCCATCCCGCTTTTTCTCATTGTTTAAATGGGCGGCCTGGAGAGCTCGGCATTGGGAGTCAGAATCCACCAGCTTTTTCCTCAGTGGCCTCCTTATCCTTTATTGAGTATTTAATGTTGGAAAAATAGTGTGTTTTGAAGGAAATTAATGGATTAATTTCTAAAGGGTAATTTTGTCAAATTACTTAATTGGTTTTGTGTTTGTGAAATAAAATATTTATTTGTCCAAAATGGTTTTTGGATGAATTAAATATGAATGCTCAAAGAATTTGGCCCACCTTTTGCTAATCATTTTGATTTTGTAAATCAAAAATGGCTTTGACTTTGACTGATATGCTCGGACGAGCGGAGTGATTGACTCGCCCGAGCATAGCATGGCAGAATGACAAAGTTTCTGGAAAGTCATGCTCGGCCGAGGCTTATGCCTCGCTTCTACCGAGCGTATCCGGGGCAAAAGCTGACAGCCTTGCTCGACCGAGCAAGGCACATGACTCGGTCGAGCAGTTCCTGAGCAGACATTTAACAGCCAAGTATTAAATGTGGAAAACTGAAACGGAAAATCAGTATGGCTAATATTTTCTGATTAATGATTGTTTAATTTCGTAATAATGTTGTTTATTACATAATTAAAACAAAATTTTCAGTTTTTGATCTTGATTTTTGAAGTTGTTTAAATTGTTATTTGGAAACAACATTTGAGAACACTTGGAAAAACACAAGGAGAAACACAGAACAACAGAGAAAACACCTATCTTCTGAAATCCTCCTCCATATTCTCTTGGTGCATATTACTATTTCTTTCTTTGGCCTCCTAGCTTGCATTATAACATCAAGAGGTGATTTAGTCCAAACTCCATTCAGCTCGCTAGGATACTTAGGTGCAAAGTGCCCCCGGTCCGCACGTTCTATCCTGGGAGACAAGCGTCCCAACAAACTCAAGCACACTCGGTGAGGAGACGAATATGTCTTAAGGAGACAGTGGTTTTCATTGGGCTCGTGCATCAACTTCAACAACTTATCCTTTGTATTTTCAGTAGGGGTATAAACGGTTCGGTTTAGCTCGGTTTGAGGAAATTTTGGAGCTAAACCGCTAGTATCGATTTGGAGAAATTCCAAACCGAGCTAAACCACAAAAAACTTCAAACCGAGCTAAGCTAAACCACCATGATTCGGTTTAGCTCGATCTAAACCGCGGTTTGATTATACGATTCAGACCACGGTTCAAAAACAATTAAAACCAGAAAAGGACAGCAACTAGCCCAAATATACTAGAAAATGAATCTAGATTTATTTAAACTGCAATTACTTACCTTGAGACGGGACTCGTCAAACCTTTTCAAGATTGCAGTTTTCTTTTTCTTCTTATTTTGGAATGTAATTTCCACCATTGTTAGAACTCTGAGTTCCCATAAACTAAAGCTCTAATAAGTATTGTGTTTCCGAGTATCTCAAAGTGTTAAGGTTAGATAAGCCATTTACTGCCAATGGCTATCGTGTTTCAACTTTGATTTCATGAACATTGCAAAAAGGTTAGAACTGCACCTAACCTGTGATTTGGGCAAGTCTTTTGGGCCAATATGTAGATGTAAGCCTTTTGGGCCCATATCTAAATGGAAAAGTTCTTTGGGGCGATGATTTGACCATGACCTTTGGCGTTATATGTACCTACTTAAAGTTGTTGCACTGACCTCTTCTCCTACTTTGGCTTGCATAGCTCGGTTCACTTGCCTGCTCATAGCTCATACGAAGCTTTCAACGGTCCAAGCAATGATTCGACTCTGCCTCGGCTTGGTGCCACTGCACAAGCTAAACCGAACCGACCGGTTTGGGAATTTTTCAAACCGAGCTAAACCACATAAAATTAAAAATCGAGCTAAACCACGTGGTTTAGCTCGGTTCGGTCTCAAACCGCGGTTTGAGCTAAACCACTTACACCCCTAATTTTCAGTTTATTGTTATTTGTATTTTATTTACAATTTCTGTAATTGTTTCCTCGACACCCTTGTAACAATCTTAAGACATACCCCTAATCGAGGGAGTCGATTACAGATCTTTTTTAAACTATTGATACTAACTAAGTTGTTGTGTTTCAGATGGCGACTGATACCAACACCGTGGAGACCCAAATTGAATCCCAAACTGGACCCCAAACTAATCCCCAAACTGGAAACATAAGTGGCTCGACGATTTTGACTAATCCTTCAACTATCCATATCCCGACCCCTCATGCGGAAAAACCCGAGAAGTTTGTTGGCCACGATTTTAAATATTGGCAACAAAAGATGTATTTCTATCTCACTATCTTGAATTTAGCTAAATATCTGAAAGAGGATATGCCAAAGGTGAGTGAGAATGAAACCGATGTTACAATCTTGGCTGCAGTTGAAACATGGAAGCATGTGGAATACTTGTGCATAAATTATGTCCTAAATTCGCTTTCAGATTCTCTTTACAATGTGTTCAATGAGAAGAAATCTGCAAAGAAATTATGAGGTTTTTTGGAACACGAATATAAGATTGAGGATGCGGGAACAAAGAAGTTCATTATTGTCCGTTTACTTGATTTTAAGATGGTGGACAACAAGAGTGTGAAATCTCATGTTGATGAGTTTCGAACTATTTTGCACGAGATTCATGCCGAGGTTATGATCATAAGTGAAAGCTTCCAAGTAGCTGCAATCATTGAGAAATTGCCTCCATCTTGGAATGATTTCAAGAACTACCTTAAGCATAAGCGAAATGAAATGGATGTGGAAGGAATCATCCTTCGTTTGAGTATTGAAGAGAACAATAGAGCCGGTGAGAAAAAGTTTGTTTCTAGTGTGGCTAAGGCCAATATGGTGGAGCATGGTGAAAGCTCCAAAGGCAAAAGCTTTGGGAAGGGAAAAGGGAAGGTTGTGACAACTTCCAAGCGTTCCCACTTGGGATCAAAAGGTGGTGTTTCCAAGAAGAAGTTCTTAGGAACTCGTTATAATTGTTGTGGTGAAGGCCACAAGGCTCATGCTTGCAAGTTGCCCAAGAAGGCTCGTGAGGTAAACATGGTGGAAGGCATTGCTAGGGACGTGTTTGAGATGCACCTTGCAACTGTGATTTTCGAGGTGAATTTGGTGGGTTCAAACCCAAATCAATGGTGGATTGAAACCGGTGCTACTAGATATGTGTGCTCCAACAAAGACATGTTTAGTACCTTTGTTACTAAGGATGGCGAGAAGCTATTCATGGGGAATTCAACCACTTTCGAGATCAAAGGTGAAGGAAAAGTGGTTTTGAAGATGACATCTGGGAAGGAGTTGACTCTCAACAACGTGCTTTATGTGCCCGATATCCGAAAGAACTTGGTGTCCGGATCGCTTTTGATAAAGCATGATTTTTGTATTGTGTTTGAGTCCAATGTAGTCACTTTGCCTAAGAGTGGAATGTTTGTAGGTAAATGTTATGTCAATGATGGTATGTTCAAGTTAAGTGTAATGGTTGTTAAGGCAAAAGCTAATGATATGAATATCTCTTCCGTTTACTTGCTTGAGTCATCTAATTTGTGGCATGCTAGACTTGGTCATGTTAATGTTGATTCTATACGTCGTTTGACAAAATCAAATTATATTCCAAAGTTTAAAGTTGATTGTAAACATAAATGTGAAATTTGTGTAGAAGCAAAATTAACAAGAAAATCATTCCATTCAGTTGAAAGACATAGTGAACCACTTGAATTGGTTCACACGGACATATGTGACTTTAAATCAACACAATCACGGGGCGGCAATAAGTACTTCATAACTTTTGTAAATGATGGCACAAAGTATTGTTATGTGTATCTTCTAAAAAGTAAAGATGAAGCTATAGAGAAGTTTACTCTCTATAAAAACGAAGTTGAGAATCAATTAAACTGGAAAATTAAGGTGCTAAAAAGTGATAAAGGTGGTGAATATGAATCTCCATTTGAAGCAATATGTGCTCAAAGTGGAATTAAACATATAACCTCGACACCTTATACACCCCAACAAAACGGTGTTGTCGAAAGGAAAAATCGGACATTGAAAGAAATGATGAATGCCATGTTATTGAGTTCGGGATTACCGGATAACATATGGGGGGAAGCCGTGTTGTCGGCTAACTATGTGTTAAATAAAATACCCCGAAAGAAACAAGATAAAACTCCTTATGAACTATGGCATGAAAGAGTGCCAAGTTACAAACACTTGAGAGTGTGGGGGTGTCTTGCAAAGGTAGCCATACCTCCTCCTAAAAAGGTGAAGATTGGACCTAAAACTGTTGATTGCATATTTATTGGATATGCACATAACAGTAGTGCTTATAGATTTCTTATGTATGATTCGAAAATTGAAGCTATGCACAAAAATACTATAATGGAATCTGTAAACGTGTCGTTCTTTGAGAATATATTCCCGAGTAAGTCAAGAAATGAGGCAAGCTCATCGACAAGAATAATAGATTCAATAGAAGAAGAACACATTCAAGATAAAAGTGAAGAAGAAGAGGTGGAACCTTGACAGAGCAAAAGATCTAGGATTGAAAAATCCTATGGTCCGGATTTTCTAACCTATATGGTAGAAAGTGAACCACAAAGTTACAACGAAGCCGTTAGCTCTTCGGAAGGACCTTTGTGGAAGGAAGCAATTAAAAGTGAAATTGATTCCATTTTGTAAAATCACACATGGAAATTAGTGGACCTTCATCCGGAAAGCAAACCACTAGGATATAAGTGGATTTTCAAAAGAAAAATGAAGGCGGACGGAACAATTGATAAGTATAAGGCCCGACTTATAATTAAAGGTTACAGATAAAAAGAAGGCTTAGACTATTTTGACACGTATTCTCCCGTCAAAAGAATAACGTCAATAAGAGTTGTACTTGAAATTTCCACGTTGAGAAATCTTTAAATACATCAAATTGATGTAAAAACAGCCTTTCTAAATGGAGATTTAGGAGAGGAGATCTACATGGAACAATTCGAGGAGTTTGTTGCGCGTGGACAAGAAAAGAAGGTGTGCAAATTAGTAAAGTCATTATATGGCTTGAAACAAGCACCAAAACAGTGGCATCAAAAATTTGATAATGCTATGATGCAAAGTGAATTTAAAATAAATTAGTGTGACAAATGTGTCTATACTAAAACCACGGAAAATGACTGTCATTTTGTGTCTTTATGTAGACGACATGCTTATCATAGGGAGTTGTGATAAGATGATCAAATCCACGAAAGACATGTTGAATTCAAAGTTTGACATGAAAGATATGGAATTTGCGGACGTAATCCTTGGAGTTAAAATTTCTAGAATATCCAATGGACTTGTACTAAGTCAATCTCATTATGTGGATAAAATTCTTGAGAAATTTAGCAAGGATGACAATGGAATAGCGATTACTCCAATCGACCCAAATCTTCATCTATCAAAGAATAGAGATGAACCGGTGTCTCAATTAGAGTATTCGAGAATTATTGGAAGTCTAATGTACTTGATGAGTTGTACTAGGCCGGATATTGCTTATACCGTTAGCAAATTAAGTCGGTACACAAGTAATCCTGGAACAAATCATTGGAAGGGTATAGTAAGAGTACTAAGGTACTTAAGATATACTCGTGATCTTGGATTACATTACACTAGACATCCAGCGGTGATAGAAGGATATAGTGATGCTAATTGGATATCGGATATCAAAGACTCAAGGTCTACAAGTGGATATTTATTCACATTAGCAGGTGCAACTATATCATGAAAATCTTCTAAGCAAACTGTTATATCTAGATCAACCATGAAATCTGAGTCTATAGCACTAGATAAATATGGTGAAGAAGCCGAATGGCTACGCCAATTTCTAGAAGATATTCCAAGATGGGAAAAGCCCATGCCAGCAATTAGTATACATTGCGATAGCCAATCTGCAATTGGTAGGGCACAAAGTCATATGTATAATGGTAAGTCTAGATATATACGTCGAAGACATAATACCATTAAACAAAAACTTGCAACTGGCACCATATCTATTGACTATGTAAGGTCAAAAGATAATTTGGCGGATCCGTTAACCAAATGATTAAGTAAAGAGATAGTTGCAAGGTTGACATTGGGAATGGGATTAAAGCCTCTTGAGAAGTTAAACACAGCGGAAACCCCAACCTAGCTAACTGGAGATCCCAAGATCTAGGTTCAAAGGGACAACCTAACTGTTAAATGACTTGTAGCGTCACTGTGGGGGTCAACCCTATACTCATTCCTTAAAGTGACATCCCTAGATGAATGAGGTTAAGCCTATGGCTTTTAATGATTCTTATGTGAAGTAAAATGGATTACTTAAAAGAATCACCTATGTGAGAAAGAAGTAGAGGCCGCTTCGAGGAGAATTGTGTGAGGCTCAATTCTTAGACCTTCTCACAGAATCAGGCATTGTGATCCAGGGCTAATAATGGATACAACTATGAGAGCTGAATTGTGTTAGGAAGATACCTATGTAAAGTATATGATCGGCTACACAAAAAGCTAGCAGTTCAAGGACATCGCGTCTACTGATTAGCGAGTAGAGTAAATATGCATTTACAAGGGAAGGTTCAAAGGGCAAACCCCTACCTATCCTATGCAGGTTTTCGACTGCCAAACTTTATCACCTATCCTCATGAATTTTCTTCATGTGGGGGATTGTTGGAAAAATAGTGTGTTTTGAAGGAAATTAATGGATTAATTTCTAAAGGGTAATTTTGTCAAATTACTTAATTGGTTTTGTGTTTGTGAAATAAACTATTTATTTGTCCAAAATAGTTTTTGGATGAATTAAATATGAATGCTCAAAGTATGTGACCCACCTTTTGCTAATCATTTTGATTTTGTAAATCAAAAATAACTTTGACTTTGACTGATATGCTCGGCCGAGCAGAGTGATTGACTCGCCCGAGCATAGCATGACAGAATGACAAAGTTTCTGGAAAGTCATGCTCGACCGAGGCTTATGCCTTGCTCGGCCGAGCAGATCTGGGCAAAAGTTTCTGGACAGCCTTGCTCGGTCGAACAAGGCACATGACTCGACCGAGCAGTTCCTGAGCAGACATTTACAGCCAAGTATTTTTTGTGGAAAACTGAAACGAAAAATCATTATGGCTAATATTTTCTGATTAATGATTGTTTAATTTCGTAATAATGTTGTTTATTACATAATTAAAACAATATTTTCAGTTTTTGATCTTGATTTTTGAAGTTGTTTAAATTGTTATTTGGAAACAACATTTGAGAACACTTGGAAAAACACAAGGAGAAACATAGAACAACAGAGAAAACACCTATCTTCTGAAATCCTCCTCCATATTCTCTTGGTGCATATTGATATTTCTTTCTTTGGCCTCCTAGCTTGCATTATAACATCAAGAGGTGATTTAGTCCAAGCTCCGTTCAGCTCGCTAGGATACTTAGGTGCAAAGTGGCCCCGGTCCGCACGTTCTATCCTGGGAGATAAGCGTCCCAACAAACTCAAGCACACTCGATGAGGAGACGAATATGTCTTAAGGAGACAGTGGTTTTCATTGGGCTCATGCATCAACTTCAACAAATTATCCTCTGTATTTTCAGTTTATTGTTATTTGTATTTTATTTACAATTTATGTAATTGTTTTGTCGGCACCCTTGTAACATTTAGTGGAGGCTATCTGCTCCTTCTCAATCGCAGCTCTCCAGCTGCACTTAGCTTGCTCCGTCAGAGCAAGAGACTGCACAGACAAGGAAGAATAGTTAATGAATTGGCGACCAAAAATATAGCGATCAAACAGAAAAGAAAAATATGAAAAGTACAAAAGTTACCTCGGAAGCAAGGAGGCCCGACCTATCATGATTTTCTTCGGGAGTGAGCCCCTCCTCTACAAACTGGGCCATCAGATCTCTGTCCGTATCCCTTCTCACTATTACTTACCCCAACCCAGGTCGGGATATTAGCGGCAAAAGCTGTTAATCCCAGTGAGGGGAGGGATATCACTTAGCCTCTCCACCATGGCCTGCACTTCTTCGGTGCTTCTGGCAGAGGGGATTTGGAGAGGAGGATGGCTTGAGGTAGAGCCCGCAGCTCTAGAAGTGCCAGCTTCTTCAGGTCCCAGGTCGGCACGTGACCTCTTCCTAAGCCGACTAAGGGGAAGGTGGCATCATCTTACTCTGGCTCTTCAGCATCGAGCTCGAGGTCTACAATATTTTGGGGTCGCCGGTGACCTCGACCATGCCTCGGGCTCGAGCTCGACTCAATCTCAGTCGACATGTCGACCTCCCCCTCTCCCCTAATGACTTGCACTTGGGGGGCTTGCTCAATGGGCTCCACTGGCCCAGACCTATCTCGGGGATCATCCCCACACCTGCTCTGGAAAGCAAGGCGTTCCTATCCATGGCCTCCTTCTCCCGGCTGGCCCTAGCATTTGCAGCTCCATTTGCCTTCTTGTTCCTCCTCCTATCTCCGAGGTCACGATGCGATTCATGTTGGCTTCTTGCTAGGGAGTAAGAACTGCACGATCAAAAGAAATAGTTAGCAAAGGAATAAGCGGGATAAATGGCAGAAAAATTATAGAAAAACGTAAAGGTACGTAACCGCCATAGTGGAATAGGCCTCTGCAGTGACCAGGTTTCTTCTTTCAGAAATGACATTGGGACTCAAATCTCTCCCTCTCGTGAATTACCCAATCTGGGTACCTAAGGCTCCTAATCATCCCTGCCTGGATCAAGAAATCCTTATCCGACCCATGGGTGACCCAACTTATGGTGCTCCTCCGAGCCACCAATGTCAACCTACGAGTGAGCTCCCCGCTCCACTCTGGGACCCAGTAATCCTCCTCGTTCATAGGGAGTGTATCAGACTCAGGAAATGGAAACTCCCATCCCTTTCTACTCTCCACAAGGATCATGTGGCTATTCCACCCTGAAACCTTGTCGGGCAAGTTGGTGAACAATTTTGGGGCCTTAGCTTTGGCCGGAGTACTTATTCCAAAGGTTTTCTCATTCATTACCACCTTGAAGAACCTTGAAACGCGTGCATACATGGCTCATACCACACAAACTTGCTCACCATGGCAAAGCAAACCAATACCCTTTCTGTATTGGCGCCCAACTGCATAGGGACATCGGCCATACACTTCAAGAATTCGCAGATAAAGGGGTCAAGAGGAAGTCGTAGCCCGGCTGCCCGTAATAGAAAGCTTCCCTAGCTGAGTTCATGCCCCAATGCATCCAGGTAAGGGATTTCCTTTGCCTCTCCATGAAGTAGGTAAGGTGGAAGTCATCACGAGAGACCTCAAAGAAATCATGGAGGATGTTTATTTGTGACTCTGCATTCTTTCTCCCAATGACCGACTTGGGGGCCACATATCCACTCTCATTGCGACTTGGAACAACTGTCGAGCAAAACTTGTCCACAATGTTGGCAGAGGAGGAGCTCGACGATGAAGAAGAAGAAGTTTGTTGAGCTTCCATATCTACAGAAGACACAAAAACAGGGGAATCAGACCTAGTTGAAGTATGTTTCGAGCTATCTAAGGACAACCTAGATTCCCCTGTGAATGATAATCTCTCTCTAGGAAATGGAGGTTTGTTGGACTTGATGTAAAAAACTATTAGGTGGTCTATTAATTTATTGAAGAGACGGAAACGAATAATTCGTGGATCATCCGCCTCTAAATCCCCCACACTCTCACCAGCTGGAAACCCTAACTAGCCATAGAACAAGGTCCACCCATATAAAATGGTAATGCACTTCTCTCTGGTCAATTCTCTCCATGTACCGTCTAACCTTTTATAAATCCTAAGATTTATCGAGTTATACCCATACCTAACACCTAGCTTAAAGCCAAATGTTTTGGCTATGGTGGAATAATGGGGAAAGCTTAAAAATAAACCTAATGAAGAGAAATTAGAGGGTACCTTGTTAAATTGGGGAAGAACGGAGCGCAACGGTGGAACGGAAAGACGGATTGCACCAGAAAATCGTGTTCCTTGCTATTTGTTCTTGCTGGGTTTAAGATCTTGAAGATGGTAAAGTTTTAAAAGGAAAGAAATCATTCCTTATATATGTTTTCAAATCCTTACCTGAATTGGAAAGGGTGGGGGACATAACCGTTCCCTTGTCAGTGTTAATGCCCCGCAACCGTTCCCAAGGCAGTTGTCCAATGGTCAGAACCGTACCATTATTGCGAGAATTACGACGCATTAAACAGTGTATCCAGCCGCCAAAAGTCAATCGTCGAGAGCGACCTACGTCTACCAAGCCGACTTGCAACAACGAGCAAAGCAAGTCATTACATAAATTTTTCATAACTTCCTGGTCGACAAAGTCAACTCAGAAAGTTGGGAGCCACTGAACGAAATAAAAGTGACGGGCCAGGCCCAACTAACGAAGCCCACCATTTCAGACATCACAAAGGCACTGCTATTCAATGGGCCAATCCAATTAATACGGTCCCATCGGCCCAACACCATAGATCAGTCGACCTAGCTCATTGTCCCGATTTAGCTTCGTCCGACATACGATCATCAACTTGTACAATCTCTGGCTGGTCAAGGCAAAAAGTTAGGTCGACCTCGACCTACAAAAACGTGCGCCTATCTACGACTCAATCAGTAACCGTCTCCTATAATCACGAAGATCGTTACGCATACATTGTCTTCACGCTTTAAGGGATTCATTACGATCCTACACCACTTCTATATATACCAGACTACATTCAATATAAAAAGGCAATGTATTTTTTTTACATACAATTTTATATAAACTTATAATACCACATCTTATCATCATGTCAGAGGGTATTAGTCGGAGACCAACCCGGCTAGTCGTTTGTTCGTGGTTTCATATAATAGTTGCTGGGGATCAACCTATTGATGGATTAAGTCTGATCTGAATAATTTCCTACGTCATCATATATATATATATATATATATATATATATATATACTCCATTCGTCCCAGTTCACTTAGGAAATTTTGAAATGGCACGGGAATTAAGAAATATTATTATAGTATTAGGAGAGAGAATGAGTGGAAAAAGTGTTATGAGTGTGAAAAATTAAATAGGAGAGAGAATGCGTGGAGGGAATAGTAATTATAATGGTGTTGTGAGTATTAAAATAATGTAGGAGAGAGAATGAGTGGAGAGAATAGTGATTTAAGGTTTTCATTTTGGGAATTCTTAAGTGAAGTGGGACGCCCAAAATGAAAAGTTTTCTTAAGTGAGATGGGACGGAGGTAGTATATATTAATTTTGTTTTGTAATCCATGATTCGATTCAAAGTTCATTTCAAGCCAGACTCATTGACGTGAAAATCAGAATTATCCCCATAAAGAATAGTCTTGACTTTTTAGTGTTGGTATTTTCCCCAATTCAATTCAATGCGTAAACTAAAACAGAAGCGTACCTTAATGTGATAACGGAAAACTTGACGATCTTAATCCATTACAAGGATGAATTGAGCGGAAGCCATGTATAGTTTCCGGATCGATATTCCAATTGAACTGATACAGGGGCGGAGTCAGGAATTGCTCGAGGGGGGGGGGCAAGATTACACGGAGGTTCGGGGGCAGCGTCCCCGAATTTTTTTTTTCGGGTCGGACAAGTAAAAAATGGGTCGGATCCATGAAATACAATGTATTTTAGTTAAAAATGTAAAGAATTAAGAAAGTTAACAAAAATAATAAAAGTAAGTAATTCAAAGAACGATTGAAATAATGTTGAAGTATTTAACGCAAACAATTTATTAAAATATATTACTTGTACAAAAAAGAAATTCAAATTTGGTAATTAAACTTGGGATAATAGGAAGAAAGACCAAAAACAAAAAAAAAAAGGGAAAAACCTAACTAATTAATTAAGATTGAAAAAATGTGAGGAAATTAGGAGAAAGAGAAAAACAAAACTGTTAAGAGAAAGAAATGGAGAGAGAGAGAGAATAGCAAAGATGGAGGACAAATAAAATTAATTGAAAATGTAGGTAGCAGGACTCGAAATTTGAAAGGAAACACCAAAGACTCTAACTTGACCCTTCTACCGCTGAACCACACCACTCACTGGTGTTAATCTTGAAGTTAATTATATATAACAAAAAAATATGGGGGGAGGGGCAAAAAAATAAATAAATAAAAAATTCCACTGCACTTCCGCCCACAGGGGGGAAGCAGTGGCGGATCTACACCAAAATATTTGGTGTTGCCTATTTCATTTAGGAAGAAAAAAATTAGCGTAATATTAAGATTCAATATGTTTACATAAATAAATATAATATGCTTCAATATGTACCATTTAAAAGATAAAAACATGATTTAAATTGTACCATTCAAGAGATAAAACAAATGTGATTGTTGTGGGTTTTTAGAAATAAAAATAGTTGTAGTTGTTTTTTCAAATAACGAGGAAAATGAGAGAAAACAGTATTAGGGGGTGTTTGGCGAAAAAAAGAAAGAAAGAGATTTTTCAGAGTAAAAATAAAAAAAAACAACAGCATTTCATGGGATTCGAACCCAAAACCTTTGGGTTTTCTCTCAATATCTTAACCAGTTTGGCTAACTTAGACACATGCTTCTATGTAACAATTTAATATATACTATGCAATTCAGTTTATTTTATGCAAAAAAGATTTTTTTTTTTTTTTTTTTTTTTTGTTGGTCTTTGCAAACAGCATTATAGTTAATCCGCCAGTGAAGTGCCCCCATATCCCCTGGCTCCGCCCCTGATCTAATAACTCTATTTGTTAGTCTCTACTGAATACTGAATAGATGTAAGAAATTTAGACGGTACACATTTATTTGGGAACCCGATCTTTATATATAGTTATAATGCATCCATTAGGAAGAGTCACCTTCGTTAGGATGAAAGGGTGCATCCATTTAATATTTACAAACATGCCCCTCATCTATTTGTATATACAATCCGGTCTTTACACATTTTATAATAAACCCCATATCTTAACTTTATTAACTTTAACTTTATTAACTTTATTAGATCACTCTAATTAGGCACACCTGACTTTATAATAATATGTCATATGCTATTAATTCGTAGTGCATACACGTTTGTGTACCTAAATACTTTATTACTCCCTCCGTTTCTGAAAGATTGTCTCATTTGTCATTTTGACTTGCCCCAAAAAGTATGTTTCATTTTTAAACTTAGGCATGAATGTTAGTGCAAATCTACTAAGGTATAAGAAGGTGAAACTCTTCCTTAATAATTACAAAATGTACAACAGAACAATCTTTTAGGGGCGGATGGAGTATTATATATGTACAATGTATAGTTCACTTACATTTCCAACATTTAATAGTTAATTTAAATGACCTTCGATAAAAATAATAATTATTTTATACATTATTAAAATAACTATTAACAACCATTTTAAATTTATTAAGATAATTAAAATGTGACTATAAGTATTTCTTACGTCCTATATTAAATGTCGCGGATGTTTTTTTATTTGTTACTTCTAATCTAAATAGAGAAATAAACTTAGGGCAATTCTATTATAATATACTCTCTTCGTCTTCGTTCCATAGTAATATAAAAAATATACCTTTTGATCGTCCCTAATCAGGAAAGTCACAAAATTAAAATGAGATTCAATTATCATACTTACAATAAGTATTCACTTACTTCACTTTTTCTCTTTTACTCAAAAATTTACATTCCCGATTCATTATATTTTCTACTATTTTCCTTAATTATTGAGTCAAACTTATTTATACATATTAGGCTCGTTTCCTTCTTTAGATTCGTAAAATATTTTAATACGTTTTTAAAATGTTTTCTGTAAAATGTTTTCACTTGTAAAATGTTTTACGGAGGTAGAAGCGTAAAATATTTTACGGAGGAAAATATTTTACGGAGGGTGTAAAATATTTTTTTTTGTGCCGTGTTTGGTAAAAGCTTGACTCATTTTTATAGGTGACCTACCCGCCCTACCCCAGCGCCCCCCCCAATTTTTTTTTTTTTTTTTTTGTAGTCCCCCTCCCCCTGCCTACCCACCTTTCCCCCCACCCACCCACCCACTTCCCTTTAATTTTTTTTTTTTTTTTTGTAATCGCCCCCTGCCACCCCACCACTGCACTTCCCCCAATTTTTTTTTTTTTTGTAATCGTTTTTCCCTTGTGTCGCCCCATCACATCCCATGACCTACCCCACCCCAGCCCCCAAAAAAAAAAATTTTTTTTTTTTTTTTGTAATGCTTCGCTCCCCTACACCCTGCCCATTACCCCTCAGAATGCCCACAACCCCTTTAGAAAAAGTTTTTTTTTTTTTTTTTTTGTAATCGCCCCCACTACCCCTGCCTGCCCCCCACTGACCTACCCCCGCTGACATCTTCCCACCCCCGCCCCCCCGCCTTTAAAAATTTTTTTTTTTATGTCCTTACTACCCCTGCCTACCCCCACCCCCACGCCCCCTTTACCCCCCAATTTTTTTTTTTTTTTTTTTTTTTTTGTAATCGCCCAACCCCCCTACTTTTTGCCTACCTACGCCCCCCCTTTATTTTGAGCCCACCGCCCCGCTACAAAAATTTTTTTTTTTTTTTTTGGAACGGGGTGGGTGAAAAACACGTGGGTGAAGGTAAGAGGTAAGCGGGGGCTAGATCAACGATACAAACGCTGAGGGGGGTGAAATGAAGGCGAGAATAAAGAGCCGCAGGATGGGGTGAGAGAGCGTTACAAAAAAAAAAAAAAAAATTTTGGGGGAGGAGAATGTGAGTGAGGCTAGAGTGAAGTGAATTTGGAGAGATACAAATTACAAAAATTCACCTTTTGGGGAATTAGGTGAGTGAGAAATTAGAGAAGGAGATACAACTAAAAAACTTAAAAAAAATATTGATTTGGGTGGGGGGGTGGGTCAGAGGGGGTAGGCGAGGGAGTAGCGAGGGGGGAGTAGGCGTTACAAAAAAATTTATACATATTTGGGTGAAAGGTAAAGTGGGGTAGAGAGGCGTTACAAAAAAAAAAAAAAATTTTGGGGGTGGGGGGTGGGGGGTAGGCGGGGGTAGGAGGGCGACAAAAAAAAAAAATTTTTTTTTTTTGGGGGGAGTGAGGAGGTAGGCGGGGGGTAGGGGGCGATTACAAAAAAAAAAAAAAAAATTTTTTTTGAAGGTGGGTGGGGGTGGGTGGGGGGTAGGGTAAAGCTTTGGGGGGTGGGAAGACAAAAAATTAAAAAAAAAAATTTTGATTGGGGGGGTGGGATAGAGCGATTTATTTGTCTGGGCGTAATATGAGTTGTACATTAAGAGCTTTTCCCATTTTTCGGCTTTTGCCCTTTTCAGTTCCTTAGGTCGTTTTACTTAGGAAAAAAAATGTTTTTTTCGGAAAAGCGTTTCTTAAGTAACTGACGGAAAAGCTTGAGTTATTTCAGAACGTTTTCAGAATATAGTTACTTAGTTAACAGGTTATTTTCGGAAAAGCATTTATTTGGAAGCATTTTTTCTGAAAATGCTTACTTGCAAAGCGAGTATGACAGCCGCTTGAAAAGAGTAAAATAGTAAGCAATATACAAACAAAACAAATGCGTCAGGAGCATTACTTTTATAATGGAAGGAGATAATAAAAAAGATATTCCATCGTTGAATAAAAGAGGTGTGATTTTCTTAATAATCTAAAAATCAAGAGGATCCAAATTATCCAATGAAGTGAAAAAACGACAAGCCAAGTGAAGTCAGTTGGACCGGTGAAGTCACATGCGGCCATCTCGTGAGCCGTGAGCGTAACTACAGGCGAGGCGCGACACGGCACACTTTCAGTCTCAAAAGAATTTACTTTTTCCCATTCCTACCTTTTTCACTACCCCACAATCTTCATCCCCAAACACTTACCATTTCATAAATGAGACTGAGAGAGTAAAGAAAGAGAAGGGTAGATCCGTAAAGACATCCAGGACCAAGGATTCTCTCCAAACTACTCTGGTAAACACAAACACCCTTCTACTCATTTACATATATGTAAGTAATTCTTTACCTTCCTCTGATTTTTGTTTGCATGATATTGAAACTTTGTTTGGTTAGATCTGTCTTAATACATGCTTGTGGTAGAGATTCCAGTTGCGAACCCATAAATTTCATCCAAATTAAACATAAAAGGGGGTCAAAATAACAACTTAGGACTCGTTTGGTTGCCTGATAGGATTAATCCGTATTAATAGTGAAGAGATTATTAATCCAGGAATTAATAATACCACCTTTTTTTGGGATAAATATGAAGGGGATATGAGATGATAAGAGGCATTATCCGGGTTGTTGGAATTATTACTCTGATTGCATTTAATCTACCAAACATCAAACTTATTGGACTAATAATTCTATCCGATCCTAAGAAGAAGGGCTACCAAATGACCCCTTAGTGTAAATTTTACTCGTATTAAGAGGTCAAAATGTATTAATTCATTACTTTAGTAATAAAGAGTCCTTTTTTGTTGTTGTTGTTGTTGAAGGGGCTAAATTGGCACATTCCAAAATTGAAGGGATCAAGTGACCCCTTCTCACTAACGTGGCTTTGCCTCAGGAAAACTGCACCAATTAAAGGGGTGGGGGAATAACATTTGTGAGTGTAATTTTTCATGAAATAAATGGAGGCAATTTGCATTAAAACTGTAATTTCTTAATATTTTGCAAAAATTAATGTAAAACTATTATTTTTGAATCAAATGGGGACAACTGCCTTTATTGGTATGGTTGTGACTCCGCTGCTGAATACATGTTAGGAGCAAAGCCATCCATATGACATTGCCTTTATTGGCATGGTTGTGACTCCGCTACTGAATACATGTCAGGAGCAAAGCCATCTATATGACATTGAGGGCAGTTGCCCCCATTTGATTTAAAAAATTATTACTGCATTTTTAGTCAAGATTTCTAAACTAAGGGATTATATTGCAATAATTATACCTCCCTTCCATCTATGTAAAGAAATATACAAAAACTAAAATATTTTGCTCCCTTTTCATTAATGAAAATGATATTGCCTCTCTTTAAACAAATGCTGGCCACGCTACTCAGCTATGCATATCCATATTTGTAGTTATCACCTGCATTTAAACTGCTCTATAGATCTATTTTTATTTGTTTCTAAGTCAACCTCTTAAGAATTATACATCTCTCATAGTTTATGTTTGAACCTAATATTTTGTTCATAGTTAATTGTTCTAGATCTTGATTATTTGCTCTAGCTCTTGAAATGTATGAACTTTTCGATCCACCTGTTTTATAAATTCGATAGTGGATTCATTGACTTGGATGTATTATAATGTGCCCACTCAAAATCAGCTTGCAAATTGTGCAAACCTAAGAGGGCAAAATTATTACAAGTGAATGGGCTGGCTAAGACTCCTCATCCCCTATATATATGGAATCCCCTCCACCATATGGGAAGTCTCTCATGACTCTAAATCTCCCATTCTTTCTATATTGTAGTATTTTCATAAAGATTACCCGATGCAGATTCTCATATATAAATACGTAAATATAGAAAGAATGAGAGTTTTAAATTTTTTAAAAGGTTAACGTGAAGATGGTTTGTATTTATAGGGGATAAAAAGTGTTGGCACCTTGATGTATTGTGACCCTTTTGCGCTTGTGAATTTGTATGTGGGTGCATCACATTAGATTCACTTGATAGTCAACATATTATTGTTTGTGTTATTATTCTTTGGATACATATTAAATTTTCTAACAAGAAGTACTTTGAACACTAAGAAAAAGAAAAATGAAAATATGTTGGATTCATTAAATGATTATCATACATACATTTGAGTCATTAATCAGTGGTTGATATAACAAAGAAATAGTCTAGTTCCAAACTCATAATCAATTTTTTTGGGTAACCTTTGTGTCATAACCTATTAGTTCATACTTTCAATGAACTTGGCATAAAAAGATTCCCTTGTGAACACAAGTCACAAGTTCAAGCTTCCATACTTGCAGTAAAAAATGATAATGAACTTGGCTTAAAATGGTGTAATAAAAATATTCATATAGCAAACTTTATCCTTGGCCTTTGTTACACTAGGTCAAGCTTGGTATTTATTCGATGACACACTTTAAGCTTTGTCTTTCAATCGTGTTTGGCAACCTTTCGGTCTAAAGGAAAAGTTAGTTTACAAGTTGGACATTGATGGCTGATTACGTTATTTGTGTGGACAAATGTTAGGCTTCTAAAACCCAACTTGTGGATTAATTTCTCTTTTAAATGGTCAAGTGAGTTCGAGTGACAACTTGGTATTCAAAATATTTATCGGAAAGAAAAACTTAAACAAGGGTAATTAATATCTGCTCTTAAGACACATATTAACTTTTATCATTCTAAAAGCAGAAGGCAAAAGCAAACATGTGTCCTAACGGCACTTTTTTTTTTTAATCCTTCGCTTAGCAATTGGAATATTTGTTTTAGTAGAGGCCTTTAGTGGGGGCCAAGTTGTTATGCTTGAGCCATGTGTCATGTGCATATAAGAAAGGCACAAGAAATTGTGTTAAGAAAACCATTCGGCTAGTAAAGCTAGTTGCAACAAGGCAGCTGAAATATTGGATAAAAAACTGGTTGAATAAATAGTTTAAGTTGCAAGTGTACATAAAGATAAAACTGGGTGGTGAGTTGATTTCTGACTTTGTCCAAAAACACATAGCTGCACGTACTTTCATTTTCCTGTACTTAAGAGGTAAGTGAAGTTGTGAAATGAGAAATGATTCATATACTACATCCGTTCCAAAATAAATGTCCATTTTTGTTTGGATAGAGAGCAAAAATAGACATTTATTTTGGGACGGAGGGAGTAGTTGATATTAGCTTTTGATTGGCACTGTATCATTTGCCGATTTGAGGAGTTAGAATCTCTGTTTTGTTTCTGATTGATGTACTAAAGCTTGACAAGTGAATCATGAGTGATATGTGCTTTTGGAAAATAAGTTAAATACTACTCACTCCCTCTAATAAGAGGTCACGTCGTTTTCTTTTGATCCGTCCCAAAATAAGTGTTGCGTTTCTAAATAAAGAAATAGTTTTAGTGTAATTTTAATAAGGTCCAAGTAATAGCCAAACAAGTAAAAGACTTTCTTTGATAAGTCACAGCAACCCTTATTATAAAACTACTAACGAAATTTCGAAAGTGCAAATAAGTACTCCCTCCATTGTAATATAATAAATGTCGCTTTTGACTTGTCAATATTTGTTATAAATTTGCTTTATTTGTTTGTAAACTACATGTACAATGGTAAAATTGCACTATGCTTATTTCCTAATTTAGAAACATGACATTTATTTTGGGACGGAGAAAAATGAAAGTGTGACATTTATTATGAGACAAAAAGAGTGGTATTAAAGATTTAGGTTGCGAATAAGCAGTTATGATTTGCTAGTTCAAAAGTTCTTTCATCTCCAAATAATACATGATTGTTTGAAATGTACATGTCAACTCAACAACTCTATGTGGTAAAATTGGCTAAAAGATGCTGATTCTACAATGACCCTTGCCAAATAAGAGAGAATAACCTCATGAACTGGTGAGTTATATGGGAAAAGAGTACTTATTTTGCCTCCAAGTTTACTTGAAGTTGCAATATAGAATCTATAGCATTTGTATAGATTAGGACTCTATGTTTCACTGAGTCATAAATTGGGTGCACTGTGCACATTTCAGATTCATTTTTTATTAAATGTGGAAAAGTATTGGGTGCACGTTCACCAAATACTATATTTGGGTCTGCCCCTATGTCCAATGTGTGTTGAGGTTTGACGTGAAACCTTGCTGTAATCTGGTCTTGAAACTCCGACTCCCTGAGAACAGTTCTGCAAAAATGTGCTTTGTTTTGAACTTGGTACTGCACTTGGTCTTCTACACTTGCTATGTTCTGCACTTGCTGTTCTGTGTTGCTTGCTATTCTGAACTTGCTATCTGATATTAGTTTCTGCAATTTAATTGATGTGCTGAACTGATAATTGATGCGCTAAATCTGTACACTTGTTGCACACTTTGCTGCACACCTCCTGCACACTTTGCTGCACTGAAACTGTAGAAATCCGCACTGCTGTCTTTGATGCGATCTGCTGCGTGGAGTATATGAAATAATTTCATCAGAAGAAGTCACAAGGCAAAGTACAAACTTTAAAGGAGAAAAAAATCAATGAACATTAGGAAAAGAGAATTAATTAGTTATTAATTCGATGCTAATTTAATTGCTTCTAAGTCATCATCTGAAAATCAGTAGCTAAGGCTGTTAGTCCTCATCTGTTGATAGTATATCTTGATCAGTAGCTAATGCTGTTTCCTGTGAAAAATGTTACTCCCTAAATAAATATGTCCAAATTCAAGAATCTTTTGTCTCAGAATGAATGTCTTTTTTGCAAAAAAAATAAACGTTTATATACCAAAAAATTCATTTTGTTATCGTAAAATCAAATGTCTAGAAAGTGGTTTGGTCATTCAATTAGAGACCGAGGGAGTATCGTATATGGAGGAGATGCAGGCGAAGAGAACAAAAGGATTACGTTTCTCGACTGTGGTGAAAAATTTATCCCGGGGCATCACTGTAACTGTAAGGAACAAACGCTTATACATGCTCGAGTCGTGGAAGAATTGGCGATTCCGGATGTGGAGCTTGTGGAAAAGGGCAGGGCTACTTTGCAGCAAGTGACATTTGATTTTTTCATATTCATTTTATTATCATAAAACTAAATATTTAAAAGTGGTTAGCAAGAATATTTACGAATCTTCGCCGTTAAAATTTATAAAAGCACGCATTTTTAGAGTGTCTCTTGAAATGAAATTTTGGCGTTCAATTAGTGACGGCGGGAGTACATAAGCCAAAATTTAAAATATTGATTGAAAACTCTATACAGCACATGCATATTCAAGGAGGTTTTCATCAACTTGAAACATGGCCATATCTTCTTCTTCCAAAGTCACTAGGGCTTCAATACCATCTCCACTTGGGGTATCCATTAGAACAAAGAACTTCTCCAGACCCGGAAACGCGACTCTAACGGGGTTTCCCCACCCGAAATCAAGCTCGTAAACCGGGTACCCACACAAACTGGTGCAAACAAAGGACTTGTAATACTCACTTGGCAAATTCTTTATACCATCAAGTGCTTGCTTTAAGCTAAGGTTCATCTCAGAGATGGTCATGTCCTTTAGCTTTGACTTTGCCTTCTTGAGTTGACCGATCAACGAATCCAACCCTAATTCTCTCTCACTCGTAGTTATCGCACTCATGCCCAAAGAGAAATTTCCAACCGTGGTCAACTCCAACGGGTTAGCCAGTCTTGTCCGTACATTCGCTGTCTGTACTAAAATAAACACCTTAATGATATTACCTTTATTAGCCATTGTTGCCCTCACTGCGCAACCATACAACAATGAGTTGACTACTTCTACCCTTGTAGGATTCATCTTTCCCACCTTGGCCTTGAGTTGTTCTATTTTCGATTTGGGGAATATAAAGCTCTTTGAGACACAATTCTTCCCATTGTAAAACATTATTTGATCAGAGCATATAGATTTTTGTGAGGATATTAAGCGTGGCGGGTGCACTTGTACCTGCTCGCCATTTGGACGACTGTGGTTGTAGCTTACTGTAACCCAGTGCTTGATAAACGCGTACAAAGTGCACGTATCCCCGATCTTATGAGACAAAGAAACTGCCAAAGCTAATCCACCGCAGTCGAAATAATTAAGCTGAACATTCATTACAATAGTGTGAGGGGGCCCACATATGGTACCCGGTTGAAAGAAATGATCGAGTGATTGGTACGCAACGTTATGAGGATCAACGGCTTCCGCTAACCGAGAGTTGACTTGAGCTTCCACAAACTCGACTCCTTCATCGTTACAATCCACGTAGGACCCATCCGTTGCGATTACGAGTCGCCCTGCAAATGGATAGTATTGGGTCAAGGTTTGAGATAGAGAGGATTTCAGTAGTTGGGATGTGTTTTGTTGATGGCTAGTTATAGAGGTGCCATTGTAGGGGTAGAAGAAAACAAGAGGAATGTATACATGAGGGCTAAAGTGATCACTAAAGGAAAGATTGTAGGTTTTTAGATGAGGAGGAGTTGGAGAAGAAGGTTTAATGACTTGTTTTTTCATTGTGGTTTTTGATGTTATTTTCTTTGGAATTGTAGGGGATTGACAATGGTGGTATCATTCTATTAACTCTTGCCTTTATGTACAATTTAAAGGACTTGAAATAGCTACAACAACAAATTTGTTACTAAACTGCAATGATTAATAAATTGAGGGCAAATCTTTTTTTTTTTTTTTTTTTTGGTATTTGGTGACAAAGTTATTTATCTTATTTAACTTTTACCACAAACATAAAAAAGATATGATAAAAAATTTATTCTAAATATAAATACTGCAGTGTAACAACAAATCTGTCGGTATAAACTCCAGTTTCAAATCCAATTTAAAACATTCATTATAGGATTGATATAAATCCCTTCTTCCACCACCGGGTACTCGTCAAGTTTTAATAAGGAATGAAAATTCAAGCAAAAAGATAAAAAAAATAAACAAGATATTCCTATAAATTAATTAAAATATGAATAAAATACAATCCTATTCCAATATAATTTCCATTTTTTTTCATTAGCCATACTTAGAACGGAGAAAACTATGCATGCATAGCTACAATATACGTTGTCGGACAATTTTTGCTTCTAGCGACCGCAGCAACCAAATTGTCGTCCTTGTTCTATTGTTCTCTTCTTCCAATTTGCCGTCCAATCACTTTTCCCAATATTGAGGGCCAGAGACTGCTCCGGAGCTCCCTCTAGGAGCGGTCCTTGGTCGATCCACGTTGCTCTCCTCCCATTATACTCGTTCGTGATTGATTTGGTAAATTGTGAATTTCACCCAACTTAAAATTCTCTCGCACGTCGAGTAGCACGCGAGCTAATGTAGCGGATTTTGGTGCTTGCAGGAGCTCGATGGAGCGGTGTCAAATCCCAATTTACAAATTCGTGATTGTTTTGAGTATCCTCATTTTTTGGGGGGCAACTCGGTGCACCAAAATATTCTCGCGTAGCGAGGGTACATGGAAGGGTCCCCGGCATAAGGGTGAAATGTAAGCAAAACCTTACCCAACATAAATGCGAGAGGTTGCTTCTAAGACTTAACCTATAACCTTAATGTTACACAGCAAGACCTCAACCAGTGTATTAATTTTTCCTTAATTAATGGAGCATCCATAATAAATAATAAAATTTTATGAGGATAATAATTAATTTGATATAAAAAAAGAAACAAATTACATAATTTGAGGGGTATGATGTTCATCCCTTAACAAATCTAGATCTAGTACATAAGTAAGCTAAACAATCTTGATTAAACAGAAATTATATTCTAGGCAGCAAATGCAAATTCAAGAAGCTGCTCATCAACTTGAAATTTGGCCATGTCTTCTTCTTCCAAACTCACCAGTACTTCAATACCATCTCCACTTGGGGTTTCCATTAAAATGAAAAAAATTCTCTGCACCTGGAAACGCCGCCCTAATTGGCTTTCCCCACCCAAAATCAACGTCGTAGACTGGGTATCCACACAAACTGGTACAGTTAAAGATTTTGGAGTATTTTCTTAGAGAAGATTTCTTAGCAAATGATTCCTTTTGCCAAAGGTTCATCTGAGAAATGGTGATGCCATTTAGTTTGGCCTTTCCCTTCTTGATTTGATCAATGACCGAGTTCAAGGTTAATTCATCGGTACTATTATTCTCAATGACGATGGTCCAAGAGAAATTCCCCACGACAGTCTCCGGAAATGGATTGGTCAGTCTTGGCCGCAAGTTTGCCCCCATAGCTAAAGCAAATGGCTCAATGAAACTGGCATTATTAGCCTTTGCTGCCCTCACAGCACAAAGGTAGACTAGTGAGCTGACCACTTCAACCCTAGTATAGTAGGGGTTTTATCCCCCATCTTCGCCTTGAGGTCATATAGTTTCGAGTTTGGAAAGATTAACCTCTTAGATAAACAATTATTAACCCCGTAGTCAAGAATAACTCCCGGGCATGCAAATTCTCGAGGGGAAAGTATTAGGTGAGGTGGCAGCGGTTGTGGGGCCTGCAAATTGTTACCTGGGGTGCAAAAAGTGTAGTTCACTGCAGCCCGTATAAAGTGCACGTATCCCCAATCTTATGAGATAAAGACACTCCTAAGGCCAATCCAACACAATCAAAATAGGTAAGCTTATGGTAATTTGGACCTGGACTTGTTGGAAAGAAATTATCTAGCGAATGGCTCTTGGGATTGACCAACTTTGATAACTGGACGTTGACTCGAGCTTCAACAAACTCAACTCCTTCATCATTGCAATCAACGTAGGATCCGTCCATTGCAGGGACAAGTCTCCCTGCAAATGGATAGTATTGGGTCAAGGTTTGAGATAATGACGTTTTTAGTAACTGTACTGCTTTCTCCTGATGACTAACTATCGTACTACAAGAACTTCCATTATACGGGTAAAAGAAAACAAGAGGAATATGAACTGCAGTGTTAAAGTTGTCACTGATGGAAAAGTTATAGGTTTTGAGGTGAGGACTAGTTGAAGAAGAAGGTTTAATGGCTTCTTTTGATATAAATGTTTCGACATTTTTCACCATATTTGCAGTGTTTGGTACTATTTTCTTCGGAAATTCAAACTCTTTTACTTGGAGCTTGAAAGTATCGCAGATGAATTGATCAATCCAATCTTTTACCTTTATATACAAATACAATGCAGGATTGATATCCTACTTCCAAAAAGATACTCCTGAACTTGTGTAAATTAAGGCTCCGTTTGTTTAGCGTAAAACATTTTTCGAAAAATGATTTCCGACAAAATGTTTTCCGGAAAATGAAAATATTTTCCGGAAAATAAGATAAAAATGAAGTTTTCCCCATTTTCTGGTGCGAAACAAACACCGAAAAATGAGAAAAATATTTTCTGGAAAATATTTTCCCCCAAACAAACGGAGCCTAAGGTCAAGCATAAATGATAAAAGAAAGAAACAAGCAAGATAATAAAAGTAAAACAAGTATAAAAGAACATCAATAAAATAGGGCCAAATGTTTAATTGTGTTTTATTTTAAGTAGGAAAAGAAAAGGTCAACAAAAAGATAGAAGAAAAAAAGCCAAAATCTTCTAAAAAACGCATTTTTTCATAAGCTTATGAAAAAAGGGGTTTTAAAATTACCGTAAAAACCCGTCGCCTGCGTCCATCCCATCTGTAGATGCTTCATCCCATATATGGTCTATTTGATTATCCGGCCCCAAATCAAGAATCAAATCGAAACCTAATTAACCTTCTGTCGAATTCAACAAGAAACCAATTAGACAGACCCATTCATCTTTGTGAATAAGTGGCTGCATCGATTTCAAAACCAATAGAATTTCATGGAAATTAAGCTCATCCACTTCCCGAATTTCAAAAACAAATCAATTAAACTGATATAATTCCATGCATATTTGCGAATAAAATTTATGAATCAATTATGAATTACCTTTGTCGTTTCCGTCGTCGCCGCCGTTTGGCTGTGGTGGCTCCTTTCTTGAACAAAAGGGCCTCGTGGGTTTTTCACTTCTTGTTGTTATCCAGGAATACATTGCGGCGGTGGGCATTCAACACCCATTAATTTTATTTATTTTTATTAAGTTTATGAATAAAAGAGTGTCAGTGGACATCTAAAAAAATGTCAGGGAATATCTAAAAAAGTGCCAGCGTCAGAGTAAAAGAATGTCAGTGCATGTCTAACAAAATATCGGTGTTAGTGTAAAACAAGTGCCAGTGTTAGTTTAACAAAATGTCAATGTTAGTGTAATAAAGTGCCAGTGTTAGTGTAACAGAATGCCAGTGTGAAGAGTGCTAGTTCATGTATATAAAAGTGCCAGTGTAAAAAGCGTCAGTGCCAGTTTAACAAAGTGCCAGTGTTAGTGTACTGGCACTTTGTTAAACTGGCACTGACACTTTGTTAAATTGGCACTGACACTTTGTTAAACTGGTACTGACACTTTTTTTACACTGGCACTTTGTTACACATGCACTGACACTTTGTTAAACTGGCACTGGCACAAACGGGGAAAACAAAACACGTTTTTTTTAAGTGCCAGAAAAAACGCATTTTTCGTAAGACCAACTTGAGAAAAAAATAAGCAAGTTATTTAAAAAATAAATAAAAATTAATGCGACCCTATTTAAATACAGTGTCATTGCCGATCCCATTCTAATTCTAATGATTGGGTGTGCGCGCAGTCCTGCACGACAATAGTAGGTTGTTTGTTTGTAGAGGGTCCATATTAATGCAAGTCCGGCGCTTTGATCTGGCCGGGTTGTCCGGGGGAGTGAAACCTCCAAGGTAATGGGTTAATCTACATAATAATAGAGTGCTGAGATACAGAGAAGAAATGATGCTACTTGACTAACTTGAGTTTCAGAAAATATTACCTCCGTTTTGAAAGTACACTTTTTATTTAAAATGTGGTCTCATTTTGTTAGCATATTGAGTGATGGCACCACTACTTTTGTGGTCTCACGAATTATGAATAACTGGTTTTGTATAAATGTTGTAACTAGATCACAACACAAACAAAAAACATCGTTAGAGATCAAGTCGGGATTGATTCCTGCTCATTCTCTCGAGTGTGAAAGTAAGACCTTTGAATTTTGATAACTGAGATATATGACTTGTAATGTCTTGATGTGTTTGTTTGCTAGGATTTAGACAATTTGAATTACCTTGCCTTATAGGATAAGTGAGAGTATATATAGTAGAGAGAGACCAGTTGGATGGATCTCAACCTTTGGGGATATTTGTTTTGACTAGTACACGTGTCCAAGCCTATTTGGATCGTACAATAAAACACAGAATACTGTAGAGGGATGTCTCTGATTGGACGAGAATATGGGGGGCGGCGACAGTTGGTGCGGCGCCTTAACACGCATGATAGGCGCATGAGCAACCATTTAATTCGACATTGACAGGCTACCAGCTGGTGTCAGAGCTCGTACAAAATCGTATCCTACAAGATTGATATTAATCGGGAGTCTTATATGAGATCGCGGTTAATGCGGACTAGGAAGCCTCGGTCAACGTGGCTTGGGAAGACTCAATTTTAGGAATGCCACGTCATATATTGCCTTTGTACCATAGCAAGCTTGGCCCCGATGTAAAGGGTCTGGGCTTATCGGTAGCACCTTTCTTCGAGTGCTGGATCATTTATGGTTAGGGCGAGAAGCCATACATAAATCTCGATATGCGGACTGGAACACATCACGGGCACAAGTGTTGTAAAATTTTACTACTTCTTTACGCAGGCTCCCTGCTTATAGGCACGTGACGGGCACGTGTGGGGAGTTTGGTGAAAGTTGGTGAAAGGTTACGGAAGCCTCCCAGATAAGGTTTGAGTGGACCCCACGTGTCACGACCCTAATCCTAGGCACTATTTTAAGCACATGTTGAGCACGTGGGGATGGGGGTGCGTGGCATCTCATTTATGCATTTCATGATATAGTTTAGTCTTATGTGTTCATTTGGATATCTTGATAACTTATTTGATATTTTAGAATGTTAATAAATTAATTTTAATTATTTAATGTCTAAATGGAATAAATAGGAATTTTGTAGTTGATATTTTAATTTTTGAAAATTTAAGTAAAAATATATAATTTACATTGAGGTGCTTATGTGTCAAAGTTGAATTTTAAGGTTGTTAGTTGTAACAACTAAAGTGTTGGAGGAGCTAGAGTGTAACTTGAGTAGTGTTTATCATTGGTTTTTGATAGAGAAGCTTCATAATTTACAACATCAGTAGGTATTCCTTCCTCTGTTCCGTTGAAGAACTTCACCTAGGGCTACATTCTTAAATTCCCCATAAATTCATTTCTTTTTCGTTCTTCAATCCGTCTTCATATAAATGTTCGGGAAGTCGAGAGGATCGTGTCTATCCGATTGAAATTTTTCTTATTTTCGAATTATTTTGATAAGTTATTATATTTTTCCTTCTAATCTTATTCATTTGAATTTTTGTTTTGAAAAGGTGTGTATATAGGTATTGCATGGCATTTTGAGAACATTTTACTTGGGTTGAAATGGTTTAGAGAGGAGTTACATTATGAATATATGATATTACTAGCTTAGAATGGAAGGCTTGAGGTATAAATTGTTATATGTTAGTTTGGTCCATTTTCATTTGATTTTGGAATGGATTGGAAAAGGTTTTGGAGGAGTATAATAATGTAATGGTCTATTGGTTTGGTTTGAAGTGAAAGGGTTGGTAAAATGCAGGTTTTTGAAGTGAATATGAGAGTTGGTTTTGGGTTTTACTGATGTTGCTGATGTTTCAGCTGAAGTGCTGAATTCTGCTGAAGGGCACGACCCGTGCCCTCCCCTCCCCCCCTTGAGCAGTCGTGAAACGACTCGTGTAAAATAATGTACTCGTGCTGAGTTGGGGCACGAATCGTGCCCTGTCCTGTTTCCTCTGTATCAGTTTTCAAGCAATTAAAACCTAAATTTTCTAGTACATCTTTAAACCCTTTTTTACTCTAATCCTAGTACAAAATATGAGCTACACAATGAAGTCTTAACTTGTTCAAAATGAGATGAGGAAGGTTATTAAATATTGTCTTGAAAATGGTTGAAAAGCATAATGTGGAACTTCACCAAAGTTGATCAAAACTTGATAAAACGATCTTGAACCTTTTATGAATGGTACTCAATGTTGTATGTGAATATGTAGGGCTTTCTTGTGATACATTGTGCCCATACTTGGTTGCATATTCATGGTTTGCTTGTTCAATAGTGTATGAAATTTATGTTGCACTATTTTATTGGTTTGAACATGAGTACTAATACCATGTTGTTGGATTGATATCCCGATTGTGGATTTATTTCAAGTATCTATTATGTGCTTGAATGTGTTTATATCAGCTGATGTTTAGGGGTATAATGGAATACGATCAATTATGGAAAATGTTCTATAAGGTGATCGAATTACATTATACCTGTGACTGTCCCCTTCTGTGGCCACATATTGGGGGGATAGCTTCCGTATTGAGTCAAAAGTCTTTACAGATAGCTAGTATCTTATATAGTTCTCTGAAAAATGAGTCTTATAAGATGTGAATATGCTTAAGCAGTTCAAAAAAGAGAGGAGATTTACTCCCACGTTGTACGACATATTGTTCAGACGGGAAAGGTAAACTGAGGTAACGTAATGTGTTTACCGCTTTACCAATGTGTTGTGAGTAACCTTGTTATGTGTTGCATTTTATATGGCATCTTGTTGCATCATAATAACTTATTGAGATTTATTCTCACCCATTCTCCCTTTAATGTTTTAGATCGCGTTGAGACAGGTGGACCAAACCAGTGAGGCCAGGAAGGAGTTTGGACAAGCTTTCTTTTGGGATTGTCAGGGTATGTATATGGTTAGGGGATGGTTGGGAGTAGCATTTGGTTAAGACTCTTTTGGGAAAACTTGTATATTGATAACTTTTGTAACTTTACGTTTGTGTGTATTTTGTAACTAAAACAGGTTGTGGTCTTTTCAAAGTTTGTTTTATAGCTTGACTCCAAGTGGAGAAGGGATGTTGTTTTATGTTGGTTATGAAAGTTTGTTTTTATATTTCAAGTTAAACAAAAAAATTTAAATGAAGGTTGTTTGTTGTAGTAAGGGGATCCTCCCGCTCGGGGCATGAGCTAAGGTTCCGGGTTGGGGTCTCCACAGTTGGTATCAGAGCTCGATTTAGAAGTCAAGGGTAGATGTCTAGAATATGGGGGAGTGTGTGATAGCTGACGACGAGTGTTTGATGCAGGGGTTTGTATAATGGCGGAAAATGAAGATGATCAACAAAGGGCTCAAGGAAATGTTGGCAATGTCGGGGGAGGTGGAAATCAAAATGAAGAGATGATGAACCTGTTTAGAGTCTTCTTGCAAAATATGGCAACTCAGGGACAAGCTCAACATCAACCTGAGGGACGTCAAGGTCATGATTTAGAGAAGTTTGTGAAGATGTATCCACCTTGTTTCAATGGAGATCCGGATCCTTTAAAGGCGAAAAGATGGTTAGAGGCAATGAACAAAATCTTTGCAGCTATGGAAAGTCCCGATGACAGAGTCAACGGAAATGTGGGATCGATCAGGCTATTCAATTCTCATTTGCTCACCATTCTGCCTAGTACCTCCATTAGTCCGCCTAAGAGAGGTTTGAGAGGGAACTGCTCTTTGTGATCCTCCGTTGTCTCTGTCGGGAGATTCAGGCATGTAGAGCTACTCCTCATGAACCTCTAATAGACTTTGCAACAGTTTGGCTTGTTCTATTAGAAAATCCTTCCTAGTAGGGGGATTAGTTGAGGGACCTGCGTTGTCGCCTGCAACTGTTCGATGCACTTGAATTCGTTTTGGCTGAGGCTCCCTCTCTTGCATGTTCATAGGCCTTTTCTCTCTCCTATTATCTTGCAAGCCCGTGCCATCAACGACGCTATTGGAGTGGGTCGCCCTTCTAACCTGTCGTGGCGAGGGAGGAGGTAGATTGGCGTTACAATTTCCGGCACCGGTGTCCATGTTTCTATCGGCGTTTTCCTGTTCGTTCTCGGTGGAGGGGGAGGTAGTGTGCCCATCGGATACCATTGTTACTGTTTGATTGGGATTTTGAGGTCAAACAAGCTTCGTTCTCGGCAATAGAACCAAACTGATGCCGCAAGAAATGTGTTGATCAGCCAACGTCCAACAATCAGGACTGATCCCCTAGCTTTTGACCTGAAACAATAAACCCACGACTAGCCGAGATGGTCTCCGACTTAGACCCTCGGGCGTGAGAGTAAGTATGTAGTTTATGAGCTTATTATAATGAACAAGAGATATTCAGAATAACAAATAGCAATTACCTCTAAACAATGGATGTTGTGAGGTATCTATAGCCTTCGATCTGAAGTATAATTGTAGTATGATTGTGCAGAATTCCTAGAATCATGGAACGAATCGTGTACGAGATTACGTACGTAAATAACTAATGATTTGTAGGAATTCTGTTATAGAAAGAATTATAGACGCGTTATGACTCTGTAGGTCGACATACGTCTTCGTGAGTCGAGGTCGCATGCATGGGTCTAGGTCGACCTGACTGAACGATACAACCAGATAATACTCGTATAAGATATGGATCGTATGTCGGACAGAGCTAGGTCGAGACCAATGATGGTCGAACAATGAGCTAGGCCGACTCATCTTTGTGTTGGGCCATGGGATTTGTAATAGCTGGGCCGCCCCAATCATGGGTGTTGCTATAATAGTATGAGAATAATTGGGTCTCGCACGCTGGGCGTAGCTCGTCACTTTCATTCCGTTCACCTACCAAAAATCGAAAACTGATGAACACGTTTTGCGAAAAACATTTTTACCCAAACAAACGGAAATTTAAAAGAAAACAAACAACTATAAAGTCATGTCTTTAATAAAATGTAAAAAGTTTTTTTTTCAATTCTAAGAATTATTTATTTATAATTTTCGGGGTACATAAAATTATAAAAGGGTCTATTGAAAAAAATATTAATGTATTATTTTATCAAATTTTGTAATTTTTTTCACTAGCTCAAATTTGAAGCAGATAAATTTTTTATCTTATAGAGTTTATTAATTTATCGAGTATTAATTTAAAGAGTTTATAATGTGTACAAATACCAAAAAGACTAGATCTCAAAACATGACCTTAATTTCTTCTCATTACTAAGCTCCAATCACATTGGAACTAAAATTAACAGCAGTTAAAAAGAAACCCTTCATAGAGCTCCTAAAAAAAAAAAAAAAAAAAAAAAAAAAAGGTCAAAAGGCAAGTCAAATGTCAAGATTACCCATCACCCCATTCCTCTACACGAACAATAAAAAACCCAACTCAGGTTTAAAATACTCTCTCCGTCCCATGTGAATGTCCCATGTGAATGCAAACTTATTTCTATTTTGGTTCGTTCTACGTAAATGCAAACTTTTTTACATCACTTTTCCTTAATTCCAACACCCAAAAAGTTAATCCGCATTCACATGAGACGGAGGGAGTATACCAAAAAAAAAAAAAAGTACTCACCCGCCGTCATCACCCATTCTATTATGTATGTACTGTTCACTACACCCTAACAAAACTCATCACCTGGAAAACCAAGCAAGTACGTCACTCGCCATGTTACGGCGCGTTTTATTCACGTGCTCGTTCGACACCACCGTCGCCCTGCACAGCGGGCAGTTAAAGTTCATATGATCCAACCACCCATCAAAGCACTTCTTATGGAATACATGTTGACAACCCAACTTCCTCACCTGCTCCCCTTCACTCAGCCGATTCAAACAAACCACGCACTCCGGTCCACCATCAACCGCCGAATCTTCCACCACCACATCCGCCTTCCGGTACTTATAGGAGAAAGCACGGTTGAGATTCAACTGCTCGGTCAGAACAATCAGGCCGGCTAAACCGGAACCGACGGCGTCAAACAGCATTCCGTCGTCAACATCGTCGGGACAGTAACGAGATAGGCCAACAGAATGAAGGAAGGAGAAGAGGAGGGATCGGAGATAACATAAGCCGTTAGCGATGCCGGCGAGTAAAAAAATAGGGAGGGACTCCGACGAGATGTCAGTTAACTGGTTTTGAAGACCCATTGAAATCGAGAACAGGGCTAGAAGAAAAGGAAATGAAGTGGGTAAAATTGTGTGGGAATTAATTTGTATTTATAGTTTGAATTGGGGAAATATTTGGAGGGGGTCTGATCTGATAATTGGAAGAGGGATACGTGGGAGAAGAAGGGACAGGCAGGCAGGTGAGTAAGGATCTGTGACCGTCGGTTATGTATGTGGTGAATTTGATAAAGGGGGAAAAGTGGCTAACAGAGCGTAATTTGTGGCCAATGAAAATGGCCGAAAGAGTGGGAGATTTTGCCTAATCAAAGATACCACGTGAGTTGTGACCGATGAAGTGGCCTTTTTGAAATGACTCACTCTTTACAATTATTGAATTACTAGTAAAAAATTAATAGTAGAAATTCGTGTTCGAGGACACATTTTTTTTTAATTAAACCCGTGTTTGAGGATTTTTTTTTAGTTAATTTTTTTTTAAAGAGCAAAATGGGAAATTCGACAGATAAAACTGTTTATAGTACTGTAGATAGTGGAGGTGTGATTTATACTATAGATACAACAATTTTAAAATTTTTCTTTTTCTCTATTTTTCCTTAAAAATTTTATTTTCTTAAATTTCTGATTTCTTTGATTGTGTCTTTGAATGTTTGTTTGTTTGTTTTTCTCCATTTCCATTTGTTAAATGTCTTTTGATTTATCTCCTTATTGAAAGGCTCTTGATTTCTCTTTTTTGTTGAGAATCTTTGTTTTATACTCCCTTCGTCCATTTATTTATATGGTTCACACTTTCTATTTTGAGCGTTTATTTACATGGTTCACATTTTGTTTTTTTACCTAAAATGGAAAAGAATTTTTACTATTCCCTCCACTCATTCTCTCTCCTACATTATTTTAATACTCACAACACCATTATAATTTATTATTCCCTCCACTCATTCTCTCTCCTATTTTATTTTCACACTCATAACACTTTCAATATAATATTTTCTCCTTAATTTACGTGAGAACAGTAACTGAAAACTATATAAATGGACGGAGGGAGTATTAGATTGAGCATTACTCTTTTTATGGACTACTTGTTGACAATCTTCATGACTTTGATTTGGTGGAGTAAGTCTAAAAATAATGCTCGGGGTGTTTTTTGCTGCCATGTTTCTGTCTTTGTAAATGAAAAATTGTAGAGGGGCTCGGGTTTCAGATCTCGTATTTATTCTATTTTCGTTTTGCTCGGGATGTTTGATTGGAATTTTCTAGTCAACCCAGATAATTGTTTCTCGGATTCTAAACATTAAATCTTCTGTTTTGCTGTTTGATTAAATGTCATAAGTAGGCATAAGTCAAGTTTCACTTGGTGCAACATCTGCGCACCGTGTGATCTTGTTCCGAAGGTGTTTCGATGTAAGCCTGGCAACAACTTAATGATTCATGTCCCTAATATCATTAATAATGGTAAATACTAAATACAGGAAACGAAAAATACAGGAAACGAAATATTCCAACGCTGCTCTTGCCCGTCTCGTATAAGTATACACGAGACACATCTCGTGTGAACTCACACGAGATGGAAACACTCTTGATTAGGAGATGTAAATTCACCACCTAGTGATAAACCAATGGCAATCCAATCATTCAGTTACTTTTTAGCATGTTTGAGAAACAACAATATATTTACTAATCCAAAATCCTACTCAATGTGTACCAAAGATGTAAAGATAATTCTTCCAAGCAACAGCCTGATGAGCACTACGAGGCGGAGGACTATTAGGGCTAGAAATTGACTTCCATTCCTGTTTTTCCACGGCGTAGCGATAAGGACCTGAGCGTTCAATTCTTTTTAGGGTTTTAGGGTTGACATTAGGTTTGATTCGGCGGGGCAATGGCCATGACCGCCTAGGTTTGTTGAAAGTTAGGTCGCCGGCGAATGGTTTGGTGAGGGAGACTGTGTTTGCGTATAGAGAGAGAAAGCTCTTTAGGTATATAAATGGGTATTTTGATAATTTACATGGTTCCCTGTATTTAACTATATCCATAATAATTTAGCATATTGGGTTTCAAGTGAATTTTGACAAATTTCATCCCCGATCAAGAACCCTACTTTTCTTTTTGGTATGTCTCAAATCAGAAGTCCTATTTGCTTTATTCCTTAAATGGAAAATAGTGAATAGTGTTTTGAACATTTATATCCGATTATTTTTATAGAATTAAAAAAAAAAATCAATGCTTACTACTCTACTTTTTAATCACTTGACTCATTAGTAGTGTTTTGTTCAATTATATCCCTAACATACTTGTCATTGTTTACTCTTTTCTTTGTATTTTTTTAAGAAGCGTGTAAACACTTAATAGAACTTAGATATGTTCAAAACTACCTGGGAACCGGGAGAATCGACGTATAAAATCGAGAACTGAAATTGCAAGAACTGAAACCGTTGAAGAACCAGGAATCGTGGGATTCGTAACCAGCGGTTTCACGGTTCGAATACGAGTTCACTATTTTCAAAATTGAGAATCGGCGGTTCTGAAACCAGGAATCGAAATCGAGATCGTGAACAGTGACTTTGCAACCATGTAAGGACTAGTATTTTATTATTATTTAGTTAATAAACTAACTGAATTCGTTAAAAAAACTAATCAAATTCATTAATAAATTAACATTTCCTTATAAAATCTAAATTTTATTGAATTCTATTACAAATGTAATGGATTTTGAAATCCTATTAAATATTTAACTTTTTCAACTACATTGAATTTAAAAATATACTCTCTCCGTCCCATACCTACGTGCACACTTTCCATTTTGGGCGTCCCAAACCTACGTGCACATTTCCTAAAATGGAAAGGAATCTTTACTATTCCCTCCACTTATTCTCTCTCCTACATTATTTTAATACTCACAACACCATTATAATTTACTATTCCCTCCACTCATTCTCTCTCCTATTTTATTTCACACTCACAACACTTTCAATATAATACTCTCTCCTTAATTTACGTGAAAAGTCAAACCGAGCACATAGGTCCGGGACGGAGGGAGTATATGCAAATAATTAAATGTAATAAATAAATTGGAACAGTCGGAATCGTGAAATCGACACCGGAAATCGACGATTGAAACCGTGAATCGGGAACGTAATTACACGGTTCGAATATTGTTCCCCCTTTCACGAAACCGAAAACCGGACGACTCTTGGTCTGTGACGTAGGTAGTATTTTTTTATGTTTGGTTAGAGAATCCAACTTGTGTGGAGTGCCTATTGTACTTAATTCTTGAATAAATCATACCTCTCCGTAACTCGAGAATACACAAATTTCCATTGAAAAAAAGCACACTCCCAAAAATGAAGTTTTTTAATATTTTTTTATTCGTAAAACTCACTCGTCATATTAACAATAACTATTTATCACTATTTCATATCTCACATTCTCTCTCATACATTAATTTTTATACTTACAACACTTATTTCATTATATTCTCTCTTCTAAAAAATAAAATAAAAAAAGACTATCCTAGCTTATGTCTAATTTAGGGCTTCACTAATTATAATTGCAACTGACTCAAAAATATAACTCATAAACCATTATTAAAAATTGACCAAGAAGAATATAGTAAACCTATAATTATAAAACACACTATGACACCTTCGAAATACTAAACTTACATCATAAATTAACAACTATTTTCTTCGGTTTAAAAGCTCTAGCTTAACTTAACTAGGCCAATCAGAGTTTTAAACCCTTGTACTATTATGAAGCTGCGGTTTTAACCATCGTTGTTTTTTTTTGGCAATTTTAACCACCCTTCTAATATTACGCAGTCATATTAACCTTATTCCCAAACTTCGTTAAAAAAATCTAACTTTTGTTAAATAATTTAACGAAACATAACAAGATTATAACCTAGATGATGACTTGGTTATAATTTTATGCATTACTCAATGTTGGTTGGGGGGGGTTTCCATATCAGTAATAATTGTGGGGTGGGGATAAGGATTCATATTAGTAATAAACAAAGACTTTGTCCAAAAAGTCACAACAATATCAAAAGTAACAAAAGTAAAGCCAAAGGGGCCTATATGAACAAACACAGGTTATAATCTTATTATATTTCGTTAAATTATTAAACGAAAGTTAGAATTTTTTAATGGAGTTTGGGAATAAGGTTAATATGACTGCGTAATATTAGAAGGGTGGTTAAAATTGCCAAAAAAAAACAACGATGGTTAAAACCGCAGCTTCATAATAGTACAAGGGTTTAAAAGTCTGATTGGCCAACACTTAACTAACATTCAATATTCCTTTTCATAAAGAAAATTAGGGGTTCAAATTAAAAGTGGTTATAGTTTAAAATTATAATTTACAAATAACCCATCTTCCAACCTAAATATATCAAGCCTTCTTCTCCGTTCATCGCCACCTCTCCTTACCTGAAATCCACCGCTTCCCACCTTCCGGCAAACTTATAACAACCCTGTTCCAAACCACTGGCCGCGCCACCAGCAATTTCGGCTCCGTCAATGTTACCTTCAATCCCACCACCAAAACCATTTCAATCCGCTCCCCCGCCTCCTACTCTCCCTCCAACGCCACCGTACTGTCACGAATCAAGACCTTACCCTACACATGTATCCATCTATTCCGTTAATTCCCTTAATCAAAAATTCAATCAAGAACACCAACCGTGCGCCGCCACTTCCCCAACTGTGTTTAGTTCGTTCTTTATGAATTGGATGGGCTGCAAAAATTAGTTAATTATGTCAATTTCTTTGCTTTCTGATGGCCAATCGTTTTATGTACTACCGTTGAATTTTCACAACTACCTTCATTTACATTATTTTGAATTCAGAAAAAAAGGAAGAGAGAGAAAATAGAAACAGTGAGGAGAGAGAGAAAGGGATCGGGGAGGAGGGAGGATTTGCTGGGGAGAGAAGCTGGAGATTCCGCTGCTGGCTAGGAGGGAAGCCATGAATGAACACAAGTGTGTACTTGCAAAACAATTATGAAGAAGGAATGGTGGCGATGTGGATGGCGTCGTTGCGGTGCGAGAAGGAGAAGAAAAGAGAGAGTTCAGATCTAATTTTTTTTCTTCAGATCTTGAACTTGCAGTGGTGATCTAGGTGGGGAGGTGGGTGTGGCGAATTAGGAATATGATGGGATGGGGCAGCTATGGAGGTGAGGAAGGAGTAGGGGCGACAATGGAGGTGGGAGGAAGAAAGAGGAGCGGCGTAATTAGTGGGGGTGTGGGGCCTCCCCAACTCCAGGACCTATAGACTCGAAGCTGAAGGGTCCCAAACTACCTCCATAAAAAAAACTTTTCTTTAGATTCACTTGAAAAGTATAACAACCCTTTTTCAAATCAACATAACCTCTCTACTTGGAGGTGATATATGAACCAAGTTTGAAAAGTCATAACCTGTTTAGTTACAAACTCACAAATGTAAAGGCTTACAAAAGCCAACTTTAAAAGAAACCAATCTCATGATTAATTACAATATCAATACCCTGAAAACATGTTTATAAAAGTTTTATATATAACTTTCCCAAAAAAGAATAACATCAACCACGACTCCCAACTCCCAAACCAAAACATACCCTGACAACCCAAAAGTATGAGATCCAAACTCCTTTTCGGCCTCACCGGTCTGGTCCTGCTATCTCAGCGGGATCTAAAACAATAAAGGGAGAAGGGGTGAGAATAAATCTCAGCAAGCTATTATGGATGCAACAATATGCCATATAATATGCAACACATAAACAGGTTGCTCATAGTCACATTGGTAAAGCGGTAAACACATTACGTTACCTCCTTTTTACCTTTTCCATCTGAATAATATGTAGTACAACGGCGGGAGTAATACTCCACCCATTTATGAACTGCTTAGGCATATTCACATCTTATAAGACCCATGTTTCGGGGAAACATATAAGATATCAGCAATCTGTAAGGCTTTTGGCACGATACAGAAGCTGTAACCCCAGTCTGTGGCCTCAGAGGGGAGCGGTCACAGGTATAATGTAATCTGAGCACCTTATGGAACAATTTCTCATAAGTGATCGTATTCCATTATACCCCCTATGATCAGCTGATATAAACACATTTAAACACGTAATAGATACTTGAAAATAAATCCACACTTTGGGATATCAACATATAACATGGTACTATTACTCATGTTAAATCACCACAATAGTGTAACATATATATAAATACTATTGAATAACAATAATCCAACACAGGGTATTAATACTCATGCTCAAACCAACGAAGTAGTGCAACATGTATTTTAACACTATGTACACCACCAACTATGAATATGCAATCACATATGGGCACAATGTATATCAATTAAGCCCTACATATTTATTACACAATATTGGATACCTTCTATAAGGGTCCAAGAATAAATTACCAAGTTTTGATAACTTTGGTTAAAGTCTCACAAGTGACCTTTAACCATTTTTCGGACTATTTTAAAAAGCCTTACTTATATCATTTTGGTCCATTTAAGATTCCATTATAAAGTACTAATGTTATACTAGAATTATAGTCAAAGAGGATTTGAAAATATTTTAGGTAAACTAGGGTTTCAAAGCATGGAAAATGGTTCAGAGGCTGCAGGGCAGGGCACGACTTGTGCCCTAGGGCACGACTCGTGCCACCTTAAACCCCATTCTGATTCAGTCGTCCCCAAAATGGCACGAACAGTCACGACTGAAAGGCACGACTCGTGCCTCAGGGCACGACTCATGCCCTTGCCCAGAAAACAAGCTGAAGTTCAACATCAGCTACCCAAGGCAAGAAATAACCAGCTTCACTCCTACTCAGCTATACAAAATAGACCAACATCAGTATATATATATATGTATTCCATACCATTAAACATACTCCCTCCATGCCATATACCATGTCTACCCCATCTTCCCATTTCATACCAAACCATACTACCACCATTGCCATGTTCATTCAACCACCACCCAATTTCTTTCCATTTCCAAAGCCAAGTAAAATGATTCAACAATACCAAATCTCATTTATAACACATATTATCATCATTTAACTTGGTATAAATAATTATTGAAAAGAATCATAATAACTTACAAAATATGTCGAAATAAAAAGAAGCTTTGATCGGCTATATTTGTTCTACTTGACTCCCTGAGCGATAATATGAAGTCAAAACTAAGAACGGATTAACGGTTGAATTTTAGGAAATTTCGGAAGGTAACCCTAGGTTAAAAGTACTTCTTGGCTGAGAGAGAAAGAGAGAGAACTGAGGGAGATAAATAGCTTCTGGGAGAAGCTTTGAAAAGGTTTTTATAAATCAATTTCCAACTAAGCTCCTCCAAATTATAAATCCTACAACCAATCACCTTATACTTATATTTACACTAAAACTCCTCAAGACTTTTATAACCTTTTCTTTAAAATTTCAAATATTGTAACTTTACTACAAAATTTTCCATTTATCCATTTAGACATTATATAATTAAAATTAATTTATTAACATCTAAAATCACGTAAATTAGCAAATTATGCAAATAAACACATAGCCATTCAAATTTTCATATAGGGCCTAACATGAGATGCAATGCACCCCACCCCCATGTGCTCCACGTGTGACCAAAATGATGCCTAGGTTTAGGATCGTGACAGGGTGGAAGAGGGATGAGGGGATCAGGGTTGGAAGGGGAAGGGGGCTAATATATAAATTTGTATTGTAGCCCTTTTATTTTAATAATTTACACTTAAAATCTTTAGTAATTGTGTTGTTTCAATTGCAATGATTTTCCTATTTTGCCCTATAAATAGTGGGTCACATGCATTGCATATGTCATTTAACTGGAAAAATGGATTTCGTTATCCCTAGGTAACTTAAACGAGAATCCAAAACAAATGAGGTACTGTGGTTGCAACGAAAACTAGTTTAGCTATAAAAATAAAACAAACCCTATAGTTGGGATCATTGGCGAGGCCAGGATTTTTTTGTAAGGATGGCAATGTGAGGACTCTCCCCAACACCAGGACCTATAAACTCGTGTCCCAAGCTGGAGGGTCCCCAAAATACACCTTTTAAAAAAAAACTTTTCTTTATTAACTTGAAAAGTATAATAATCCTTTTTCAAATCAATTTCTAAATAAACCCTCTTCATGGAGGTAATATATAAACCTACTTTCAAAATCATAACCTGTTTAAATACAAACAGTATAGATATACATGCTTACACAAGCCAATTTTAAACAAAACCAACTCCCAGGTTTAAATACAACACAATATCCTGAAAACCTGTTTATAACAGATTTATATACAAAACTTTCCCCAAAAAGAATAACCTCAACCACGAACTCCAACTCCCAGCCATAACATACCCTGACAACCCAAAAGATGTCCAAACTCCTCCCCGGCCTCACAGGTCCGGTCCTCCTGTCTCAGCGGGATCTAAAACAATAAAGGGAGAAGGGGTGAGAATAAATCTCAATAAGTTATTATGTATGCAACAATATGACATATAACATGCAACACATAAATAGGTTGCTCATAATCACATTGGGAAAATAGTAAACACTTTACGTTACCTTTCCCGCCTGAATAATAGTCATATAAAACATATAAGTCTCCCGGTATCCGTAAGGCGGTTGGCACGATACGAAGTGGCCAATTATAATGTAATGACTCCTAGCTATCTGTAAGGCTTGTTAGCACGATACAGTAGTGGCCAATCCCACGCCTGTAACCACAGACGTGCCATGTCACAATATAATGTAACATTCCCAGCTATCTGTAAGGCTTCTAGCACGATACAGCAGTGGCTAATCCCACGCCTGTGGCCAAAAGATGTTCCAAGTCATAGGTATACTGCAATTCAATCACTTATAGAACAAATCTATACTTGATTGTATCCCACTATACTCATAACAGCAGTTCATATAAGCACATTCAAGTACATAAACAGTTACTTGAAATTACATCCACCCATTGGGATATCAATAGATAACATGTTAATATTAATCATGTCAAACCATTTTCACAGTGCAACTTACCTTGTAAACACTGTTGAATAATGCCAAACCAATAACATGGTATAATACTCATGCTCAAACCAATGAAATAGTGCAACACGTATTTAAACACAATATGCACAACCAACCATGAATATGCAATCATATAGGGGCACAATGTATATCAAGTAAGCCCTACATATCCATGTCGTACTATTACACACCTTCTATAAAGGTTCCATATCAATTTACCAAGTTTTTATCAACTTTGGTCAAGTTGCACAATTGACTTTCAACCATTTTCGGGACAATATTTAAAGTCCTTCCCAATATCAATTTGGACCATTTAAGGTTCCATTGCATAGTACTAAAGTTGTACTAGAAGTATAGTCATAAAGGGACTAAATTCATACTAATTTTCTTAGGTCCACAAGCTTGCAAAGTCAGCCCCAGAACACAGTCCTGGGCACGAGTCGTGCCCAACCCCCGCACGACTGATTGGATTATCACGACTACCCTTCACGACTACAACCAAAGGGTCATGACTGTCGCACAACTGAACCAAACATGGTCACGACTCATGCTACAGGGCACGAGTCATGCCCAACACCGGTTTATTTGTTACTTGGGACAACATCGGCACCAAGAAACAACTACTAGTTCTCAGTTTCTGCCCCTACCAAGTGCCATAATTTAACTCCCCACATCAGTATATTGAGTTCTAACCCATACATATACTCCCTCCATGCCATATAACACGTATAAACCACTACTCTATACATTTCAAACCAACTAAGTATTCAAATTCAACCCAACTCATTTTCTTTCCATTTCAAACACCCAAGTAGATGATCCAATAATTCCCAATTTCATTTATATCACATATTATCATCATTTACTTGGTATGAACAATTATTTGAACCAAATCATAATAACTTACCAAAGTAGGTCAAAATGAAAAGAAGATTTGATCGGCTCTAAATGATCCACTCACTTTCCCGATCAATAATATGTAATCAAAACCCGAAACGGATTATCAGTTGAATTGATACGAATTTCCGAAGGTAACCCTAGGTTATAAGATGAAATGTAGGGAGAAGAGTACTGAGAAAGAAAGGAAAAATGAAGGTTCTGGCAAAGGTTTTGATATTTATATAACATAATTACAGTTAAGCTCCTCCAAGATTCACTTCCTACAATCCACTACCTTAAAGTTACATTTACACTCTAGCTCCTCACTACCTTTTATAACATTTCAATTAAAATTTCAAATGTTATAACTTTAGTACATTGATTCCAAATTATTCCAATTAGACATTATATAATTTAAATTAATATAATAACATCTAAAATCACGATAAATGATCAAATTATCCAAATAAACACATAATCAATCCATATATCAAATAATGCATAATATGAGATGCAATGCACCTCACCCCCCACGTGCTCCACGTGTGTCCAAAATGGTGCCTAGATTTAGAGTCATGAAACTCACTCCCCTTTAAATAAAATTCATCCCGAATTTGGACTTTACTTACATGCATGATTAAACAAATTAGGATACTTCTGTCTCATCTCAAATTCCAATTCCCAAGTAGCTTCCTCAATGGTGTGATTCGTCCACAGAACTTTCACCACAGGAATACTCTTGGTACGCAATTCCCGGACCTGCCACTCCAGAATCCGTAATGGTACCTCCACATAGGACATATCTGCCTGAATATCCTCGGGAGGAGAACTCAAGACATGAGAGGAATCATAACAGTATTTCCTCAACATGAAAACATGAAACACATCATGGAGAGAAGAAAGAGATAGAGGTAGAGCCAATCGATAGGCTAGCTCACCCACCTTCTCTAATACCTCAAATGGACCAACAAATCTAGGAGCCAACTTTCCTTTGTTGCCAAACCTTTTAATCCCAATTCTTGGTGAAATCTTCAAGAACACAAAATCACCAACCTGGAATGATAACTCTCTTCTTCTGGTGTCGGCGTAGCTCTTCTGTCGACTCTGGGCTGTCCTCAATCTGTCACGGATCACTTTGATCTTCTTAGTTGAGTCTCTAACCAAGTCTGGACCCCAAAGTCTAGCTTCACCAACCTCATCCCAACACATTGGGGACCTACATTTTCTCCCATACAATGCCTCATATGGTGCCATATCAATGCTGGATTGGTAGCTATTGTTATAGGCAAATTCCACTAAAGGCAAATGGTCTTCCCAAGATAAATGGAAGTCCATCACACAAGCCCGTAGCATGTCCTCAAGAATCTGAATGGTTATCTCAGTCTGCCCATCAGTCTGAGGATGAAATGCTATACTAAAACTCAACTTGGACCCCAAGGCTTCATGCAAAGCCCTTCAAAACCGCGAGGTGAATCTAGGATCCCTATCAGATACAATTTTGACAGGTATTCCATGCAATCTCACAATCTCGCGAATGTACAACTGAGCCAATCTCTCCAATGAATACTTGGTTGAAACTGGTAGAAAATGAGCCGATTTGGTCGGTCTATCCACAATCGCCCCATATAGCATCCATCTTCCTCAAAGTAGGGAAATCCAGTCACAAAATCCATAGAAATGCCTTCCCACTTCCATTCGAAATATCTAGTGGTTGCGGTAGTCCCGTTGGCCTCACGGTGTTCTGCTTTGATGCGTTGTCAAGTCGACACTTTGATACGAATTCTGCAATCTCCTTTTTCATACCATTCCACCGGTAATCTCTCTTCAAGTCTGATACATCTTGGTACTTCCAGGATGAATAGCAAATCGAGATTTGTGGCCATCCTCTAATACCGCCTTTTGATCTCTAGGGAAGAAGGTACACAGATTCTGCCCTTGAATGTCAAAATCCCATCCTTATTCAACCCAAACTCCCCGGTCTTTCCATCTTGTAACTTTTCCAAAATTGTCTTTAATTCATTATCATTCTGTTTGAGCTTCGAAAGATCCCCATAGAGAGTAGGAACAGCTCTGACATTTGCAAATAACATATCACCTCTCAACTCTCGAGACACCAAGGCTGATAAATGAGCCTTGCGGCTAATGGCATCAGCTACCACATTAGCCTTCCCGGGATGTTAGGAAATAACACAATCATAGTCCTTCAGAATCTCCAACCAACGCCTCTGTCTGTTGTTCAATTCCTTTTGGGTAAACAAGTACTTCAGGCTCTTATGATCAATGAATATCTCAAATTTGGCGCCATATAAATAATGTTTCCACTTATGCAAGGCAAAGACAATAGCGGCTAACTCCATATCGTGGGTAGGATAATTGCATTTCATTGGTGATAACTTCCTCGAAGCATACGCAATTACCTTCCCATTTTGCATATGGACACAACCCAATCCTTCTTTAGAGGCATCACTAAAAATAACAAAATTCTCGCAACCCTCTGAAAGTGTAAGAATAGGAGCTGAAGTCAATCTGTTTTTCAACTCGGTAAAGCCAGCTTCACACTTGGCATCCCAAACAAATGGTATATCCTTCCGAGTCAATCTGGTCAACGGAGTTGCAATTCTCGAAAATCCCTCTATAAATCTTCGATAATACCCCGCTAAGCCGTGGAAACTACAAACCTCGATCCTTTGTAGAAAGTTTCCGGTTGACTACGGCCTCAATCTTTGCGGGATCCACAAAGAATACCGATCTTGGATACCACGTGACCCAAGAAAAAATGCATTCAAGCCAAAATTCACATTTAGTGAACTTTGCAAATAACTGTTTCTCATGAAGCACTGATAAAACAATTCTCAAGTGCCTCTCGTGATCTTCCCTGGATTTTGAGAATACCAGTATATCATCAATAAAAATCACCACAAAACTGTCAAGATACGACTTGAAGATCCTATTCATCATGTCCATAAATACTGCTGGTGCGTTGGTCAACCCAAAAGGCATAACAAGAAATTCATAATGCCCGTACCTTGTTCTGAAAGTTGTTTTAGAAACATCATCTGGTTTGATTTTCAACTGATGGTATCCGCTACGCAAGTCAAGCTTGGAATATATAACGGAACCTTGAAGTTGATCAAATAAATCATCAATATGAGGAAGAGGATATTTGTTTTTGATAGTAGCTTGATTCAACAATCTGTAATCAATACATAACCTCAAAGTACCATCCTTCTTCTTGACAAATAAAACTGGTGCTCCACAGGGTGAAACACTTGGGCGAATGAAACCCCGGTCTAACAATTCCTGCAACTGAATTTTCAACTCTTTTAACTCAGCTGGAACCATTCTGTAAGGTGCTTTAGAAATGGGTGAAGTACCTGGCAATAAGTCAATACAGAACTCCACCTCTCTATCCGGAGGCATAGAATACTCAGTTGAGAATACATCGCTAAACTCATTCACAATTGGAACACAAGATAGCTCAGGAGACTTCTTACTAGAGTCTAACACATATGCCAAGTATCCCTCACACCCTTTTGATAACATTTTTCTATCCTTTAATGCAGATATAACGTGAAAGCCAAATAAAGACTTATCAGCATCAAATATAAACACAAGCACATCAGGCATAGAAAAGGTGTCTCGCTTTCTGCGACAGTCCACCAAGGCATGACAATAACTCAACTAGTTCATGCCTAAAATAACATCAAAATCTTGGATTAGTAACTCTACCAAATCCACTGGCAATACATGCCCACATATAATCACCTCACAATCATGATAGATCAAAGTGAATTCGAGGCACTCTCCCACAGGAGTAGAAACCTCTAGCACATAAGGCAACAACTTAGGCAACTTATGCAATGTAAATGCAAAATGAGATGCCACATAAGAATGGGACGATCCAGGGTCGATAAGAATACGAGTCTGACACCTGAGACAGGGACAATACCTCTAATGACCGTTGTGGGATCTACCGCGCCTCGACCCAAGGCAAACACTCTACCTTGCACTCTCTCCTTAGGCTTCCCCTCAACATCCCTCTTTGCCTCAACTCTTGACTGGTCACCCTGCTGTCTGTTACCTAGAGCTTGACCCCATCGAGGTTTGGGAAAATCTCTTCTGAAATGCCCCACTTCTCCACAATTCATGCACTTTCCTTGTTTTCTCCAACAACTGTCTTCAGAATGTCCCACCTTCTTACATAAATTGCAAACAGTCCCAAACTGGCTGGAGACAGAACGAGTGGAAACTGTAACATTTCCCCCTTTGGTCACTCCAGAAGTTGAAGGCTTTGGCTGACTCTTGGTTTGCCCTGAACTCTGGCCTGAAAACTTAGGTTTAATTCCACTACCTTCAGTTTTGCCCCGATGTTCTTCAATATCATTTTCAATTCTGTAAGCCATGTTCACTACTGCTTGATAATTGGGGAAATCATGTGTCAACAACTGCTTGCGGAACTCCACTCTCAGTCCCTTCACAAACCTATAGACTCTCCTGCCTTCATCTGGTACTAAATGTGGACAATACCTTGCCAGCTCTGTGAATTTTGCCGAATACTGAGCCACTGCCATTGTCCCCTGCTCGAGCTTCAGAAACTCTACCTCTCTCTTGTCTCTGGTAATCACTGGAATATAATGTTCTTTAAACCTTCCGGTGAAGTTGTCCCAAGTTTGGGGCGTGTGGTCCCGCTACCAACTCTCCTTAAGTATTTGCCACTAGTGTTCTGCAGGACCTTCCAATTTGAACACCGCACATCTTACCTTCTCCTCGTCTGTACTTTCCATTGACAAAAAGATTTTATTCATAGCTTCCAACCATCTTTCTGCTATCACTGGATCTGGATCCCCGTTGTAGCTTGGTGGAGTCATTTTGATAAACTTTTCTAACCATGTGCTGGCCTTCCCTCGGGTTCTTTGTTGTGCCTATCCACGAGCCGCCATATTACGAAGGAACACCACGAACATAGCCATCATTTCAGCATTCTGGTTTCCCCCATCTCCTATATCACCAATGTTTTCCTGATCCCTCTGCTGGTCACCACCGGTTCCAGCCATTACACCAATCCCTGCATTAAACACTTGACGTCAGATATCACACACTCCCCCTAAGACTAGACATCTACCCTTGACTTCTAGCCAAAGCTCTGATACCAACTGTGAGGACTCTCCCCAACTCCAGGACCTATAAACTCGTGTCCCAAGCTGGAGGGTCCCCAAAATACACCTTTAAAAAATCTTTTCATTATTAACTTGAAAAGTATAATAACCCTTTTTCAAATCAATTTCAAAATAACCCCTCTACATGGAGGTGATATATAAACACCTTTCAAAATCCTAACTTTGTTTAAATACACACAGTATGGATATACGAGGCTTACACAAGCCAATTTTAAACAAAACCAACTCCCCGGTTTAAATACAACACAATATCCACGAAAACACTGTTTATAACGGTTTTATATAAAAAACTTTCCCCAAAAAAATAACCTCAACCACGACCCCCAACTCCCAGCCATAACATACCCTGACAACCCAAAAGATGTCCAAACTCCTCCCCGGCCTCACCGGTCCGGTCCTTCTGTCTCAGCGGAATCTAAAACAATAAAGGGAGAAGGGGTGAGAATAAATCTCAGCAAGCTATTATGTATGCAACAATATGCCATACAATATGCAACACATAAACAGGTTGCTCATAATCACATTGGAAAAACATTAAACACTTTACGTTACCTTTCCCGCTTTGAATAATCAGTCATATAAAACATATAACTCTCCCAGCTATCCGTAAGGCGGTTGGCACGATACAGAAGTGGCCAATTATAATGTAATGACTCCCAGCTATCTGTAAGGCTTGTTAGTACGATACAGCAGTTGCCAATCCCACGCCTGTAACCACAGACGTGCCATGTCACAATATAATGTAACATTCCTAGCTATCTGTAAGGCTTCTGGCACGATATAGCAGTGGCTAATCCCACGTCTGTGGCCAACAGACGTGCCAAGTCATAGGTATCTTTGCAATTCAATCACTTATAGAACAAATCTATACTTGATTGTATCTCACTATACCCATAACAACAGTTCATATAACCACATTCAAGTACATAAATAGTTACTTGAAATTACATCCACCCATTGGGATATCAATATATAACATGTTAATATTAATCATGTCAAACCATTTCCACAGTGCAACTTACCTTGTAAACACTGTTGAATAATGCCAAACCAATAACATGGTATAATACTCATGCTCAAACCAATGAAATAGTGCAACACGTATTTAAACACAATGTGCACAACCAACCATGAATATGCAATCATATAGGGGCACAATGTATATCAAGTAAGCCCTACATATTCATGTCGTACTATTACACACCTTCTATAAAGGTTCCATATCAATTTACCAAGTTTTTATCAACTTTGGTCAAGTTGCACAATTAACTTTCAACCATTTTCAGGACAATATTTAAAGTCCTTCCCAATATCAATTTGGACCATTTAAGGTTTCATTGCATAGTACTAAAGTTGTACTAGAAGTATAGTCATAAAGGGACTAAATTCAAACTAATTTGCTTAGGTCCACAATCTTGCAAAGTCAGCCCCAGAACACAGTCCTGGGCACGAGTCGTGCCCAACCCCCGCACGACTGATTGGATTATCACGACTACCCTTCACGACTACAACCAAAGGGTCATGACTGTCGCACGACTAAACCAATCATGTTCACGACTCGTGCTACAGGGCACAAGTCGTGCCCAACACCAGTTTCACTGTTACTTGCTGGACAACATCAGCACCGGCAAAACAACTACAAGTTCTCAGTTTCAGCCCATACCAAGTGCCATAATTTAACTCCCCACATCAGTATATTGAGTTCTAACCCATACATATACTCCCTCCATGCCATATAACACGTATAAACCACTACTCTATAAATTTCAAACCAACTAAGTATTCAAATTCAACCCAACTCATTTTCTTTCCATTTCAAACACCCAAGTAGATGATCCAATAATACCTAATATCATTTATATCACATATTATCATCATTTACTTGGTATGAACAATTATTTGAACCAAATCATAAAAAAATTCAACCCAACTCATTTTCTTTCCATTTCAAACACCCAAGTAGCACTACCAGAAAAAGGTCATTTAGCGACGGAAATTTTCGCCGCTAAAATTAAATTTCCGTCGCTAAAAATAATCACCGGCGGAAAAATTCCGTCAATGGTCCGCCGCTACCAGCCCGTTGCAGTGCTCCAACGGGTCAATTTCCGCCGGTATTTTTTTATTTTACCGACAGAATTTAATTCCGCCGGTGAATTAATGGTTCTGACGACGGAAAATTCATTGCTAAATTAATTTAATTTAATTAAATTTTCATTTCATTTGCGGAAATTTGCGTCATTGTAATAAAAATTAATTTAATTAAATTAATTTCTGCGGCGGAAATTTCCGTCGCTGTAATAAAAATTAAATTAAAATAAATTAATTTCAGCGGCGGAAATTTCCGTCGCTGTAATAAAAATTAAATTAAAATAAATTAATTTCAGTGGAAATTACTGTCATTGAAATTATTTAATTTTAATTTAAATTTTATTACGGCGACGGAAATTTCCGCCGCTGAAATCAAAATTAAATAAAAATTAAATGATTATAGCGGCGGAAATTCCGTCGCTAAAATAAAAATTAATTAAAATAAATTAATTTCAGAGACGGAAAATTCCGCCGCTGAAATTAATTTATTTTAATTAATTTTTATTTCAGCGACGGAATTTTCGCCGCTATAATCAAAAATTAAATTCGCTGAAATTAATTTCAGCGACGGAATTCGTCGGCGATTACGAAATAAATTAAAAAAATAATTTAAAATATCAATAAACCAAAATTTTTGTACCTGATATAACATTTCAATTTATAAAACTAAAACTATAAAAACTAAAAATCAAATATCATCGTACCAAATAAAAACTAAATATCACCGTACCACCGTACCAATTCGGGAGGGGGGAGAGGGGGGGAGGGGCTCCCGCGGGTATCAAATGTCTCAAATGTTTACAAACAAGTATAAATTAATACAAAAAAGTCTAAAAAAGTCCGCAATCAACTCGGGGGAGGCTGGAAATTACCCTGGAAGTCCTGGCCGAGATGAGCCATCAACAGTGCCAATTGTCTTTGAGTCTCTGCATGTTGTCTTTGAATCTCTGCATGACGCCGATCATTCTCCTCCTGCATCTGCGTCTGAACCGCCAAAGCCTCCGCAAGCTTTGCCCGCTCGCGTTTCTCCTCCTCCAACGCAGCCTCTAGAGTGTCAACCCTCGGATCATACGTGGGCGGGGCATCATTTCACCGACGGCCGGTCGACGTCGACGGGCATTGCCGCCCGTAATCCCCCATCCCTAACACTCGGGCTCCTCTCTTTGAATGTCCCTCAGAGGTGACCGAGTGCCAAACATCAGGCACGAAGGGGACGGGCTCGCCGGGAGGCGTTCCTTCGGGAACAACGACGGCTTGATATGCGGCTTTGTCAAAATAAAACAAACAATTATAATCACATACACAATGTAAGGTACATAAATTAATTTACTTATTCAAAATCAAGTCATTTAATGATAGTTTACTTACAAAGGCATTAGCGGGCGATCGTCAACCCATTGCGGAGGTTGATCGGGCGGCGTAGAATTCCGAAGATGGGTGCTAGCGTAAACATCCACAAAGCGATATTCGGACCATGCTTCCTTTCCTATAAATAAAATAAGCGAGATTATTACTTTGAAATTGTATAAATGCAACATTTAAACTGATTTAAAAGCATGCATACACTACATTTACACTAAAACCATGGATTTCATAGCATCAACATGGCTCCCAGCTAACATACGTACATAAACCTATTTAAAAGCATCCATACACTACTACATTTAAACTAACATACATACCATGCGGTCGTGATGCTCGGCGACCGTGAGCGTCCCCATGGTATGCATCGCCGCCGACCCCGAGGAGCCTGCTCTATTGGCCTTGGCCTATTCGGATATAGCCTTCGCCGCATCCGACCCCCAATATTCGCAAAATTGACGAAACACCTCCTCGGTCATCCAAGTAGGGCAAGAGGGCTGTTGTCCCGCCGCGAGCCGATTAGTATAATGATTTCTCTTCTTGGTACCTATAAAAAATATGAATATCTCGTAAACATATAATGATGACATTATAAAATTAAAAGAGTATAATCATTGTTAATTAAACTAATTAAGGATAGATAAATATGTTACAAATATGATCCTTAAATAGCTTGTGAGCCTGTTCATTGAAAACATATCTAGCCGTCGCCTCGCTTATTGACTCATCCCAATAATATTTCCCCTACAACATATAATGATAACATTACAAAACTAAAAGAGTATAATCATTATTAATTATAACATTTTAATAACAAACTAACATTTAAGTTTTAAATAAAAACCATTAACACATTACCTTAAACTCCTCCCACGCATCCTCCTTCTGCCTCGGTGGCAATTTTTTCCAGTTGGGCCAAAACTCGATCATTTTCCGAGACCACCAGTATTGCCCGATCTTAGTCCCTGTGGTGGGGTATCCACCTACAAACCTGCCAAGTATATTTATACAATAACATTTTAACTTAAATAATGAATTATATATAAAACAAAAAGGAACCAACTTATATCAAATTAATGAAGAGTTACTTACTGCTCATAATGTGATGATATCCGGACAAAGATCCTCCCCTCAGAATCGACAGTAGTCTGAGTACCGGCCCCGCAGGTGGAGCTAGTACTCTGCGAGAAGGGTCGACATCATCGGTACCGGATCGGGACGATTGCGTCCCAGTAATCAATGTGTAGATGGGCTTAGTCTTCTTACCCTTACCCTTACTACTAGAACTCATATATGTATTATAGTAAAAATATTAAAATATACAACTTTAACAATAGGAAACAATATATTCACAATACATCTAAAACTTTAAAGTTCTAATAATCTAAAGCATTCACAATACATATAAAACTTTAAACTATTAATAATATAAAGCATTCACAATACATATAAAACTTTAAAGTTCTAATAATCTAAAGCATTCACAATATATATAAAACGACGGATATTAAAAATAATCTAAAGCATTCACAATACATATAAAACTTTAAAGTTCTAATAATCTAAAGCATTCACAATACATATAAAACTTTAAAGTTCTAATAATCTAAAGCATTCACAATACAATTTTAAACTTTAAACTATTATTAATCTTCGTCCCCATCATCATCACTGGACTCTGAATTACTACAAAACTCGAGTTCTTCATCTTCGTCTTCGGACTCTGATGAATCAAACTCTTGTTCCTCTTCCTCTTCCTCTTTCTCTTCCTCTTCCTCTTCCTCTGATTCATCAATATCAATGTGCGCGAGATGACCTGAACGAGGCGGAGGAGTTGGCAAATTCACTGGTAATATATCCTCCTCGGGTTCATCAACATTTTGAGGAATATGAGTGACATCATCTAATGGATGATTAGCTGATGAAACATTAGGTGGCACTGGCATTTCATCCTCTTGATAGGGTGTTTCTAATGACGACTTTGTAGTTGTCGACGAGGGTAGGTTGTCAATCATGCTTCTAGCCTTGGTCATCCAGACAGCCCACCATCCGTCGGGTCGCGGACGAGGGTAGGGAGTCATGTATACCTGTTGTGCTAGAGATGCTAAGATGAAGACGTCGTCGCCATTATGTCTGGACGAGTCCTTTACATCGATGAGGTCAAATATGGCGTGCTTCTTAACACCTCGCACAGCATCCCGCCAATCACAATTGAACAAGACAACACTGTTTCTACCCAAATACTCCACCTCGACTACTTCTTTCGGGACGCCATAATAATCAAGGTTTCCTTTAAGCTTCACACCGCTATTCCACGTCAATTTAGAGTCCCCGTAAGCTTTGGTATGAAACACATAGCCATTCACGAAATAACCGTTGTATAAATGAACGTTCAAGTACGGAGATGATGCTAAATGTCTTAACCTCGCAGCTTTGGCATCACCCGGATGTTCAGCTATCTATAAGACAATATTGTAACCAATTTAATACAATTTTAAGATTGAATGTTTAAAGAAGTGTATAGAATAAATTTGAATGAAACGAAATATTTACATATTTCCTTAGCCAGTTTGGAAATTCTCTTTCTGTCCTAGTTGCGATGAGTTCTGGAGATAAATCCTGAGCTAAATCTTCAAACATTCTGCAATAGGGTTAAACAAGGCATTTCATATGCAGGTAATTAAACATGCATAATTTAATCGACGAGGCTGTAAGTACCCCAATCTGGATCACACCCCTTTCAAACACACGGGAAACACCGCAGACTCATCAACACAGTCTCGACGACCCCTCTCACTCAAAACCCTCTCTAAACCCCCAACCAAACCAAGGAAGGAGCCTTTCTGGGATAAAAAGGGACAAAAGGACCTTTCAGGAATTTTCAGAAATTGGAAAAGCAATAATGGTCCGTACGGACCTCTTTGCTTTAATAATTACTGAATCTTCTTAAAGTCCACAATATTCCCTCAAATCCCGGGGAAAATGATTACCCTCATGCTTAGTTGGTCCGTACGGACCTCTTTGCATGCAAGATGGTCCGTACGGACCTTATTGCATAGGGAACACCATAATTACAGAATATTCACCATCATCACATATTCCCTCAAATCGAGGAAAACCAAAATTACGGATAACCGAGGGAGGTCCGTACGGACCTCTTTGCAATTTTTTCCTACTATAAATAGAGGGCTCCCCTCCCATTTTCGAGACACACCTCCCTCTTCTCTCTTCCTCCCTTAGCCTTCGGCTCCCCTCTAAGTCCTCTCGAGGCATTCCCGGCCCCTTTCGGATCCTTCCGAGCCCTCGTGGTGCTCAGAAGCCTCCCGGCGCTCCCGAGACGCTCCGCGGCTGCCGAGGCACTCTCGAGGTACTCTGAGCCCCTCGTGGTACTCAGAGGCCTTGCACAGTCTTTCCACGGTGTCCGGCTCTTTCCGAGTCAAACCGGCGATCCCAAACCACGCCGAAACTACGCCCGAGTGACTCACGCCACCACAACGCACGCCGAACCTCCCGCCCGAGTGATCCCGACGATCCCCACGCACGCCGAACCTCTGCCCGAACGCGGCTGCAACCTCGGCTCATGCCGAAACTCTGTCCGCGGACAAACGGCATCTCACGAAGCAATCCAGTTCATGCAGGCGCTACTCCGACCTCAAACACTATTCCTCAGCGGAAGACAGACACAAACCAACATTGGTAAGGCTTCCTTCCATTACTATTTCAATACATTTCCATACATAGCATACAATGTAGACATCCGATACAGCATGCATTTTTAAAAGCACACACACACACAACATTTAAAGGATATTAGGGGTATCCGAAAGACTCGTTTTACGAGGCGACTCGGGTGAGCTCTAATATTCTAATATTCTCTTCCCGAGGAGTCATCTGACCTCCGAACTCAAAATCTCATCACACAAAAACAGTTTAAAATTATCTTTAAACTGATGCCCTTTTTCAATGTTTTGGGCTTAATAAAAACGGCGTGGCGACTCTACAAAATGCGAAAGCAAAACGGCGAGAACGAACCGCTCCAACGCGAAAGATTGCCAGATGCCGGGGCTGCGAAGCCTTCTCGGATCCGGGCTATTTCAGTTGGCGACTCCGCTGGGGAATTTTTGTTTTAAAATCTTTTTAAACAAAACAAAAGATTTTTAAAACGATGATGAGGGTCAAACTTTCATTTTACCCCTTCCTTTAACTGTTGTGTGTGTGTGCACGTGCTTTACTTTTTATTTTACAAAAAAAAATAAAAATACAAAAAAAATGCATTAATATACATCTGTGCATACATTTAAAATTCTTCAAAAACTTCTGTTTTACTCAGAAAAAGAATTTTAGAGACCACACACTACGCGCCTTCTTTGCCTCGGTTACACCGCACACTACTCACATTGCCTCGGTTACACCGCACGCTACGCGCATCTTTGCCTCGGATACACTGCACACTACAACCCTCGGCCGGAGTGGTCTCGGTTGCGATCCGTTTGGTCTTCCTAGGCCTCTTGGATGCGCGCGGGATCATTCCAAACATCCCATCCTAGCCAAGCGTCAACCACCGCACGTTTGAGTCTTGAGTCACACTCTGTCCGGACTCGGTTGGTTTTACCCGGTCCAGTGTCATACGGCTGGATACATATACCATGCCAGGCCATTTTACGAGTCAAGGCTCGGAACTCAAGATCCCTTGCGCAAGCAAAGCGATGAAAAGGTCATGCTAAAATCTTGACCTCGATCTTGATTTCGGCTACACCTGAACGATGTTCCGTCCCGAATATACATCCATGCTCACATGACACCATGTCATCACGCCTTTGATACGTCGGCCATGACAATATGACCCGGCCAACGCCCAACGTCACGAGATCCCTTGCGCAAGCAAGGTAAAGAGAAGGTCATGCCGAACTCTTGACACGATCTTGACTCGGTGGCGGCTCGGTTCACTATTCACATGGCTAACGCGTCAAAACGAACATGACGAGGCTCGGTCCTTAGGTTCGATTTTTATTTTAGGCCGGTGGAAACCGCTTGCACTATAGGACCCTCGCACAGGGGTCCATCCGCTGGGATGTCGAAATACGGGTGCAAAACGAGGGCTTATAGCCGCACGAGATGGTCTCCATCGACCCGGGATCTAGCATAGTTGCGAAAAAGAAGAGCAATCTTTTCCAACCTACCTAGGATTACGAGAAAACATGTTTTAAGTAAATTAAAACAACAAAAAAAAATCATAAAAGAAACGGAAACCGCATGCCACGTGAGCTTTCCCCTTTTATCCCGTTAGGCCATTCCGTGTCTAAACCTTGCCCGTCACCCCCTCCATTAACGGAGAGTGGTCGAGAGTACCCAGGGAACCCGTCTCCAAGTGTCAAAACAAGAAGGTCCTACCTCCTTCCCGGCTCTGTCACCGGGACGGTCAGTCAATTCCCATGGCCAAGTCGGTGGATAACAACGATGAGAACGGGACCTTACCCCCAAGAAATTTCCCAACATTGGAAGAAGTTTGGCGGGTCCTCATGACTATCGAGAAACGTCAAGGTGAGCAACAAGCCTGGATCGAAGGTGCCATGCACCACTTGAACATTAGCCGCTGACTACACAGGGCTTCCCAAGTCATGATTGCTCCTACGGCCTCTAACGTCTCTCATTGTCTCCCGAAGTCAACTGTTACCCTCATACGAGCCATGTAGTTATGACGTAAGGCCACAAGACCTTCCGGAGGAAAGCTTGCCCATCCGGCCTCCACGAGGTCCGGTACCACCGCTGAACAACGAACACATCTGGTGGGACGTCTGCGATTGCGGTGCTTGTGCGGAAATGGAATTCCGGGATGCAATGAACGAGGGCCGTCCTCGACGAAAGAAGAAGCTATCTTCTCAACAAAAACTGAAAAAGAGGTACGAATCCGGTGATCCACAGTCGGAACCCTTGGAGAACCCTCGGGAAAGTTTGACTACTATGTCATTTACTCCAGCAAGTCTAGCTCGGCACAAGGCCATGGCAATGTCTGCTCCATGATCAGTTGGGACGAGCTTCGCACCGCCACCGAAGGCCCGAAGGTCCAGATAATCCAACCCCTGTCTTGGGAAGATCTCCAAGCCACTATTGATGCTTCAGTAAAGGCTATGACAGTGAACGAATTGAAATGCGCGGTCGGCCTTATGCCAATCGGGCTCCTCCCACTACGTAAATAGGAGAGACAAGCAAAACCATAGGACCCGAAGTGAACGTTCGACACGTTCGGTCAAATCCCGATGAATCCTCCACGGACGGACAAAAGGCCGGCCATACACGAGCCACGGGCGAAAAGGGGCCCTATGCAAAAGAAGTGAAATCTTGGACCCAAAGTGAAGATCCTGTCTTGACACGGCTCAAGCGCACTCAGGCTAACATCTCACTATGGTCCTTACTCACTTCATCTTACCCGCACAAGCTCAAGCCGGAAGAAAGCTGGCCTGGACCATGGTTCCCATCACAGTGACACCTGATGAAGCAGTTCAGATGATTGGCAACGTTAATTACAGCAATATCATCACCTTCACAGAGCTCGACCTTCCAAAATTTGGGGCTGACCATAACGAGCCTCTCTACATAACAGTTCAACTGGACGAGCGCCGTCTCCCTCGGGTCTTGGTAGATGGGGGATCATCCATGAACGTCCTTCCCGCCAAAATGATGGATTTGCTAGGGATCAAAGCAACTGATCTAAAGCCCTCGACTCAGGCAATCAAGGCATACGACTCAACATCCCGCCCAGTCTTGGGAATAGCCACCTTGAACCTGTGGTTTGGAAAACAAATGGTCCCGATGGATTTCCAAGTCATCGACATCCCGATCACATTCACTGCCATTTTGGGACGCCCTTGGCTACACCAGATCAATGGGGTGGCATCCACTCTTCATCAGTGCGTAAAGTTCGTCCAAGGAACAGATCTTACCATCATCTACGGTGATAGCGTAGTCAACGAAAGGACCGACACAAACGGCGTCCCGGTCTTAGAGATCAAACCCGACGATGATGGCATGATGCTAACAGGGTTCACCATCGAAAGCCCAAAGGCCCAAGTGTGCCACATAGACCTGCCTTTGATTTGGGACAAGATCCCTCCCCGATGAAAATGATGAAGCATATGAACTACATCCGGGGCTCGGTTTGGGAAAACGCCATCGGGGCACTCAACAGATCATCAATATCAAAGAGAACAGAATACCTGCACGGCTGGGATACTCTCCTACTCCCGAACACATTGCAGAGGACAAGCGAGCTGCACGAAAACGCTCCACGGATAACAAAAGAGGCTTGCACGCCATCTCCGATCTTCGTCCTTACGGCTTCGACATGACCAAGTACTTCACAAAGAAGGCCGGCAACTTGGAAGAAGATCCGAGAAAAGGAACAGAGGCGATCGGCGCCAAACAAAGGCGGCCGACAACCATGGACAAGCTCCGGCGAGAACCTGGCAAGATTCAGAGGCCTCAACCCAAATCCCGTTCGAAGAGCATTTCTCGACACACCGCCTCTGCTGGGATCCACAACCACCACTATTCACCACGAATTTTGGTTCAGGAAACCTCCCTCTTTGGCGGAAGAACTCGAAAAACTCTGTCAACACCCACGCCCTCAACAAGCGGGACGAGTGCATTCGAGCTAGTAATGCCCAAGACAAAAGCAAAAGACTCTGCGAGACGATGCTTGGGACGAGCCACCGCTCCACACTGCTCTTCAAAGAAGAAATCGAGATGCCGGATCTAATCGATTTTGTTTCGATAACTCTGTGATAGCAATGATCGGGAACGGTGACATAAAGCCCTTCAAGCCCCATCTCCTATCAAGCTCATTGCCACTCAATAAGCTGGGCCACCTTCTCGGACCAGCTGCCCGGCCAAAAGGACATGATCGAACAACTTGGTCGACCCTCGAGTCCTAGAGGCTAGTGTCAAAACTCATCCCGAGTCCATTATCTTTGAATTTGAGTCTCTCGAGTCATCTGATGGCCTCACGCCAGAAGATTACGAACTCATTGCCAATAATGTATTCCCGTATGCTCTTAATGAATGCTTCGATCTTTCCGAGTATCCTCTCATTGCATCTTTAACAACTGATAAATTAACTAACACACAAACAGTTAATAACGATTCACTTGATAAAGAAGCGGACACATTAAACGAACAATACATTAAGCACATCTTTAAGCATGTTGTCAAACGAGAGAAAAACCGGGCCCAAGCTGCCGAGGAGGTTTTAACCAAAGTGAATTTGGGAACTGCTGAAGAGCCAAAAGAGACGCAAATCGGAAGTTTCTTCACCGGCACAGAGCAAGACGCATTGACTGCACTGCTCAAAGAGTTCGTGGACGTGTTCGCTTGGTCTTACCGAGACATGCCCGGATTAGATCCTAACATTGTGGAACACCGGATTCCCTTAAATCCCGAGGCTAAGCCCATCAAGCAAAAGCTACGCCGAATCAAGCCGGAATGGTCTTTACAAGTCAAAGAGGAGATCGAAAAAATGCTCCGCGTCGGCTTCATCAGGGTGATCGAGTACCCCACATGGCTCTCCAATATCGTCACGGTCACCAAGGCCAATGGAAAAGTACGCTGTTGCGTGGACTTCCGAGATCTCAACAAAGCAAGTCCCAAGGACGATTTTCCACTACCCAACATCGACATGTTGGTAGACACTACAGCCAATTTCGAAGTCAAGTCCTTCGTGGACGGTTTTGCCGGCTACAATCAAATCAAGATGGCCGAAGAAGACCAAGAAAAAACAGCTTTCACAACCCCCTGGGGAACCTACTGCTACACAGTAATGTCGTTCGGACTAAAGAACGCCGGGCTACCTACCAACGGGCAAAGAACCGCCCTCTTCCACGATATGATCCACAAAGAGATCGAAGTGTACGTTGATGACATGATCGTTCACTCAAAGGGATCAGATGGACAACACCTCACAGACCTGAGAAAATTCTTCAATCGCCTCCGAAAACACTCGATGAGGCTTAACCCTGCCAAATGCACATTTGGGGTTAGCCGAGGCAAGGTTTTGGGATACATGGTCACCGAGAGAGGCATCGAGGTTGATCCTCAAAAGATCAAGGCTATCATCGAAATGAGACCACCGCAAACTCAGACAGAGGTGAAAAGCTTCATGGGTCGCCTGCAATATATCAGCCGCTTCGTCAACCAATTGACCTCTATGTGCGAGCCAATCTTCAAACTGATGAAGAAGAACGCCGACATCGAATGGAACTCAGAATGCCAAGATGCCTTTGAAAAAATAAAAGCATACCTTGTGAGTCCTCCGATTCTCTGTCCTCCCCACGAGGAAAAGCCACTATTGCTATACCTAACTGTGACCGACACCGCAGTTGGAGCCATGCTCTGTCAAGAAAAGAAGGAGTCACGAGTCGAAAACGCCATCTACTTCGTCAGTAGAAAGTTTCAAGGCAGCGAACTCAATTACTCAGCCCTCGAGAAAACCTGCGCAGCTCTGGTATGGGTTGTCGGGAAACTACGGCACTACATGCAGTCGCACACGGTACACTTGGTTTCCAAAATGGACCCAGTCAAATACCTCTTCGACAAACCATCTCTGTCAATGAGGCTCGCCAAATGGTCCTTCTTTCTAGCGGAATTTGACATCAAGTACGTCAACCAAAAGTCAATCAAGGGACGGGCCATGGCTGAACAGCTGGCTGATTTCCCAACCGACGAGGCTCGAGGCCCCGAACCACAATTTCCAGACGAGGGAATCTTCGCAATCGAAAGCGAAAATCGATGGCAACTGTTCTTCGACGGAGCAGCTAACAAAAAGGGAAACGGCATCGGTATGCTCTTGGTGGATCCCAAGGACGAGCACACCCCAATTGCTATAAAGCTCAATTTCGAGGTAACCAACAATGCCGCCGAATATGAAGCCTGTGCTGCTGGACTACAAGCCGCACTCGAGAGGAATGTCCAGAAACTCGAAGTTTATGGGGACTCAGCCTTGATCATCAACCAAGTCTCCAACAAGTGGAAAACCATAGACCCAGGCTTGCAAAAATACCATGCCTGCATGGAGGACCTCATCACACAATTCGAAGAAGTCACCTTCCACTACTTGCCAAGAGACCGAAACAGGTTTGCAGATGCCTTAGCCACCTTGGCTTCCCTTGTGGAAATCCCTGAAGGAAAAGCAATCAAACCCTTCAAAGTCGGACGAAAGGAAATTCCTGCCTACTGTTGTGAGATCGAACCAGAACCTAAGCCCGTCAATGAGCCATGGTATAACCAGATCTTCCAATACCTCAGGAACGGGGAAACTACCTTCATGAACAAGGAAGACCCACACACAGAAGGGGTCAAAACCAAGAGCATCATGGCCCTAAAACGCCTTGCCTCTCACTTCGTCATCCTCGGGGATATGCTATACAAGAAACGCTACCATGGGCCACTCCTACGCTGCATCAGCCAAGAAGAAGCAGACAAGTTCATGAACGAAGTCCACAATGGGGCTTGCGGTCCCCACATGAATGCCAGAGCCCTGATGCAAATCATTCTCAGGATGGGCTACTACTGGATCTCCATGGAGGCAGATTGCATCCACTTTGTCCGAAGCTGCGACAAGTGCCAACGGTTCTCCAACCTCAATCATCTACCTCCCCACGATCTCTACTGCATGACTACACCTTGGCCCTTTGCCACTTGGGGAATTGACGTCATCGGGAAAATCGCTCCGCCGGGCAGCAACGGTCACGAGTTCATCTTAGTAGCCATCGACTACTTCACCAAATGGGTCGAAGCCAAGTCCTACAAGGTACTCACCTCCAAGAAGGTCGCGCATTTCCTCAAGGAAAACATCATCTGCCGATACGGCATCCCAAATGAGGTCATATCAGACAATGGTTCACACTTCGAGGGGGAATTCGACAGACTGCTGGCTGAATTCAAGATCACACGCCACAAATCTTCTCCCTACCGGCCACAAACAAACGGCGCCGTGGAAGCAGCAAACAAAACCCTCGAACGGATCATCCGAAAAATGACCACCCGAGGACGAGATTGGCCCGAGAAACTGCACCTTGCACTTTGGGGCTACCGCACATCAGTCAGAACAGCCACGGGAGAAACCCCATTTGCCCTGACATACGGGATGGAAGCAGTCCTTCCCATCGAGCTGGAAATTCCCTCACTCCGAGTGCTGCTGGAAAATGACATCAACGAAGTCGAATGGCTCCGAAGCCGACACGACGAATTGGCTCTGCTAGACGAGCGACGACTAAAGGCTATGGAACACGTCCGAGCCTATCAAAGCAGGATGGCTAGAGCTTTCGACAAGAAAGTCAAATCCCGAGACATCAGGGAAGGTGACCTTGTACTCAAAGAAAAGCCTCCCACTCGAACCAACCCACTGGGAAAATGGGAACCCACATGGATCGGCCCTTTCGTGGTTCAAAAGATCTTCTCCGGAGGCGCCATGAAGCTGACTGCACCTGTACGGCAATCCCTTCATGAATCCAAATAACTAAGCAAACTTCGCAGATACTTCGCCAAGAAGAACAAGCTGCATCTCTTGGCACTCCATGTAGTGTCGAACTACGCACTGAGCCCTCTAGTCCGGGGAACGTAGGCAACCTTAATTGGTCCGGTCTAAAAATACACAAAAAGTCAAAAGTTTGAATGTCAATCAAGACCTCCATCAAGCTACGCACTTTTCAAGAACATGCCCTGCCAGCCACCTTGACTCAAGTCAAACGACGGCGGCGACATCAAAGGACATCCGAGGGTCACTCACATCAAACGACCGACTCATGTCTCGCTTCCAAACCAGGGCTTGTCTTCGCCCTCACGCGCTTCAAAAAGAGAGCTCGAGCAAGGGCTCACAAAAAATAAATAAAAAAAAGAGCTCGAGCAAGGGCTCACAAAAAAAAAGAAGCTCAAGCGTAAGCCGCAAAAAGAGGTCAAGAGCCCGACGCCAACAAGAGGCAAGGAAGCTACGAAAAGACCGTCAAAACGACTTGTCGTGGAGCATTCAACCTCTCGCCCAAGCACAAAGCCTAAGCAAAAGGGATTGCTGTCATGGCCTGCATCGCTTCTACCCGCAAATGCAAATGTAAAAGTTCAAAGACGGACGCCCGTCAAGGTTCACAAAATACACAAAAGCAAACAAGAGATCTTGCGTCTCGACAAAGCTTTAAAAGTAAATCACAAATCACTAACGGTTACAACATTTCTTGATGAGTTCAAGCACGGTCTACTCTCAAGTTCACAACATGCTAAAAGACAAATTTTTAATACATTTAACTAATAATGTGTTTGCAATGCAATGAATGGATACCTAGAGGTCATTCCGCGCCATCTCGCGCTTGTCCCTCGCCATTCTTTCCTTTCTTCCCTCGTCCCCGGCGAGTCTTCTTCGCTCCACGTGAACCAACTCGCGTCTCTCGCTCCGAGATCGTGGGTCCTCCCCGTAGAGTCAAACAATCCAGCAGCTCTCGTGGCTTCATTCGCCCGTGCTTCGGCTCGGATCTCCTCCTCGCGAGTCCGTAAAGAGGACCTCTCCCCGTCGGCCGGTCAACCCTAGTCTCGTAGTCAAACAAAGTGTCTCCCGTCACATCCAAAGGGTCGACTGTGCTTCGGCACTCCTAAGGCAATAGCTACTACGGCAACCGGGTCCTGCACTGCTACACGCCCGCTCTCCAAGACCACTGGGATCGCTCAACACGCCGCTCATACCAGCCGTGTACGAGTCGTCAATACGACACTCCCCGACGTCTAAGGAGTACCACAGAGGGAAAGCGGAATACTTCCATACCTCGTAAAATACAAGAAGGCACCCGAAGCCGCCATACAAAGAGGAACTACCTCCGCAGAGAAGCAAGGTCATCCTGCACCAACAAAGGCTCCCGCTTCATCCCAAACCGCCGGAAACAAGCGACGGAATATAGAAGGAGGACCAAGACAAACCCGGAACTCGACAACGTAGGACCCTTCCCCGCGAGACCCTCCTAGTCTCAATCCTCCAGGCGGAACCCACCAATGGATCTCGATGCGTACCAAGCCGTGCCATCCATCTCTCCCAGCGGGTCGATCCATATCCAACACAAGAGGTCGCCGAGCAAATGACCACGGGCTAAACGACGTCGGAGCCTCGGGCATGGCCTGAAGTCTCTCTCGCAGCCCACAAGGTGAGCAAAGCGGGGCTTCCCCTCTCATAAAACGATCCCCGGCCGCGTACGGCCGATACCATGAAGAGTCTCCCCAAAGACCAACGGGACAATATCCTCTCCAACAAGTAGCGGGCCTCTACCACATCTAGCAAAGCCCCATCACAAATGCCAAGGAGCCGACCAGAAAAGCGTCGCCATCACGCACAAGGCAAATGCGTCCCCAAGAGACATCACTCTCATCATCGCCCATGAACCGCTCCCAGCCTCGAAATGTCGATATGACCCGAATCAAGGATCATGCCCCGCACTTCTTCCAACGAAGTACGAAGAAAGCCTCGCAAGCTTCACGCTCACCGCAAAGACCACCCATCAAAGGAAGCGAGATGGCCTCCACCTCCGGTCCTCCAATCAAAGCCCGAAAATCCTCAAAAGTGGGCACCATTTCATTATAGGAGAAACAAGACACGTGCCTCCTAACATCCTGCAACTTCGCGGCAGCCCGCAACAAATCCCAATCAGAACCAACTCCTTAAAAGACCAAATCGAGCAAAGACGAAACCTTACCTCGTAAGCCCGTCTCTCGATGCCTCATACGGCGCCGCATCCACGTTTTCAACCAAGCTCAAGGAAGTGTGCTTGCCTCTCCCGCGAAAGCCTCGGCAAAATTCTAGGGACGTACGAAGAATCCATGGCAAAAATGGAGGTTCCTAGAGAAAATGGGGAAGAAAGCTTGAAAATGGCCGCAAATGGGGAAATGGGGAAGAACCAGACATCGGAAAGCCTTTATCTCCTTCCCAAAAGCAAGGTTGGTCCAGTACGTGACCTCTTTTGCATGCTAAGTATGTCCGTACGACTTCCTTGCAAAAAGAACCCATTTCCCCAAAGAAACAAGACAACAACCACCGTCCTCGGCCAGCACCTTGCTCCAAATCGCCCAAACACCGGCCAAAGCCATTCCCGCAAACATACACTACCCACAAACGCACTTCTCGGCCACGTGGCATGCACAAAATAAAAAAATACTAGCAACAATTTCTAGGACAATTCCCGGTGAATCCCCAAAATGACATTACATCTTAAAATAAAATGTCGTTTGCTGTGCAAATACGAGTGTTTTATTACAGTACATCAAATGTCTGTTGCTAAAAAAAAAAAAAAAAGAGAAGATATGGAAAGAGGGAAAGCAAATGGATCCTAATCCTACTCTTCAAAGATCATCATCATCATCCTCGCCGAGGTCCTCCAGAGAAGTCGGGCATCCTCGTGAACTCGCCCGTCACGCCCTCGTCATCGTAGTACCGAGCCTCGCCGAGGCCGCCACTCAAAATAACCCGAAGGATCAAATCCGGCGAAAGGATCAAAGAAGGAAGGCTCGACGGACCCTCGCCCCGCGCATCCCGAGGAGGGAAGAACTGATAAAAGTGGCCGCGCCCCGAGCTCCCGAAGACGTCCGCATCCATGCTATGCCGCCCCCTCGAAGGTCCCTCCCCGCTGCGGCTCCGCTCGGCTCTAGGCGGAGGAACGTCTACTGCATGCCTCGAAGGCATAGGCTCGTACGCCGGCACGCGTCGCGAAGACCGGCAAGATATCTTTCGACGCCATCTTCTTCGCAAACGACCTCATCGCCACATAACGGCGAGTCAAAGATATTATAGGCTCTCCCCTGACTCGCACCAACAAGCCTAAGGAAACGCTCAAAGAATACAGCTTACACTCGACAACAAAAAGAGAAAATGCGTAAAAGATGCCAAGATGGAAAAGAGTCAAGACACTCACCGATCTATCTGGGATCCACTCGTATGCAAGCAGAGCTCGCTCGTAAACGGCATGCATACCCTCCGCCTCGATCCGTCCCCACGGACATACGTGAAATCCGGCCCCAAAGATCGAACCTCTCGGGGAGCTCGCGGGCCAGCCTCTCTCTCCACTCGCCGCACTCGCGGCATCCTCGCCTTCCTCCTCACGAAGGCCCCGTACTCCTCTCCATACAAGATGAACTCCTCGGCGCCCACACCGCCAAGGTACCTCTCAAAATCAAGCACATCCATGTCCCGGGAATCAAGCATCCCAAAAGGGAGGGTCCTCTGAGCCACGGGAAGCACACCGGGGCCATGCCGCGCTAAGACCCGCTCCCTGTGTACATGACGTCGCAGTCAAGCCCCGCAAAGATCTTCCGCCACTGCCACCTCTGGGAGCCCTCAAACTCATCCCCCTCATACCGAGCCCACGGAACAAAACAAACCCTCCGGCTACCCTCTCCAAACGCTCCCGCACATCCCCGTAGGCGATAGTGAGCTTCCCCGCCGGTCCTCCTCTTCCTCGCCGTACGAGCCCACCCCAAAGATAGCAGTGGTACGCAGAGAATGCCTGTGATCTCTATCCCACGGAAACACCGAAAAACCTCATAGAACCACACCTGTGACAAAAACAGAAGGCTCAGGTCAAAAGAAAACGGAGAAGCGACAAGTTGCTAAATCAAAAACAAAGAATAAACTCATACCTCCAAAGCAAAGTCAAAACAGCCAACGAATCGCTACACCTCGCTAAACCGGTCCAAAGAGAAGTAGAGCTCACCAAGCCTCGCTCGCCCCAAGCAATATCACACTTATCCAGATCAATCAAGCTCTCCAACAGAGCAAAGGGAGCCGCAGCCGCATGGTTCGAGAACAAGGTCTCTGAGAGTGCATACCACAAAAGGAGCGCGCTACCGTCCGTCGTCACTTGGCTCTGCACTCCCGGACATAGGCCCCAATGCGGCCGTGATCTTCGGCTCCACGTCGCTATACAAGCATCCCTGTGCCCCTCGCGAGGATGAGGCTCAAAGCCCAAGCTGTTTCTCGGCCAACACAACATCGGAGATCATATCTTCTCCACCGCACGCCCTCCTTTGAAGGAAAGCCCGTAATCGCAAAGAAAGTCGGCCTCGGCGTCACCGTCACCTCTCCCCAACTCGTATGAAGGTGTGGGGTGGTATCCCACCAATACTCTGAAGGCCAAGGAAGACGCTCTTGTTCTTCCTCGTGTCGAAACTCCGCCTGTGTTCTCGACGAACACCCCCAGCCGGCGTAAACCAGCCTCCCGGGACTCGGCCTACCATCCACGGAAATATCGGGCATCCGTCGCCGCTGGCTCAACAATGTACTCGAGCGATCCCCGAGTCTTCATCCTCTTGGCCTTCCCGCCATAAGCCCCGCATCCTGCCCAGGTAAACACAAAGAAAGGTACGTCAATCACAAGATTTTAATATAAAATGAAAGGCACAAAAGTCCGTCCCAACACGGAAAGCCATGAAAATAACCCGTCACAAAACACGACACACATTGCACATATTTTTTACAAAGAACCCGTCACAAAATACGGCACATAATTTTCACATACATTATCCATGCAGTCCGTCACAAAAACACGGCACACACTGTACATATTTTCTCAAAAGAGGGATTAAGCCCTACACGACACATTTTCAAAAAAAAGGTCCGTCCCAACACGGCAAAGGCACATATAACCCGTCACAAAAACACGGCACATATTGCACATATTTTCCCCACAAAGTACGTCACCCAAAAACATGGCACACACGGCACGACACATATGCATAACACATTTTTCAAAAAAAAAAAAAAAATCCGTCCCTACACGGCACACACTTTCAGACAAAACCCGTCACAAAACACGGCACATGTCACATTTTTTTTCACAAGATTTGTCACTACACGACAAACTTTTCTCATAATGTACATACATAAATAGCATACGGTACAAAACACCAAAGCATGCATTTCATTAGAGAAGCACTTTATTTTCACAAATAAAAGCTAATCTACACATTTCTGCACAAAATACACATACCCACAATTTTTACAGGTCCATTTTCAACAATTCATCAAGAATTTCGCAAAAGGCATAAAAAAAAAATAATAACAAAAAAATTCAAAAATGCGAAAAACTAAAACCTAGTTCTAGCATTCAAAATTCGACGAGGAATCAAAAGCGGGCGGATTCTTACCTCCCCGACGTTCCTAGAACGACGATTGTGCACCTCCGGATTCGGATACAAGACATCCGGGTTCTTCGAAGATGGAACGAACGAAATCCAATTTCTTTGGAGCTCCATCCGTTCCTCGCCCACTTCAACGGCAATTCAACCACCGGCCGTCAGTGTAAGACCGGTCTCGCCTGTAACGGCACAAGGAGACCGGTCTCGCCACGCTAGCGGCAATTGACCACGGCGCGTCGGTGTAAGACCGGTCTCGCCCACTTCCAACGGCAATTCAACCACCGGCCGTCGGTGTAAGATCGGTCCTCGCCCACTTCAACGGCAATTCAACCCAACGTCGGTGTAAGACCGGTCTCGCCCCCAACGGCAATTCAATCCCGGCCGTGGTCGCGTAAGCCGTCCTCGCCCACTCAACGGCAATTCAAGAAGGAGCCCTAACACCTCCCGGTCGAATATCCAAGCACGAGACGCCTCCAAAACGCCCGACGGCAATTCCGGAAAGGAGCCAACACCTCCCGGCCTTACGAATATCAAGGCACAAGACGCCTCCAAACGCTCAGCGACAACTCGGCCATCGCGGCCCTCAAAAGAGGTTTCGCCATCTTCCCAACAGAAAAGGGCCCTACCTGGTCACGCATCCTCAGTGAACTGCAAGCACCAAACCATCAAAGTAAGCCCGAGCTCCTCCCCGACAAGTCGAAGGGAAGTCATACAAGGCTGCATATCCCAAACACCGACCATCATCCTTGCCCACTCAACGGCAAAACAAGCACGAAGGAGCCGATACCTCCGAGTACAAGTCCCAAGGCACGAAGCGCCTCCAAATGCCAAATGGTGAAGCAATCACCGGCCGTCATCCTTGCCCACTTCAACGGCAACACAAGCACCGCGAGTCATCGTAAGTCCAACCTTCTACTCAACATGCAAAAACACAGGCATCTACACCTCTCGCAATCAAAGCACAAGGCAGCCATGCCTCCACAATCTGCGGCTAGAAGACGATTCAAAGTCCTCGCGCATAACATCAACCGCCGCATGTAAGACGATTCAAAGTCCTCCGGCGTGGCACCAGCCGCCGCGTCAGGAAGACGATTCAAAGTCCTCCCGATTGGCGCAAGTGGCACCTCTCGGAAGACGATTCAAGTCTCATACAGGCTATCTCCTGGCCCGAAGGCCTTAAACCACCCGATTAGGAAAATCGTAAAATTTCCATCCCGAGGACACCACCACGTCTCACAATCGACCTACGCGGTCACCCAGACACCACCGCATCCTCACCACTGCGACCTCGGCGGTCACACAGTCGACACTTTGGGGCACCACCACGCCCGCACTCACGGTTTCACGACCTGCGAACTACGACTCGGGCTTGATTCCCGCCGGGGATACGTAGGAATCCTATCACGGGGTCCGGCCATCGACCTATGCGGTCACCCAGACACCACCACGTCCGTTTACCCGTTGACCTCGGCGGTCACACAACACTTCGAGGGCACCACCGCGCCCGCATTCACAAAACACTCACCCTACACACCGAACTACGACCGAGGCTTGATTCCCGCCGAGATACGTAGGAATCCTATCACGGGGTCCACCTGCGGCCTAAGCGGTCACACAATAGGACACCACCACGTCCTGTGGCCACCTCCCCGGTCACTTTATCTCCCGAAGACGCGATCCAGATTAGGACCACTTATCTTATCGGCGACCCCACTTCTTTCATAAGTGACGTCGTCGAGGGCTAGTAAGTATCCCAATCTGGATCACACCCTTTCAAACACACGGGAAACACCGCGAGACTTATCAAGCCTTGAGTCTCGGCACGACCTCTCACTCAAAAACCCTCTCTAAACCCCCAACCAACCAAGCGGAGGAGCCTTTCTCGGGATAAAAAGGGACAAAAGGACCTTTTCAGAATTTTCAGAAATTGGAAAAGCAATAATGGTCCGTACGGACCTCTTTGCTTTAATAATTCTTGAATCTTCTTAAAGTCCACAATATTCCCTCAAATCCGGGAAAATGATTACCCTCATGCTTAGTTGGTCGTACGGACCTCTTTGCATGCAAGATGGTCCGTACGGACCTTATTGCATAGGGAACACCATAATTACGAATATTCACCATCATCACATATTCCCTCAAATCGAGGAAAACCAAAATTACGGATAACCGGGGAGGTCCGTACGGACCTCTTTGCAATTTTTTCCTACTATAAATAGAGGGCTCCCCCTCCCATTTTCATACACCTCCCTCTTCTCTCTTCCTCCCTTAGCCTTCGGCTCCCCTCTAAGTCCTCTCGAGGCATTCCCGGCCCCTTTCGGATCCTTCCGAGCGCCTTAGAGCCCCTCGTGGTGCTCAGAAGCCTCCCGAGCGCTCCCGAGACGCTCCCGCGCTGCCCGAGGCACTCTCGAGGTACTCTGAGGCCCCTCGTGGTACTCAGAGGCCTTGCACAGTCTTTCCACGGTGTCCGGCTCTTTCCGAGTCAAACCGGCGATCCCAAACCACGCCGAAACTGCACGCCCGAGTGACTCCACCTTGCCACCTGGCCGCACGCCAGAATCCTCTGCAGAGTGATCCGGCGATCCCCACGCACGCCGAACCTTCGCAGACATGAACGCAGCAACCTCAACTCACGCGAAACTACGTCGCGGTTGGCCAGACCGCATCTCACGAAGCAATCCGTTAAATACTCTGGGAACGCTACTCCGAGCCCTCGGAAACACTATTCCTCGGCGGAAGACGGACACGAACCAACATTGGTAAGGCTTCCTTCCATTACTATTTCAATACATTTCCATACATAGCATACAATGTAGACATCCGATACAAAGATGCATTTTTAAAAGCACACACACACACACACAACATTTAAAGGATATTAGGGGTATCCGAAAGACTCGTTTTACGAGGCGACTCGGGTGAGCTCTAATATTCTAATATTCTCTTCCCGAGGAGTCATCTGACCTCCGAACTCAAAATCTCATCACACAAAAACAGTTTAAAATTATCTTGAAACTGATGCCCTTTTTCAATGTTTTGGGCTTAATAAAAACGGCGTGGCGACTCTACAAAATGCGAAAGCAAAACGGCGAGAACGAACCGCTCCAACGCAAAAGATTGCCAGATGCCGGGGCTGCGAAGCCTTCTCGGATCCGGGCTATTTCAGAGGCGTAAACATAACATCAATGACTTACTTGATATATTCCCCAACCTCGTCGCAGTTAAGAAGAACATACGTTTCGACCGCGGCAAACTCTTTAGCGGTTAACGTACGCGTACCAACCCGTTTGCTGAGGAACCGACCAGGGGATGAAAATACAGAGATGTTTCCCTTAGACGGAAAACCACCATCGTAATTGCGGCCAACCCTAGTCAATCTCGTATCAACATCAGGAGGAAAATATGTTCCGACAAAGGCAACAATCTCATCTATGATAACCCTCACGAAATTGAGGCCTCGACCATGGCCCTATTGCTCATCTTCCTTTTCAATTGGCCTAGATAACTAAAAGTCATTCGTAGATTAAAACATAAATAATGTTAAAGAAGGTATATTGTTAACGCTCAAATTATTTAGAAATAGAATAAATTCAATTACCTCTCGAATGGATACATCCATACGTATTGAAGCTGGACCACCGACTCTAGCTTCGTATGCCAAGTGGGCCGGTAAATGCTCCATAGAATCAAAGAATGAAGGAGGAAATATCTTCTCAAGTTTGCACAAAGTCACTACGATGCTCTCCTCAAGCTTTTCATGTGATCGGCACGCGGTGTGGTCGATGTGCCTTCGGAAAAACTCACTTAACTACATTGCGCCACCCCGGATATTGTCGGGCAAGAGACCCCGAGAGCAATCGGAAGTAGCCTATCCGGTAAAATGTGGCAATCGTGACTCTTGAGCCACTGCACTTTCCCCTCCTCTACATTGACACAGTTACCAATGTTACACGCGTAACCATCTGGAAGCCTTAAATCCTTGAGCCATTTCAGGAGGAGGAGCTTCTTTTCCTTTGTAAGCACGTATTGAGCCATCGGTCTAACTGGTTTACCATTGACGTATACCAAGTCTAAGGCCGGCCGCTTACAGATTTCCTTAAGGTCCTTTCGAGCATTTTCGTTGTCTTTAGTTGTTCTCTTGAAATCCATCAACGTGTTAAAAACATTATCGAATACATTCTTCTCAATGTGCATCACGTCAAGGTTATGTCGAATGAGATTTGTTTTCCAGTATGGCAGCTCCCAAAATATACTCCTCATGATCCAGTTATGGGTAGTCCCAAACCCTTGTATTTTGGTCTTCGAAAACTTTTTCCCCCACCGAGGATCGGGCAATGTTGTTCTTTTTAAACGCATTCTTCTGGGTCCTGAATGGGTCCTGAATGGGTGGTCCTCCGGAAGAAATTGTCTATGGCAATCGAACCAACATGGTTTTCCAGAGTGCGTGAGCGTGAAAGACTTTGTGTCACTCATACAATACGGACAGGCCAACTTCCCGTGGGTGCTCCAACCCGATAACATCCCATATGCGGGGAAGTCATTAGCTTTGTCCACATCAACGCGACCTTCATGCTTTGAAATTCTCTCGCTTGAAAGCATCCACGTTTCGACCCCATCCTCCCAAAGTTTGCTTCAATTCGTCCATCGAAGGTCGGAGATAAATGTCAATGTTCCTCCCGAGTTTGTTTGGGCCGGGGATGAATAACGAAAAGAACATGTAGGGATCACTCATACACTTGACCCGGGGTGGAAGATTATAGACGGTGGCTATAACCAGGCCAACAAGAGTAAGATTTTGCCCCGGGACAAACAGTTGAAACCATCGGAAGCGAGATGCATAACCGTATATTTCTTGCTTCGGACGCAAAGTCGGGATAAGTCTCATCAAAGTGTTTCCATGCCTCCCATCCTTTGGGATGAATCAGCACACCCTCTTCACGCAAACTTTCCTTATGCCGACGCATTGCCTGCGGTAGATTTAGACGCGTAGAGGCGTTGCGGTCTTGGAATCAACGGCATGTAACGCAGCGCTTATGTGGTGCGTTTTTCTTGTGTTTTGAACTCCCCCTCCGATTTGGCTTATATCTACTTTGTCACTTGATTGAACACTCGTCTTACGTGAGATCTTCCTTGTAGAATAGCATGCAGTCATTCTTACACGCATCCAATCTTTTCATAACATGGCCCAATCACCCAACCAACTTCTTTGTCTCATAAAAGTTTGTAACCATCTTATTCTCTTTCGACAACATCCGCTTAATTGCTTTCGTGATACGATTATAGCGGCGGCTAATATTGCAATCGGCCTTTATGTTAAGGAGCTCGGCCGTAGCCTCCAACACAGCGATCTCGCAACTTTGGATAGACCTTCTCTTTTGCGAGAGTCCATAGCATCAATAAATTTCTTGGGCTGCGGGGGTTGGTTCTTCTTTGTTGGTTCTACTGACCAATCGAAGGAAGGACCGGCTGCATCCTAACCATATCTTCCATATTGAGAGGTGGTTCTTCATTGTCTGAATAATAGGTTCGGGTTCGGGAGATACGTGAATATTTCGGGGGATTATTCGCGACATTTGTGCGCAACCTCGGCTCACCATGACGGGTCCACCGTTTGTACCCAACTTCAAACCCGTTACGCAAAAGATGTTTCGAGTCTCGATCAAGCTTAGATACTTGACATTACAACGAGATGGCGCATGGACACCTAATCTTACCATCTTTATCCATGTGGTGGTTTTATTTGATTGAGCAAATTCAATAAACCCCTTCAACCCTCTATAAAACTCGGGATTGATACCGCTATGATTCGGCAACTTCCGCTTGTACATCCAACTACGATCATCGTTAACGGACATCACTCTGCATTGCAATCCATATATTATACGTACACTCAATTTAATCAACGGATGAAACAAAATTGGGATGTTAATAATTATTGGATTTCATAATATATTAACAGTTTAGAAGTAATTAACGTATTATCATTCCCTAAATTTGAATTACAAACTTAAAAGCAACACGGATCTTCTTAAAATAAATATAAAGCTTCTAACTCATATTTAACAATATATTAACGAGTCTTCTTAAAGTGTCTAGGAACTCGTTCCCGCTCCCGAACTCGAATCTCTACTCTTCCTCCGCCTCGGTCCCCCGGAGGTCTTTGGTCTAGGTATGTTGAAAAAGTCGGTCGACCTCGTCTGGCTCGGGTATCGTGTGAGACGGTGGATCAATCGATCTGGTAGCTCTCGATCTTGCTCTTTCTGCCTCAGAGGCCTCCTGCGAGCTATCACTTCGGGATCATTTCTCAAAGCATCTCTCCGAAGCTCCCGTCTCTCATGTCTGCTGCAATGTCGCCGGTGATTTCATCGGGGTTGCTCTTGGCCTCCTATGTCTCTTAATGTCCATTTGAAGAAGAATAGTACGCCAAAATACTCTCGGCGTCGAGCCTCTATCATCAGTTGTACGGGACCTTCTTTGCTCCTCGTACCATATCGGATACTCAGGTGGTCGAAATGTGCTACCTCTAGTATGACGGAGTAGTGGTCGTATCGGAAGAAAGCCCTCTAGAAATGCTACGCCAAAGAAATGTGTAGTACGAGGCTCGGTCATAATCATCGGCATGGTATTAGTCGTCAAGTTTGCTCTCTCGAAGTCCGAGATGGTCCGCTGCGGGTATCCGTACTTTAATGCCTTTCGCCTAGAGATGGAATGCAAAAGGATGATACATGTAGTCCCGAAAGTCGAACAATCAATCCGGCCCATCCACGAATATCTCTCATAGTCTCGCAATCCCCATGCGGAATCCAATAGTACGGGTTTGCGGTCTCATATCGGGCAAGGCCAACCTCCTATGCCAACTCTCGGTAAGCGGCATCCCTCAATATCTGCCGCTGTCCGAGTCACCCAAGGTAATGCCGTCTGCCCCTACGCGGTGGCGAGATCAAGCGAAATCTCTCATACGGCCACAATGATAGTAATGCAGTCGGCCGCTGAACCCATGTACTCGGATCCTCAGGCTAATCTATCAATGCCGTGGTATGTCTCCGCTAGCAACGGTGGAATGATGTCCATCGCTCCTGTCCAGATTGAATATGCCGGATGTCAACTCCTCGATCACCTCTCAAATTGCTGATGATCTCTAACAACGAGCCGTAGTTTGGACCACTCAGATGTGGCGCGGGTAGTGCGCGGGACGGAATGAGCAACATGAATATATCTAAGGAAGTGGATAGATCGAAACGATCAGGGGCTGGTCCGACTCAATACGGCTATATGAGTCAAGTCTATGAATCTATCGTCAACGACAATGCCCGATACCCGGTCTGGCGATAATCCCAAGAATTCGAGATAGTTGCTCAAGTGGCGATCGTCTGTCTCGAGGAAATGCCACGCTCCTCGGCTCGGCCACACCGCTCGGTGCTCGAAAATCCTCCATCGTTGGCATCGGATCGTTGTACGATAGGAGTGAACACATGTCGCTCCGAATCCCAAAAGCACGAAGCGGCTCGGAGCGGATCCCAATCAATCTTCCAATCTTTTAGAGACCGAGATGCATGGCATGCTATACCTCACTGTCAATAAGTTTCCGGTGTTGTTTTTGGTGAAAGCGCGAGAGTTCAAGAACGTCTTGTTGAAATTGATACTCTCGGAAACAATTTCTCCATTGTAATGCTCCATCTTTGCCTTAAATTGGGAAATTTCTTTGGGACTTTTTACCTATTAATATTGTGAATAATTGTAAATTGTTAATATTTAAAATTAGGTTTAGAATTGGGGTTGGCTTCTTAGTATCAACATATCTTGAGCTCTAGTTCAAACTAAACTAAAGGATAATGGTGTCCCTACCTAACCACCTACTCTGTCCTTTAAGTGCATGTTTGATAAACCTATCCCATCCCGAAATGCGTGATTATATGAAATCTGCAAATATCACTATGTCTACTTGCTTTATAATCGAAAATAAAGAAATTTTGGCTTTTGCATAGACCTAAATTATTACTATTGTGAATAATTTTAAATATTAATATTTAATTCTTTGTTGTAAAATATATAATTTTACAATGATGAATTAAAGTAACATTGATAAACAAGATGAGAGTCGTTATCATCCACAACTATCAAAACCCTATCTCAGCTTAGACCAAGAAAGATGAGCAAACAAGTTCTCATTGTTTGAGCAAAGGATTTTACATGTTTAATATAGGTTTTTCCAGTTTGTCCTCCTCTCTAAGGATCTCAAACATCACGGCCATGTTCTTGACGGTGCTGTTTTCCTCCAATTTTTCAATCTCCACCTTCCATTTACCCGAGATCTGATTGCGAGAATCTTCCTCATGAGCTTGAAAGGCGGCGGTGTTGCCCTCAATCTCACGGTGCGAAGCAAGCGTGAGATTGAGGGCAACACCGACTTTCAAGCTCATGAGAAGATCGTCATCTTCCTTAAATAAATGGAAGGTGGAGATGAATCTGAGCAGCTCTCTTCTGATGGCCGTGATGTTTGAGATCCTTAGAGAGAAGAGGAAGTGAAGCTGGAAAACTCTTATTAAGCGTAAAATCCTTTGCTCAAACCGATGGAACTTATTTGCTCTATCTTTCTTGATCAAAGATGGACGGATTTTGATAGGCGTAGGTGAGAAAGACTCTCATCTTATTTATATTTTAAGATGTTAACCACCAACCACAATACCCTAAGGTGCATCTAGGGTGCCGGGATTGATATCGGGCGCTCAAACGTAGGCGATATTACATCACCGTTCGCGATGCCGTCAATCGCCCCAAAATGGGATCTAGAACCATACTAAGGTAGTATGCGGTTGAATATGTTACATTATTGAGACATTCACCCCCTTCCTCCCCCTTTGACTTTAAAAAGACTTGAAAATTAGATATTAAATTATTTATCTAATTGTTAATTTAATAAATTAGATAGACTTGAAAATTAGATAGACCTAAATTATTACTATTGTGAATAATTTTAAATATTAATATTTAATTCTTTATTGTAAAATATATAATTTTACAATGATGAATTAAATTAACATTTATAAACAAAATGAGAGTCGTTCTCATCCACAGCTATCGAAACCCTATCTCATCTTAGACAAAAGAAAAGAGCAAACAAGTTCTCGCTCTTGAGAGAAGAGGATTGTATCTTCTTGAGTCAAAGATGGACGAGATTTTGATAGGCGTTTGTTTAAGGTTCTAAATCTTACTTTCAAAGTTTCAATCTTTCGACCTAATGCTTCTTGTGCATAAAACTGAGATTTTCCCTAAAGAATAACCCATGGTAGTGGTTGTACGTGATAGAGACTTGGAAAATAATAAGTACTACCACAGCATTGGCCCAGATTGAAACTTCTAAAGTAGATTTATTATTATAATAATTAATCAAAGTTTCAATCTGACCTAACGCGTGCAAAACTTGAGATTTTCCACTCCAAAGATAACCCCACGGTAGAGAGGGTTTACATTTATAATGAAATTTGGGGTGGAAAATATCAAGTCTTTTGCACAAGCATTTGGCCCAAAAGATTGAAACTTTGAAAGTAGATTTATTATTATAATAATTAATCAAAGTTTCAATCTTTGGACCTAACGCTTGTGCAAAAATGATATTTACATATATACATATATGTATATTTTTATTTTAATTTTTATTAAATATAACATGTTACATATTTGATTACGAGTACGGTTATTTATCGTTTTCTTTATAGTGGCATATGTTTTCTTCTATTCGTTAATATTACTAAATATGTAACAAACTAGGATACATAAACTGTATCCTAATTTGTTTCATATAAGGTGCATCTAGGGTGCCAGGATTGATTTCAGCGCTCAAACGTAGGCGACATAATCACCGTTCGCGATGCCGCCAATCGCCCCAAAATGAGATCTAGAACTAGATGTTCCTAAATTATTTCATCCACAATTTTCTAACTTATTTGTTTGTAACTGAATATTACGTTTTTAAATTAATTATTACCACCATT
>JAFEMH010001677.1:282500-357500 GCA_022495995.1 Adenophora triphylla var. japonica
GCTAAATGACCTGTTTCTGGTAGTGATATACCTAATTCTACCTTCACCAGAAACGCCGCTCCCACTTTTTCTCTCTACCTATCCATCTCAATCTCGAAATTTCTCTCTGTCCTCATACCCATGAATCCGACCATATACATATATTCGTTCTTCGTCCTTAAATTCGCCATTCAATTCCCACTTTCATGATCTCCAAGAAAAATTACTTTAATGGATCGGTATAGTGTTTTAAAACATCTAAATTTATTGAGATAATTAGGGCTTTATCAAAGACCTAAAATCAATGAAGTCAGACCGGTCCTTTAATTCCGATGGTCATCAAACTTGTTGCTGACCTTCTTGGGGGTGCTTAAAATGAAGGGGCAGCAACATCTAATCTGGCCAAATAATTTCAATCTATCTTCTTTGGTTCTTATTTTTACTCCATCCGTCCCTAACTGGGCAGCAACATCTAATGTCGAAAAAGATTTCAAATTTGCTCTTGATTTAAAAGCAAATTTGAAAAAAAATAATAATCAAAATTCATATAAGGACGGAAGGAGTATCATTTTTACCTAAAAATAACTAATGTTTATATTGTGCCAGATTCATCACAACATCTAATCTGACCAATTTTTTTTTTTTTGACAAATCGCAGAAACTAAATCAATATTGTTACTATAATCATTGTTAATGTAATTAAAAAAAAAACTTTCGTATTCTATAAAATCAATTTATGAAAAGCAAAAAATATCTAAAATAATTAAAATAAAAATGTATATTTATTTATTTAAAATAGTAATTATCATTTTGGTATATAGCTTTTCTAGATCTTTAATAAAAGAAAAAGATAGATTAACCATGAAAATGTTGCTTACATTCTTAGCTATGGTCACTTTGAAAAAATCTTAAAGGAAATTATATAACCTTACATACTCCTTCAGTCTTTTTACTACAAATATAAAAAGATAGATTTCTCTCTTTTTGCTTTAATTAAGCCTCTTTATTTTTTCACATACTAATGTATAATGTATAGACAACTGTATTTGTAGGGGTATTCTTGATTATTGACATGTCTATTTTCGGAATAACAATATTTGCAGGGGTATTCTTGATAATTGACATTGAAACTAATGTATCTAGTCAACATAGTGTCTAGGTCAGAATTTTGGAGTAAATAATTTCAAAATCACTTCGCTCTTTATTTAACAATAGATAGATACTCCCTTCGCCCCGTCTAAAAGGGTACAAATTTTCTTTTTGGGCGTTTCATTTGAAAGGGCACAACTCAAAGATGAAAAGTTTTTTATTACTTCTTTATTTGTGAGACCCACTTGTCATACTCTCACAATAAATATCCACTAACTATTTCCTACCCCACTTTCTCTTTCCTACATCACCTTTCACTCACAACATTTATTTCACTATACACTTTTTCTCTTTCCTACATCACTTTTCTTAATTTCCGTGCAAGAACACAAAAATGCCCTTTCGGGCGGGACGGAGGGAGGGAGTATATATTATTAATGCATGCACCAACTAAGGATTATCTCCACGATTTTTTTTAATTTTTGTTTTATGAAACCGAAGGTAAATTCATATCAAACGCGAGAATAAAAACAAATGAGAAGGCTCTTCATAAAATTTGGAGGGTCATTCCACGTACGTACGAGGGCTACTATATCATCTTGCAATCCATGACAAACATTCTGTCACGAATATTGAGAACAACATTATGTGTTTTTTTTTTTTTTTAACAATTGTTTTTTTTTTTAATTCGGCGAAAAGGCAAAAAGGCACAGTTATTTTGGACAGGAGGGAGTATTAAGTAAAAATGATTTTTCATTGTTCTTTTTCCTTTTTTGTCTTGGTTGGTAGCTTTTTATTTAATTTGATTTTACAGCTTGTGATAGGTATGAAGGTATTTATTACAAAAAATCCAGAGTTGATATTACCCATGTATATCACCAGAAAATATCACTAACTAATTCATAAATGTCATATTGTTATACAACAACTCATCACATGCACATTTTACCATTATATAAACCTATCAATTCCCTTATTATCAGAAATTACAACCTAAAAAAATAAAAAAGAGTCTCTCTTTACATTTTCATGGGAGGAGGGTATAATTCGAGCTCGGGTGAGGAGGAGGAGGAGGAGGCTATGAGTGATCACGGTCAGGCGGGCTTAATGCCGCCCATTCCCATCTGCGTGTGGTGTGGTTCAATCTTCCCTACTGTAGACATCTTGTCTAAGCATTATACATTGCCATTGTTCCAAAGGTGCAATCCAAACCCTAATATTGATTCAACTGTCACTCCACCGGTAACTGAACGAGTCGAACGACCAATCTCTCTTGAACTGACCTTGGCGGGCCCATTTGCTAAACGCGCACAAAAGCGTCAAGTTCTTGGTGAGAAAAGTGGAGAAGACAAGGGCAAAGAGGTTGATGAAGAGAATTTGAACTTGAAATTGCGCATATAATCGTAGAAATCTTGTTCTAGATAGGGGTTGCCTTCCCGTTTCTTTTATTTTCAGAAATGTTTTGTGTGTGTTTTGTTCTTGTATCATCATGTTTCAAGCAATATTAGTGGAGAAATGTTTTGTGTGTGTTTTATTTTCAGAAATGTTTTGTGTGCATTTTTCTTTTTCGTCTAGTTTTAAATCATAAAAGACACAAAATTAGTTGTATACGAGAATTAAGGAAAGTGTATAGTGGAGTAAGTCTTGTAAGTATGAAAAGTGGGGGGGGGGGGGAGAGAAATTGGGATAGGGAAAAATAAGTTTATAGTTATTGTGAGTATAACAAGTGAGTCTTATAAATAAAAAAGTATTAAAAGAATAAAGAAGTATTAAAAGGTTTCCATTTTTTGAATATGTTTTTTTAAATAGGGTTAATTACAAATTAGGGTCTGAAGTCTCACATGAGATCCCCAAGAGGGGTCTGACTTTTTTTTTAGCGATTTAGGGCCTGACTTCACATTTTTTGATCAAATCAGGGCTTTTTGACGATTTTCATCCAAATAATCCGTTAAGTTAAAGAATAGGTAACGAAGGGACTAGTTTGTAATAATTATTAGTTTTAAGGGGTCAAATGCAAAGTTTAAATACAAAGTGTTCAAAATTTATTTCTTTTCCCAAAATAATTAATATTATCTTAATTCTAAAATAATTAATATCCAGAATAAATATATGTTTTTTAATTTTTATATTAAATAAAATAAAATATTATTATTATTTTAAAATAATAATATTTATTTCTTTTCCCAAAATAATTAACATTATATTAATAATTTATTTAAAATATTTTTTTAAATAAATTAATTTTAAAATTTTAAAACTTTAAAGGTTTTCTTATTTTTTAAATTATTTTATTTTTAAAACCAGTATACGAACATTAATTATTTTTTAACATAAAAAATATTTTTATTTTTTTAATATAAAAATTAAAAAACATATATTTATTTCGGATATTAATTATTTTAGAATAAGATAATATTAATTATTTTGGAAAAATAAATAAATTTTGAACACTTTATATTTAAACTTTGCATTTGACCTCTTAAAACTAATAATCATTACAAACTAGTCTCTTCGTTACCTATTCTTTAACTTAACGGATTATTTGGATGAAAATCGTCAAAAAACCCTGATTTGATCAAAAAAAATGTGAAGTCAGGCCCTAAATCGCTAAAAAAAAAAGTCAGGCCCCTCTTGGGGGTCACATGTGAGACTTCAGGCCCTAATTTGTAATTAACCCTTCTAAAAATGTGAAGCTTTTATAAAATTTAATGACAAAGATGTATGATTATTCTTGCTTTCCACTTTTTAAACTTTTGATTTTGTAATTATAAAATGAAATATGAAAAAACTGGTAAAAATATATAGGGACCAAGTTTTTTATAAAATAGACATTTATTTAGAGGGTCAATTGCAATTTGATGACCTAAGTTTTACACATACTTGCAATACGGCAATCAAGAGTGCAATTTAGTCAATCAATACCCTAAGTTTGCAATTTTTAGCAAATTGGTATAAAAACTAACGAAATCGTTAATTTTTTGATGAGATGAAAAACATGTGCACGGCACATGACTTTTAAGGGGTATTTTTGTCATTTCGGGAGTATTTATACAAAAGTGAGTCAAACATAAAGTAAAATAATAATAATAATAATAATAATAATAAAAAAAATAATAAATAATAATAAAATAATAAAATAATAAAAAATAAAAAATAATAAAAATAATAACAAGAAAATAATAATAATAAAGTAATAATAAAATAATAATAATAATAAAATAATAATAATAATAATAATAATAATAATAATAATAAAATAATAATTATTATTATAATAATAATAAAGTCAAATAATTTAAGAAAATAAAAACCCATTAACCCCAAATCTAAAATCTAAAAACTCTCCTCTCCAGCTTTCCCCTTCCTCCCGGGCATTCCCACCCTTACTCCAACAACACCATTGTCTTCCAATTTCCCATCCCCATTCTCACACCGCCCTTACCCACCTCAGTCCCCGACCATTCCCCCTCATTCTCTATGATCTAAACAAATCCACTTCCCTCTCTCCTTTTTCAGATCTAGATCAAGATCTATATCCATATCCATATCCATATCCATTGATGGAGAGGAGAGGGAATTGAGGTGCCGAATGAAGCTTGGAGAGAGGGGATGACGGTCGGTGGGTTTGGGGTGGGGTTCATGGACGATTTGCATAATGAGATTGGTGAAAATCGAGGGAGGTGGTCGACGGAGGGGACGGATGGGTCGCCGAAATTCGGATGGGGAAGGTGGTTGCCGGATCTGAGATAGGGAAGAAACGGTGGATGGAGGTGGAAAAGAATAAAAAGAGAGAAAGGAGAGGGATGGAGTGTCGTGTATGTGAGGAAAAGGAGGGGAAGGTGGTCGCCGAACGAGGGAAAGGTGGTCAGCCAGTAATGGCCGAAATTTATTAAGTGGGTGGCCGAAATTTATGAAAGAGATGAAGAAGAGAAAGGAAAGGGGTAAAAAGAACATTTTCTTGAATTTATGGGTATACATATTGATTATTTATTGTAATTTAATATTAATTATTGTAATTTAGTATTTAATTTTTTAATATAATAATCCTTAATATTATTTATTATTATTATTTTATTATTATTATTTTATTATTATTTTATTATTATTTTATTATTATTTTATTATTATTTTATTATCTTTATTATTATTATTATTATTTTATTATTATTATTATTATTATTATTATTATTATTATTATTATTTATTTTTATTTTATTATTTTATTACTATTATTGTTATTATTATTTATTATTATTATTTTATTATTATTATTTTTTATTATTTTTTTATTATTATTATTATTTTAATTTATGTTTGACTCACTTTTGAATAAATACTCACGAAATGACAAAAATGCCCCTGTAAAAGTCATGTGCCGTGCACATGTGTTTCATCCCGTCAAAAAATTAACGATTTCGTTAGTTTTTATACCAATTTGCTAAAAATTGCAAACTTAGGGCATTGATTGACTAAATTGCATTCTTGGCTGCCGTATTGCAAGTATGTGTAAAACTAATTAGGTCACCAAATTGCAATTGACCCTTTATTTAGAATAAAATTTCTAGAAAATAAATATTTATTTTGAGACGGAGGAAACATAAAACATACTCCCTTCGCCCCAATAATAAGTTCACCATTTTGGCCCCGACATGCAAATTAAGAAAATTGATGAGTGGAAAAAATGTTGTGAGTGTAATAGGAAAATAGGAGAGAGAATGAGTGGAGGAAATAGTAAATTTAAAAAATGTTGTGAGTGTAATAGTAAAATAGGAGAGAGAATGAGTGGGTGGAATAGTAAAGATTTTTTGCCATTTTAGGAAAGGTGAAGCTTTTAACGGGACACCCGTTTTGGCAATAAGTGAAGTTATTAATGGGACGGAGGGAGTAAATACATATTTTGAGGGGTCAATTGAAGTAAATATAAGTTGTTCAAAAATATTAAAAGGCTAAGAAGGGTTTTTGACTTTCTGTTGTTACACTTTGCATTCCTTATCTTTCAATTAATACACTTTGCATCCCTAATTTTTTTTTAAACTACTCGATAATTTTTTTTGGAAAAGCGAGGGTGTGCAATTGCCTACCCTTGCGCCATGCTACATAGGCCCCTGGTTGACCCAATTGAGGAGGTGTTTAGTGGGCCAGTGTGTGATGCCTACGTAGCGGGTCGAATTCCGAGCTCGGGTTGTTACACTTACGATGATAACATTGTTGGCAACTGCTATATATTTTCTTCTAGACTAGTTTTAAACGGCGGCGCAATATGATTATTCGAACATTCATAAAATTGTGATATTTTTTCAGACGCGGAAGCTATAATCACATCGAATTTAACTCGACAGTATCTAACAAGAAAATTGAACTGATACTTTGCATACTTTGGTATTAAAAGTTTAGAGCGATTTCATTTAATTGATGGAACATGAACGATCCATTTAACCATGAACCGACACATAACTAGATTAAGAAGAGAAGAAGAAGAAGAGGACGGAAGCGTGTACCTTGATGATTCCATGATTGTTCTTAGTCTTGTTCTTGATGAAGTATGAAGATAGTATTCAAAAAGGGAAGGAGTAGATCTTCTAAATGATGAGTGCCCTTATTCTCTTTAGTCTTCAAGTACTTAGGAAGAGTTTGGACTGAATGAGAATGTAATAACTAGTGATTCATAGGCTTGATGGATAGGCCTTTATATAGGAATTCAAGGGGCACTTCATTTAGGGACTACACCTATTGATATATAAGACATTACCATTATGCCCATCATTTAATGGTATACTTATATTATGAAATTCTACATATTATATTATATCATATACTTTATATTAATCATTATAATATTGATCACTATTTTATTAAGTACTTTCACTAATAATATATGTTTAATTGTTTATATAATCCATGTTCTAACAATCTTCCGCTTGGATTATAATGACATATATTTATACTTAATAAAATCCTTCAATCATATTTATAACATAAATGACAACCCTTATGTGCACTTTGTTGTCATTCGAAAACAATCCCGTCCATTAGTCATATAAGTATAAGGACTAAAGGGACAGTCGTTGTAATTGATTCGCAACTAAACCCACATTAATCACATATATATATCCAACTAAATTACATAGATTAAGTATAGATATGTAGCATGAAATATTAACGAATATATATGAAAATGCATATATATATTCTCCAACTAGTCCTACTTTAACCAAATGAGATCAATTTAGATAAAAAAAAAAAACAACAAAAGGAAATAGAAACATTATAAACTCCCACTGATTTAAGCATTATCAAAAGTCATTACACCCATATGAGCAACATGCTCGTGAAATACTAAAGGAGATAATGCCTTAGTAAATGGATCCGCTAACATGGAGTTTGTACCAATAAGTTCTATTTCTATTTGTTCATTTTGTGCTCTCTCTCTCTCACAACAAGAAACTTAATATCTATATGCTTAGATTTAGATGAACTCTTGTTGTTGTTGGAGTACAATACCGCGGCCCGATTGTCACAATATAACTTAAGCGGTCTTTCAACACCTTTGACAATTCGCAGCCCTTCTATGAATTTTCGCAGCCATATAGCTTGATTGGATGTCTTGTAGCAAGCAACAAACTCGGCTTCCATGGTGGAAGTAGTTACTAATGTTTGCTTGGCACTTCTCCAAGAAATTGCTCCACCGGCCAAAGTGAAGACATAACCCGATGTCGATTTGCGACTATCTTGGCATCCAGCAAAGTCGGAATCGGAAAAACCAATGATCTCAAGATGATCCCACTTTGTATATGTAAGCATGTAGTTCTTCGTATTTTGTAAGTATCTCATCACTCTTTTGGCTGCGACCCAATGTTCTCTTCTCGGATTGCTTTGATATCGCCCAAGCATGCCAACAATAAAGGCAAGATCTGGGCGAGTACAGACTTGTGCATACATTAGGCTTCCTACTGCCGATGCGTAAGGGATATTTTTCATATATTTGGATTCAAGATTATTTTTAGGACATTGATTTAGACTGAACTTATCTCCCTTAGAGACCGGGGTGTCATGTGGTTTACAATTTTCCATGCTAAACCTTTGTAATACCTTCTCTATATAGCTCTTTTGTGACAATCCTAACATACCTCGTGAGCGATCACGATGTATTTGGATTCCTAATACAAAAGAAGCTTCTCCAAGATCTTTCATCTCAAATTTATTTGAGAGAAATTTCTTAGTTTCCTTAAGAAGGTCCTTATCATTACTAGCAAGTAAAATGTCATCCACATATAAGATCAAAAATATAAATCTACTTCCACTGAACTTATGGTACACACAATCTTCACCAAGATTCATTTCAAAGTCAAATGAAAGAATAACTTGGTTAAATTTTAAGTACCATTGACGAGATGCTTGCTTAAGCCCATAAATGGATTTCTTGAGTTTACAAACTAGTTGACTAGTTTGATCCGAATCAGTCACCATTTCTGGTTTCTTCATATAGATAGTTTCCTCAATGTCACCATTGAGAAAAGCTGTCTTTACATCCATTTGATGAAGCTCAAGGTCAAAATGTGCCACTAAAGCCATAATGATCCTAAAAGCATTTTTAGAGGATACCGGTGAAAATATTTATTTGTAATCAATGCCTTCCTTTTGAGTAAACCCTTTAGCGAAAAGACGAGCCTTATGTCTTTCCACATTACCTTGTGAATCCCTTTTGGTCTTAAAGATCGATTTACACCCAATGGGTTTCACATTCTTAGGTAATGAGACAAGATCCCAAACGTCATTATCATTCATGGATTTTAACTCTTCATTTATGGCATCAATCCACTTATGAGAATTTGGACCACTAATGGCTTCATGGAAGGTGATTGGCTCATCTCCCACTAAACCTAATGATTCCTCATTCTCGACAAGATACACATCATAATAATCCGGTATAGCACTCCTTATTGCTCTATTAGATCTTCTTAATGGCACTGGTTCTTCTTGATTTTGAGGGTGTTGAATTTCTTCATCAACATTTTCATGTTGTTCATTAATAGGAGAATTAACGTCATTTTGAATATTATGTTCTTGTCGAATTTCAAGCACAACTGCTTGATTTTCGATAGGAACTATAGAAAGAGGTATAGAAACGAATTCCTATTCCATTTCTTCAAATTCAAAATTACTATTCAAATTTTCCCCTCTAAATTCAACATCCTCAAAGAACCTAGCATTTCCCGTCTCGAAAAATGTTCTAGTCTTTGGGTCATAGAATTTATATCCCCTAGATCTTTGAGAATACCCTACAAAATAACTACTAACGGTCTTAGCGTTCAACTTTCCTTCGTTAGGTCTATAAGGCCTGGCTTCGGCTGGACAACTCCAAACATGAAGATGATTAAGGGACGGTTTCTTACCGGTCCATAATTCATAAGGGGTTTTGTTAGTAGCTTTTGAAGGAGCTCTATTAAGTAGGTAGGTTGCGGTTTTCAAATCATCGCCCCATAATGAGTGAGGTAAAGAAGTACAAGAAATCATACTTCTTACCATATCCTTAAGGGTTCTATTACGTCTCTCGGCTACACCATTCATGCTAGGTGTCCCTGGCATGGTGTAGTGAGGGACAATCCCACACTCTTCCAAATAGCGAGCAAAAGGACCCGGACGTTGTTCTCCCGAACCGTCATTCCGACCGTAGTATTCACCACCACGATCGGATCTAACGTTCTTAATAGTCTTTTCAAGTTGATTTTCAACTTCGGCTTTAAAAGACTTGAAAACGTCCAATGATTGAGACTTTTCATGAAGTAAATAAATGTATTCATAACGAGAGAAGTCATCTATGAACGTAATAAAATATGTTTGTCCGTTCCATGAAGGGGTAGGGAACGGTCCACATATGTTCGTATGAATTAGTTCTAAGACTTTTGTAGCTCTCAATGGTTCATTTTTGTTTGTACTATTCGTAAATTTTCCCTTAAGGCATTAAATACAAAAGTTATTTTCCGGAGTATCAAGCTTATGTAGTATTCCCTCGAACACAAGCTTGTCAATTCTCCTTTTGGAGATATGACCCAAACGCCTATGCCACAAGGTATAAGAGTTTTTTACTTGAAAATTTTCTTTTTATGCCTCGAGAGTTAGTTTCATTATTATGGGACTCATTTAATGAATTGACTGTGTCAAGTAAATATAGATTATCAATGTAAGACAAAGAACTAGTACCAAAAAGCTTTGAATCAAAATATAAATTGCATTTATTATTACCGAAGATGCAAGAATAACCTTCTCGATCCAATGTAGTGACGGAAATTAAATTCCATCTAAATGATGGAATAATAAATACATTGTTCAAAACCAAAAAGTATCCAGTACTCAAGGATAATCTACAAGTCCCTATGCCTTTCACCTCTACCGGCTTTTCAGCTCCCATGTAGATGAATCTTTCACCTTTATTAGGCGTTCGGTAGTTCAGGCAACCCTGCATATATGAACTTATGTGAATAGTTGCACCGGAGTCTAACCACCATGTATACGAAGGATTTGAAACTAAATTAGCTTCAGTACAAACAAAGCTAAATGACATACCTTTCTTAATTCGCCATTGGCGATACTTAGGGCAGTCGGGCTTCATGTGAGTGGGGTCCTTGCAAAAGAAGCACTTTTTCACTTTTTGATCATTTGATGATCCCTTAGGCTTCTTTGTTGCAACCGCAATCTCCTTACCTTTTCTCTTAATCCCACGAGAAGAGGTAGATGTATAATGTGCACTTTCGGGTTTGGTGTGTTTCAACCTATATTCTTCCTCCGTGACATGTGAAATTAATTCATTAATATTCCACTTGTCCTTTTGACAATTGTAGGTCGTTTCAAAATGACCAAATTGTGAAGGAAGAGAAATTAAAGCCAAATGCACAAGCAAGTCTTCCGACAAGTCCAACTTGAGTGCTTTTAATTTCGTTGATAGATGAAACATTTCCATTATGTATTCCCTTAGGTTTCCTGCACTTTATACCTCATGGAAACAAGCTTCCTCAAGGTAGCACTTGTTTCCGATTTATCGCTTTTTGCAAAGCGTTGTTCTAGGGCATCTAGGCACCCTTTTGCACCATCATCCTCGAGACACCGTTCAGAAATGTCTCCGGACTCGCATTCTTAATTATGCTTAGGCCGACGCGATTAGAACGCTTCCACCTCTCTCGAACTCAAGCGGTCTTCCGCAAAGGCTTTTATCGAGTTAGAGGGCGGAGCTTGTTCTCTTAATGCGAGGTCAAGGTCCAAACAGCCTAAGACCATAGTAATCTTGTTTTTCCAAGTTTTAAAGTTTGTCCCAATTAGCAAAGGAATTGAATTTAAGGCAGTAGTCACAGATGAAGCACTGATCAAATCTGAATGAAGAGAACAAAAGAATGAAACAAAACATATATAAGAAACTACACAATGATTAATAATATCAAAATGAATTCCATCATAATAAAAGATAATCAATATGACATCAAGACTAATCTTTGGATTGCGAATTGACTCACAATTTGATTTATCTTAGGGTAAACAAATAGCTTAAACAACACACTTTAAATACTTGCCTTTTTTTTGCCGAATCAAGTACAAAAAGTGTCCTAAAGTTTAAGGTATTTGTTCCCTCGGAGGGCGCCGGGCCCTTTGCCAGGACAACGAGCCATAACATCCAATATCCCACATTTAGACTATCAATTCTTAACTTAATGGTGAATCAATATTCAACCAAAGCAAGTAGATCCGCATACTCACATCACATTTTTAAATGCGTGGTGAACAAACTCACAACGCATCCAAGAATGGTGGCTATGTTCAAAAATGAGATAATCTTACATTAAGAATTGAAAGCCTTGTGAGTAAATTTATAATTTAGAAGTAACATAATACTCTAGAATCTGAATTAGAGTATGATAATTCAAGAACACATGATAAACATAGAATCTTTTCAAGAATTAAAAGCATAAGGCTTTACAAGAAACTCAAACTCAATCTAGTATATGAGCAGGCTCTGATACCAATTGATGGAACATGAACGATCCATTTAACCATGAACCGACACATAACTAGATTAAGAAGAGAAGAAGAAGAAGAAGACGGAAGCGTGTACCTTGATGATTCCATGATTGTTCTTAGTCTTGTTCTTGATGAAGTATGAAGATAGTATTCAAAAAGAGAAGGAGTAGATCTTCTAAATGATGAGTGCCCTTATTCTCTTTAGTCTTCAAGTACTTAGGAAGAGTTTGGACTGAATGAGAATGTAATAACTAGTGATTCATAGGCTTGATGGATAGGCCTTTATATAGAAATCCAAGAGGCACTTCATTTAGGGACTACACCTATTGATATATAAGACATTACCATTATGCCCATCATTTAATGATATACTTATATTATGAAATTCTACATATTATATTATATCCTATACTTTATATTAATCATTATAATATTGATCACTATTTTATTAAGTACTTTCACTAATAATATATGTTTATATAATCCATATTCTAACATTAATATCAACCCTAATTTTTTGGATTTCTTTTCTTTTCTTTTCCATTATTTTCTTTGGCATCTAATTCGAAATCAGCGGGATTATGAGATATAGATTTATTATCTTAAAATAGTAAATTAAAATGGCAAGTGCTTTAATGAAAATTTGTTATGGACGTCATCAAATCAAATACTCTATCCGTCTAAATTGAAAAGATACAAAAATGGAAATTTGTGACTTTTCGGGCGAGACGGAGTCACATCATCTATCCACTTATCATTTTCTATCCCACTTTCTTTTTCTTACCTTACTTTTCATACTCACAATACTTACTCCACTTTATGCTTTTCTTCATTTTTATGCAAAAATCATTTTATGTTTTTTGTAATGTGACAAAGGAAATGTAGCGAGTTAAGTGATGTGAGTATTAAAAGTGGGATAAAAGAGAGATTGTGGGGTAGAAAATAGTAAGTAAGTGAATTTATTATAAGTATAACAAATGATTTTAATGAAAAAAGAAGTATAAAATGTTACCATTTGAGAGTGTGTCTTTTAAAATGAGACACTCAAAATGAAATTTGTGTCTTTTCGGATGAAAAGGCCAAGGAAGTACACATTATTTCATTTTCTTTCAATTTAAAACTTTTTCTCAATGTCTTGTCTCTTTTAGTCACTCCGTTTACTTTTTTTTGAAATTTTAGCTTTGTGGCTCTTTGTCAAAGTGATGTATAAGATCTAGGGCTCGTTTGATAGACGGATGTATTAATAATCCCATCATTATTAGTATTATTAGTGAAGGTAATAATAATACTAATTTTGGAAATAATTATTTGTTTGGTATGAATAGGACTAACACCCTTAAATTATGCCTTGACACAAAATTATTATTCATTTTCCAACATTCCCCCTAATACAAATCTTTAGGAAATTATGTTTAATAGGTAAAAACTCTACTCCATCTTTTTATTGGGAATACTTCTACCGAATAAATTAAAATATAATTTTTGTTTAACTTTGTAAAAAAGATTTAAACTTTATAAGAAATACAAAAGGAAAATAAAATTATAATTAATCAAATTTCAAAGTATAAATGATCATTGTAAAAAAAAATGAATAATCAAATATTTTAGCATCACACTCAAACAACAAAGTATAATTAACTCTCTACAACATTCACTTCTTCATCTTCTTGTTTGTGTTCTTCATTCATGTGGTTAAACGGGAGGAAATATCTTGTGCAAAGGTTCATAATAAGGAAATGAGGTTATTTACGAAATTTATTTACAACAGCTAAGAAAAAATGCACACAAACAAATATTTACGAAAGTGTATATATATTACACAAAAAGGTAAAAATTTACAAAGAAAAATTCATACATATGGGGTAGCCATAGTAATATTTTCTAAAAAAAAATAGATACCTCAAACTGTGTTTAGCGTTTGATCTTGTATTTAGTAATTCAGCGACCAAACCTATGACAATTTTAAAATAAAAGAGATAATTTATAAAATTTAAATTTATACATATATAAGAGAAGCATATATAAGAGAAGCCAGTTAAATTTGTTTTATTGAACACCATAATAAATGAAATTGTCTCACGTTTGATTACGCACATTAGATGACACTAATGTCCAAAAAAATTAATCTCCATTTGGTTTAAACCCCTCCTTATTAATACCTCATTTCCAACAGGATAATTAATGAGGGTATTAGGTGGTTAATCCTAATAAGGGATCTTAATAATTCAGAGCCATATTTTGTACCTAATACCATTTTATAAATTATCAAGATTATTTATTCTATACGGGTGATTAATATTGCGTACCAAACGTAGCCTGGGGGTGTAAATGGTTCGATTTGGTACGGTTTGAGGAAATTTATGGATCAAATCACTAGTAATCGATTTGGTTAAATTTCAAACTGAACCGAACCATGAAAAAATTCAAATTGAACCAAACCAAATCGTTATGGTTTGGTTTGGTTTGGTTCAAACCGCGATTTAATTATTTGTTTCAAACCACGGTTCAGATCGCAATCCAGGTCGTGGTTCAAACCATGTTTTAGACTACGATTAAAATCACGATTCAGATCATAACTCATTATCAGATTTGTTTAAATTTTTCGTGATCATGAAAGAAGAGCGAAAGATGCAGGCGTTTAAGATGAAAGTCGTAGGAAGAGAGAGACTAGAGTAAGAGAGAGACCGGCGAAAGAAAAGCATTTTACAATGTCGGTCGCGAAAAGAACTTGGTTATTTATGTGTCGCAATGAAAATAACAAATGATAAAATTAATATTAGGTTTTTTATTAATCCAACGCTAAATAATAAATATACGGAAATATTAAATAAGATGCAAAACGTGGGTTAGGATTAGCTTATGTAATGTGGTTTGGTACGGTGGTTTAGTTTGGCGATTAGATCTCGCGATTCGATTTAATTGTTCGATCTCACGATCTCAAATCGCGATTTGATTTGATTTGGTTCGATTCGATTTGGTTTGATCTGAGAGGGTTAGACCATAAACCAAACCAAACCAAGTAGTTTGAAATCTCTATTGTCATCTTCTTCCTTTTTTATTATTTTTTTTATTTTATCGTGTAAGAGATTTGATCACATGAGAAGGATGAACAGCACGATGTATTTGATACATTTTTGGGGTTTCCCATGCACTAAAACAAATTCATCTCAACCGTTCATTCTACAGACTTCTTCACCTTAGGCTCCGTTTAGGCTCCGTTTGTTTGGGGGAAAATGTTTTTCGGAAAACATTTTTCCCATTTTCCGGTGTTTGTTTCGCACCGAAAAATTGAGAAAATGTTTTACGCTAAACACGTTTATCTCCTTTTCCGGAAAATATTTTCATTTTTCGAAAAACATTTTGTAGGAAATCATTTTTCGAAAAATATTTTACGCTAAACAAACGGAGCCTTAGCCCCGTACACCTTCTCAGAATGTCCTATCTATGAACAAATGTTTCGGATCCGTGGAATAAAAGTAATCTACTAACTTGGTATTCAACAAAAATACCAAAATGTTTACGAAAATACTTCCTCCGCACCATTTCAAGTTTCATGATGGTGATGATGGTGAAGTGGCACGCAAATTAAGGTAAAGGTAAGTGAAAAAAATATTGTGAGTGTAAAAATAAAATAAGAGAGAAAATGAGTAGAGAAAATAGTAAATTTGAAAAGTGTTGTGAGTATAAAAATGAAATAGGAGAAAAAATGAGTAGATGAAATAATAAAGATTCTTTGCTATTTTAGGAAAGGTAAAGCTTTTAACGGAAAACCCATTTTGATAAAAAGTGAAGCTTGAAATGGGACAGAGGGAGTATGTTTTATATAAAGAATCACCACCGCCACCTGATACTACCGAGCACCATCCATGAACCGCTATGTGCCACAATCACAAGAACCATCCAGAACCGATGGTCTTCACACGTAGGGAATAAACTGTCCAGAGCCAATGGACATGGATCAAACCCAAAGTGCTCAGTCATGAATCTATTCCAGACTAGACTGGGAAAACTGAGCTTTCTTCGGTCTGGTGCAGTTGACCCAATTTGAAAACTTAGAAAACCAGACAAACACCTAATGGGTTCATGCTAATTTTGAAAATTTTGAAGACAACAGCAAACCCCTTGCCCCAAAATAATTTGGGGTCGACTAATGAAAAATCTTTCAAGACAATCAGAAAATATAGATTTGGCTTCAGATTAATACCGATAAATTTTGAAGCAAAAAAATGATAAATGTTAAACCGGGTATTTGAGAGCAAACAAACATGATCCTGACCAAGTTCACATAAAACATTACAAAACTTAAATAGATGATAACCGGGGGAATGTGAAGACAAAGAAACTGTCTTTCTTTGCCTAAAACCGCAAAAAAAAAAGATGAAAGTCACCTACAGCAACAAAGCTAGATAGCCAAAACTTGATTCTCAGGCTGCAGTCTTTTTAAGCTTAGCTAGCTCTTGCCTAACAACTCCGGCCTTCTGCGAAATCACATCACCATGAGAAAGTGAGCATTGTTAAATAATCAAATATATAAAAGCTTCCACAGTAGAGCTAGCGAGATGAAAGAAACCAGATAAGAAAGACCAATGTCACATTATTGTAGACCATTAAATTTCGGATCTATCCCATGTTTCAGTTTCACATTTTTAAACTAATATTTGGATTAGAGACCAAGACAATCATCTTCTGCAGGTATCATGCATATAGTTACTTAGATGTGTGTTTTCCTTCGGGTGGATAGGGAGAAAATGTTTTCCATCACATAATTAGTGACAAATTTTTCTTTTAAGTCCATCCCAAAATAAGTGTTGCGTTTCTAAATAAGAAAACAATATTAATGTAATTTTACAACGGTACAAGCAATGTAGAAACAAGTACATTCCTTTAAGGTTGACAAGTCAACTGCTTAACTTATTATGGGGAGGATGGAATATTTCTCATACTTCCTTCCGAAAATCAATAACACCAAGTCATACAAGTAAAGTACAGTTTCAGATTAATCAAGTCTCTAGGAGCAGTTGATGCCTTCAAACTATATAGTAAATAAAAAACAAAAGAATGGGGGTATTACGAACCTTGATCTTGGCCAACATAAGCTTGAACCTGTCAAAATCATTCAGTGCCGCCCTAGTCTTCTTCACGATAAGCTTCCTGCCCCAAGAACTTTTCTCCCATTTGTTCTTGACATCTGCGATTAATCAAAGTCAGTTATGGAAGCCACGACAAGGAACAAGTATGTTTACAAGTTAAAACAAACCAGCAGCCTCCATAGCAGCAATCAAGATTTTCTTCTTTGGACTCCTTATAATGTCAATTTTGATGTCTGTGAGAGTAAGCCTCTTAAAGTTCATTTGGCTCCGCACCATATCAGGGGAGTCAACAAGAGCCTGTTATTGTATAGTCGTAAGAAAAGAGTTAAAAACACATACTTGATCAATGTTTGCTTAGGATGCCATTTCAATTTGTCACGGGAGCAGTGAAAAAAATTTAACAAGTGAACAATAAAAAATATAGCCATGTCATGTAAGACAGAAGTACCGCCTTACCAACAGAAGAAAAAAGGATTTTTTGAAACCAGGAGGCTGCTTTTCAAGCCATTCATACATATTCAATAAACTATACTTGCATGGAAGGACCGACCCACATCAAGATATTAAACACCGAAAACGACGTTCACTATGCTACAAAATGTTAATAAGAAATAGATGCCTGCCATTTAAATTTTTTACTCTGTTTAGAGATAGAATCTACAAAATACAAAGTTATACTACCTCAGCCACAAAAAGAATAGTACCACTTGACAAGTAAATTTCTCTAGGGGTGTACCTTCTTATAATTACACTATGATTACTACTTCGAACCCTTTATTAGATATGGGACTATTTTATGAGAAGGAGGGAGTAAAACCTATGCACACAGAACGTTTACATGAGAAGAGAAGCACAAAAAATAATGTGCAATAAGCTTTGGTGGCTATATTGCGAAGAATCTTAGACAATCGATAACATTCGATCATCGGACAAACCAACTTTCTATGGCCCTGTTTGGTAAAACTAAAAATTAAGAGTTGAAAATATAGAACTTAAATCATTAATTTGCTAATTTCTTTAAAACTTGAGTTTGATTGGTAATGAAAAATCACAAACATCTGATTTTAATCAAAATTTCAACAAAACACTCAAGAGATTATTTGAATTATTTCAGTGACTTTATAATTTGACTAATGTAACTGAACTTTGATTTTTTTTTAAGAGAACTTAATTATATTACTCATTTAAAAATATTATTAATCAATATTTTAATATGAAAATAAATACATTTTAATATTTCTTTGGTCAAATAAAATTTGGATGACAAAAAAATTATTTCAACAAAATAAAGTAGCAATAAATAAATAAAACATGTTGATAGTTGGGTTTGAACTCATTCCTTTTCTTTCTCTTCCCTTCTCCTCTTACTTTGTTAAAACATCCCTTTCCATCTTAAAATTCATAGTCTTTTTAATGATTATCTTAATTAGTCAAGTGATTTGAATTTACCTTACCAAACAAGCTTAATTTTTTAATCTCTTATAGTGTTCCAAATTAAGAGATTAATTTGGTTAACAAACAAACCCTATGTCATAATATTCAAATATTACCCTAAGACCACGCATCCAGTGACCTTGTATGTGCAGTCCAATTGCTTTCATAACCATTTCAAAGCAAAGAAAAAGGATGAACATCTTCTACACCCCTGAACCAATTAGCCCTAAATCAGAGCATCAACGAATAAAACTCACAAGTCACGGGTAGTCCCCTAAAAACTTCACTTTTATGTCAGGAAGTTCTGAAATGCCTCAATCTACAAACACTTATCGTATCGATCCATTCTAGCAAGTTAGTCAGTCCTGCTGCTTAATCCAATTGTTTATCAAAAAGTCGATAAAAGAATACCAAGGGAGTCCCCAACTCATTCAGAGCCGTTCTTAATACATTGATACGTTTCTTCACAAACTGATCTGATTTCTTATCAGAATTATATAATTCAACGAACTTCATATCATTTGTCTTTTAGCAACTGAGACTAAAAAAAAAAAAAAAAGTGGAGCACAAAACAAGGCATCCATAGCCAGCACATTTAAATCCTGTGGTTCGGGTCAATGAAATACCAAGTCTGAAAAGTCAAATCAGTTCTACCTGGCCACATATTATTGGCCTTGAAATGACTTTTACAACTACAATGAACTAAGTAGACTACAATCAGATGTATGCAAAGCTAGTTTCGCACAATCAGGCATGAAATTCACAGTAATGGCCAACTCTAATAGGCATTCAACAGCTCAAATTCAGAAGTTAAATGAGTAAAAGTGAAAGCAAGAACATACCCTGTTCTGATCGATAACATCGACGATGACAACGAGTCTGCCGTAATCCTTTCCATAGTTGACGAGAGCCACACGCCCGATCTCCACGTACCTCTTGAACGGCTACATTCAAATCAGAAACACCATATATTAACACAAATCAAAATCAAATCCTGCAACCCATAGACTTTGTGATAGAGAGTACTTGAATCTCACCATTTTTTCGTCGGCCGGGAAGAGGGGAAGGGGAAAGGGAGAAGCTGGATAAAGAGGAGTGAGGCGGGAGCGGCGGTGCGTTAGGGTTTGTGAAATGGGAAGAAGAAATTTAATAGGGTTTTGGCCCGTTGTCGCGTGCAGATTGCCTGCGCTCGGTATCTCTTGAGCCTTACACGTGGTAAATTCTGATTAGAGAACATTTCAATCACTTTCGAAAAAATGAAATTAAAACTATGTCCTCATATTCCCCTTTAGGCCCCTTATTAGCACTCAAATTATGTTCAAAAAAAATTAGCAGCCTTGTGAGCAAGCCCATCTCAATAATTATAGATGTCCTGTTCTAAATATAAATATTGAGGCCCTTAATATTTAAAATTTTTAGCCCAACCAACAACCAAGTAGGAAAAAAGAAAAAAAAGTAAAACATAAATGTAGTACATAAGAATCGAACTCAAGTCATTTGTATTTCAACAGCCATCATGTCCACTAGAGCAAATATATTCCTTTGTAATAAGTCTGGCGTCTATAATATACTAGTAAAAGCCCGTGTCCGAGGGCACTTTTTTTTTTTAATTTAAGGGCAAAATGGGAAAGGGACAACTTAGTGAGGACAAAATGGAAAATTTGGCATGTGGTACTGTTTACAGAGGGGTTGTGATTTATACTATAGATATACTGAACTTAAAAAATTTTGGGCCCTTAAAATTTTTGGGTCTTGTGCAATTGAGCTGCTTGCACATGCTTAAAATCGGGCCTATTTGTGAGCATGACATTCCACATAGTTAAGTTCGAGGAAAGATCTTCATCGCTGCTTGCACATGCTTAAAATCGGGCTTGCTAGTGAGCATGACATTCCACATAGTTAAGTTCGCGCAACAATAATGGTGAAAAATCCAAGAGGCTGCTTTTGAGATTTGCATATGTGACCTCAATGTCACATGATAACACCTTAATTAACGGGCCAAGACTCACTTTCACCAAAATTATGTTCTCCTAAAAAGAAAATCTTTTTAAAAATAACTCGAAACTAAATTTTCATATTCCATTAAAAAAAGTAACTCAAACATAGGATTTAGAATCATAGTTGATGAGTGTTATCCATTGAGTTATAACCTCAATAAGTCTAGTGATAAGGAGTTCATCCCATAAGTGACATTCAAATTCGTGATGGATCTACATTTTGATGCCTATGATGAATATGTTTATAGGATTTTTTTCAAAATTTTGCATCCACAACTCAACTCTTCATTAACTATACTTCGAATTTACTCGCACATTGATTTGATGATAGCATTATATTTTTTATATTAAATATTTTTCATATGTTGTTGGGTTTTATGTAATCTAATTGAGGAACAAATTAGAGGATTGAACACAAAGCAAATCGGTAATTCATGTGACATCAACTAAGGAGCGATCACGCAGTGCAGAGGGCGTGACCACGCCGTTTCTCTGGAATCTTGGGGCAATCGCGCGCCTGTCCGGATTGGGCCTGTTTAGCAGCAAACTTGATACATGACTCTAAAACCTTGCAGAGTTAGAAATATGCAGTATAAATAATCATTATTCCCTATCATTTTTAGACATTGCAATTCCTATTGTGATAGATATCATTAATTCTAATTGTTTAAAAGGTTTCCTTGTCTTTCTATTTCTCTAGATATAGGATTTGCACAATTGTTAATTCTTGTGATCAATAAGTTAATGCATTAGATTAGAGATTTTATTTGATGATTGTTAGTTGATAATAATATTCTTGCTCTATGCCCGTGGACGTAGCCAAGTTGGTGAACCACGTATATCGTTGTGTTGTGTGAATGATTTATTTTCTATTTTTTACATAGATCTGTTATAACAAACTGGTATCAGAGTCGTCAGGTTGATAAAGGTCTAGAGGTTTTTGGCTGCAGAACAAGATGGGATCAGGAATCGAATCATCAGTTGACAACTTCAATGGGAATAATAGTATCAAGATAAAGGTTTTTGTTGAGAGACAAGGGTTTGAGGAAGACAGCTGAGAAGGAAGCAATAGATCTTATGGTGCTAGATGAGGGGGCCCACTCTAAAATCATCAAATGCTTAGATGATGATGTTTTGGCGGATATTGCAGATACTGATTTCGTAGGTGCTATGTGTCTTGCGTTATAAGATATGTATCTAACACGATCATTAGCCAACAAGTTGTATCTGAAACAGAAGTTGTATTCTCTCTGAATGATGAAAGGTACGCCCATTAGGTATCATATAGATTGATTCAAATATTTATTACTTGAATTGCGTAATATTGATGTTAAGGTTGAAGATGAGGATGTTGCTTTTATGTTGTGTGTCTACTTACCACTGTTATATGAGGGATTTGTGGATTCATGCATTAATGGTAAGGATACGGTTACTTTGGAATATGTTAAGAATAATCTCAAGACCAGAGATCTGCGCCGCAAGGCGAGCGATTTATCTATAAAATCTCAGTCAGTAGGGTTGGTTGCAGAAGGCAATAGGGGCCAAGTTAAGAGAAACAAGGGTTCTTTTAAAAGGGGTGCAAGACCTGAAGATTTCTGTACTTACTGCAAGGAAAATGGGTATTGGAAAGGTGAATGTCACATGTTGAATAAAAGCGAGCAATCTGAGTCTACTGCAGCTATGGCAGAAGACGATGGGAATGACTATGCCCTAGTAACCGAAGAAGACAAAGGTATGAAAGATACATGAATTCTTGATTCAGGTGCTTCTTATCACATGTGTTCGCGTAGGGAATTGTTTGCAACGTACGAGGAGACTGAAGGATATTACCAACGGTTCTATCTGCATGGTAGTTGGCATGGGTTTCATCAGGGTGCGAACTTTGGGTGTTAAGGTTTGTACATCGAACAAGGTTAGATATGTCCCTGAAGTAACGAAAAATCTAATATCGTTTAGTCGGTTAGACAAGATGAGATACAGTTTCAAAGGTGAAGGTGGAGCAGTAAATGTCTGTAGGGGTTCGAATGTAATTCTGAAAGGGGTATAACAAGGTTTCTTGTAAGTCCTCCAAGGTTCTACGTTTTTGGGTTTGGGTGTCAAGAATCGTACAACTGAGGGTATGGTAGAAACATATCTAAAGGAAGCATGTTGTATGGCTTCGCGTGGGGTGGTTGGCAAACAGGTGGAGCAGCAACTTAATAAAGGTAGAGTTGAACTAGACAAGCCACGGTTAGTAGGTCAACACACACAATTGGGAAGCGAGTAAGGAATCGAGGAAAAGGTACGTAATATTGGAGATTTCACGGATATTGCCGCTTCATTTGTTTGGGTTGGCAAGATTCAATGTCGACTGGATTTACCCAATCGCCGGTTAGGGCAATTTTGAGTGCCTACTGCAGTCGCACATTTGTGTGTATTGAAAACACATTGGTGTGCTCGGCGCAGCACAGTTTGGGTCTCTAGGGGGATACATTTAGGTATCTAGTAAACACGCTTGTTTACTTGTTTAACGGGTTTGATCACCTATTGCAGCAAGTGTTTTGGTGTTCGACGTAACATGATTTAGGTGTATAGGGAAATACAATTTTGGTTGTACGGAGGACAAGTTTGATGTTTGGCATAACACATCTGAGGCATAGAGGAGTTCTGATTTTGTGATCAGGAGGTTAGATGTTAAGGTGAAGATTTGTTGGGTTTGATGTCATATAGATTGGGAACAACTTATAGGATTGAACAGAGAGAAAATCGGTAATTTCTGTAACATCAACTAGGGAGCGATCGCGTAGTGAAGAGGGCGCGACCGCGCTATTTCTCTAGAATTTTGGGGCGATCGCGCGCCTGTTCGGATTGGCCCTGTTCATCGGCAAACTTGGTTTAGGACTCTAAAACCCTGCATGATTAGGAATATTCAGTATAAATAAGCTATATTGCCTAGCAGTTTTAGACGTTGTAATTACTAGTATAATATAGATCAACAATTCTAGATATTTTAAGGGTTTTCTTGTATATTCGTTTTTCTAGTTTTAGGGTTTGAATAGTTGTGATTTTTTGTGATAAATAAATTCGTACATTATATTAGAAAATGTATTTGGTAATTGCTAGTTGATAATAATATTCTTATCATTTGCCCGTTTACGTAGCCAAGTTGGTGAACCACATATATCGTTGTGTTGTGTGATTGATTTATTTTCTTTATTTTGCATAAATCTGTTATAACATATATGATTGTATAAAGTATATAATAAAGCCAAAAACTTGTAAAAAACGCGTTTTTTTTAACTTATAAAAAACGTGTTTTCTACTCTCCCTCTCTAAACGAACGGTTTCCTCACGAGCTCTCTCTCTCTAAACGCAAACAGAGCTCTCTCTCTAAACGCAAACAAATGGCGATCCAATTCCCTTCAACCTTCCGATCTAATCTCTCTCAAGATTTCCCGGTGCCGGAGATGATTTTGATGATTCCACCCCCGTAATTGATTCCGAACTCCTTGCTTCGGAACGCAAAGTGTCGATGACAGACGGTTCTGCTCGTGGGCTTCATGGCGGCGCCACCAAGCATATTATAAGATCTGATTTTGGTTCCCAGATTGGATGTTTATGTGTGAGACACAAAGTGAGAGATATTTTTAAAATTCAATTTTGCAATTATATATGAATTCCGACAATTGGGTGCAATTGGCTTCAATTGGAACAGATCGGGGAGAAAGGGAAGCAGAGGGCATGACTGGAAGAGAGGAGGGCAGAGGCTGAGGGGGGAAGGTGGAAGCGCAATTGGAACAGAAGACGAAGGGAAGCCATGAACGATCTGAAGAGTTGAGTGATGAGTGAAGTGAATCAGCTCTGGTTTTTTGAATGCCAGTGTTCTAGTTTTCAAATGCCAGTTTATGTATTGTGGAATGCCAGTACAATCTGTGGTGCAGTGTTTTTGCGTTTTGTGAATTTGAAAATGCCAGTTTACGTAATTTTGAATGCCAGTACATGTTTTTTGGAATGCCAGTCCATATTTTTTTTAATGTCAGCAAAAATGATTACCAGTTTTTTTTAGTGCCAGTGTATGTGTATTTGAGTGCCAGTTTACGTGATTTTGAATGCCAGTCCATGTTTTTTTGAATGCCAGTGCTTGTGTTTTTGAGAGCCAGCAAAAATATTAGTGTAACAGAGTGCCAGTGTTAGTGTAACAGAGTGTCAGTGTGAAGAGTGTCAGTTTATATTTATAAAAGTGCCCGTATAAAAGTGTCAGTGCCAGTTTTACAAAGTGCCAGTGCCAGTTTACACTGACACTTTGTTAAATTGGTACTGACACTTTTTTCACTGGCATTTTGTGTCACATGCACCGGCACTTTATCACACTGGCAGTTTGTTAATCAGGCACTGGCACAAACGGGGAAACCATTAATTACGAAAATGCCACCGTTTGTTTTGAATAATAATGTCCGCTTTTAAAAAACACGTTTTTTCTTATCTTAAGGAAAAACTAGTTTTTTATAAGACCAACTCTATAATAAATTATAAATAAAGTTTATAATTAAAACGTAACAGGTTTCTACTAGTACGATAAATTTCACTAATCTATACTCCCTCCGTTCCATGATAATATATAAACTTTCCTTTTTGGGCGTCCCACAATAATATATACTCCCTCCGTCCCGCTAATATTCGCACACTTTCCTTTTTGGGCGTTCCACTAATATCCGCACACTCCCAAAAAGGAAACTTTATATTAATAAAATATTCACCCAACCCCACTCATTTTCTCTACTACATTATTTTAATACTCACAACACCATTATAATTTATTACACCCTCCACTCATTCTCTTTCCTACTTTACTTTTACACTCACAACATTTTATTAAAATATCATATTTCTTAATTCCCGCGCAAACAGTGTTAGTGCGGATATTAGCGGGACGGAGGGAGTACTTTCCTAAAATGCAAAGGAATTTTTACTATTCCCTCCACTCATTCTCTCTCCTACATTATTTTAATACTCACATCACCATTATAATTTACTATTCTCTCCACTCATTCTCTCTCCTATTTTATTTTCACACTCACAACACTTTCAATATACTCCCTCCGTCCCGGCCGACTTAGGACTTTATGCCATTTTGGGCGTCCCACCCGACTTAGGACGGCCCAAAATGGAAATCTTAAATCACTATTCTCTCCACTCATTCTCTCTACTACATTATTTTAATACTCACAACACCATTATAATTTACTATTCCCTCCACTCATTCTCTCTCCTATTTTTAAATTACACTCACAACATTTACCTTTTTCTTAATCCCCGTGCCATTTCAAAAAATCCTAAGTGGGCTGGGACGGAGGGAGTAATATTTTCTCCTTAATTTCCGTGCAAAACCCAAAAGTCTATAAAAATGTAGGACGGAGGAAGTATATACTCCCTCCGTCCCGGCCGACTTAGGATTTTTTGAAATGACACGAGGATTAAGAAAAGAGTAAGTTTTGGGAGAAACCAGTTTCTCCATAAATTATAAAAAGTCCAATTTTTTTCAACTTGCAAATATTTGACGAATATAAAAGCAGTTTAAAAAAACAGGACTTTTTATAACTTAGGGAGAAACTAGTTTCCCCCAAAATATTGTGTTAAGAAAAAGGTAAATGTTGTGAGTGTAATTTAAAAATAGGAGAGAAAATGAGTGGAGGGAATAGTAAATTATAATGGTGTTGTGAGTATTAAAATAATGTAGGAGAGAGAATGAGTGGAGAGAATAGTGATTTAAGGTTTCCATTTTGGGCCGTCCTAAGTCGGATGGGACGCCCAAAATGGCAAAAAATCCTAAATCGATAGGGACGAAGGGAGTATTAATTAAATAATCGTCATTAATAGGAACACGTGAGGATAAAAAATCGACTAACGACATTATAAATATTTTCTCTTTCTGTACACTCATTCCTTTCTTCTCAGGACTCATCATTTCAATAAAATGATTATACTTAAAATTTAATTTTGTGTGCAAATTTTTGTGACTTTTTATGCCCCTAGTATTTTTCATTTTTATAGCCTCAATAACCCCCAACCACAAACTCCAATTTCGCCTTCTTTGGGGGTTTTTGTTTTTTTTAAGTGATAAGTCTTGGTCGATTTCGGTTGAAAATGGTTTGAATGATTAAGAGGCAAAGAATCGAAAACCGACTGAATTGGATAAGTTGTTTGATTTTGTATCTCGAATTCATTATCTCGAAACAGCTTAAAAAAAATTAAAAAAAATTTAAAAAAAAAAAAAAACGTAAATGCATTATGAAACAAGAAATGCTTAAAAAAAAATTACCCAAAACCAAATATGAAACAGTGGCTTTCAGAGGCTTTCAGAGGCAATTCAGCAACATTTTAACCTCTTAAAATTAAGAGGCTTTTAAGAGCCTTTAAGTCTTATTTCAAAAAAAAAAACAAACACACTTATTTTTCTAATCCTCTTAATGAATAAGAGTTAAGAGGCATTTAAGGCTGAAAACAAAAAAACAAACGACCCCTTTGTCTCTTATCGAATTCTCCATGCCAACGGCTCATAAGACATCAATTTCGAGGTGAATGTTTAATAGTTCAAATATTTAAAAATTTAATTATAATTCCATTTTTTTAAAAAAAATAAAAAAAATTGTAACGCCCAAGTGTTAATCGAGTTAAATACTGAAAGTCTTGTAGCTAGGACTGATCATAGTTGTGGACAGACTTATGTGTACAGTTGTGCACACAAATGTCAACACAACAAACTAAACAACTAATTTCCAGAAAATATAAAGATAACAAACAGAATGTAAATTGCAGCGGACTTAAAACTTCAGCAAGAAATTTTTTGCTGAAAACTTTTCATAAAACTACAACTTGATACGAATACAAGTTGTATAACAAACTCATACAATGAAAAGGAAACGAAACACAAAAGACCAAAAAAGATTCAAGACTATGAACCATATCAAACAATAAACAACCTTGACTAAAACACTCTCGGTTTTTCAAGGAACAAACACAATTCACTCAGGGGTCGTTTGGTAGCCTGATTAGAGTTGAATATGATTATTAGTCCAATAATTTTGGTGTTTGGTAGGCTAAATGCAATGGGAGTAATAATCCTGAGTACAACTCGGATAAGCTCCTTATCCACTCTTATCCCCTCTAACCCCTTCATATTAATCCCCAAGAAAAGGGTGGTGTTATTAATCCCCTGATTAATAATCCCCCACTATTAACATACTATTAACACAGGCTAATCCTATCGGCCTACCAAACGAGCCCTCAATAATGAATCACTCAATGAAGCTTTGTGAAATTCTCTGAAAATCGGTGAAGACGGAAGGAGATGCCGTCTTCCTTTTATAAGCCATTGACTCCTAGTTTGGCAAGGAGTCAATCATTCCTTGACATCCGAAATTCTAGGTGCCAATCTTTATCTTCTCAATCAGTCCATCATTGATAGATTACCTAAAATAACTCAAACACCAACTAAACAATACCTCGTTAATTGTTAAAAAAATATTCACAATTATTCATAATCTATTTATTTACAAAAAATATATTTATAACTTAAATATTCGAGACACAAAGATATTAGAAAAAATCAAAAAGTATTTTCATACTCTATCAAATACCATTCTAAGTAGATAATAATTGTCAGTTAATTTTTTTTATTTAATTGGAATGCATCATTTCCATCTCTTCAATTCAAGGAACAAATTTTTAGCTTTAATTATTGAAGATTAGTTTAGTTGTACCTAGTTACTTTACATGCTTCTAAAATGGTAAATATTAAATACAGGGAACGAAAAATACAGGAAATGAAAAAATTCAATTTTGTCCTTGCCCGTCTCGTGTGTATATACACGAGATGTTCTCCCTTATCTCGTGTATATGCACACGACACACTTCGCCATAGAAAGAGCTTGCCGGTGCAAAAGCTCCTCGTCGGTCGCCACCAACTTCCGTTGAGATTGGCTACCCATTCTCTTGCTCTTCGATCCATTATTAGATGTACCCTTCTTGTTCATACATATAAATTGATTCCCCATTTCTTCCCAAGTCAAAATTCAAACTGTAAGCACAATATCTTTGTCAAAATCAGAAACACATTTCTTGCTCGTATGATTGATTTGGTGGGAAAAACTGAAAAGGGGAAGAGTTAGGTGGAGAGCTTTCAATGAAGAATCAGATTAATTAAGATTTGGGAGCTTAATTTTCATACATTTTCTAATTATGCTTGTTCTTGAATTAGGGTTCTTGAATTAGTGACGCCATTGATGCCTCCCGTAGGTTGTGGATCTACACGAGATGTGTCTCGTGTGGATCCACACGATATGTGTCTCGTGTTGAACCACACGAGATGTGTCTCGTGTGGATCCATACGAGATACATAAACGAGGTAGCCGTATACCATTTTTCACAAGATAGGGACACATAAAACCCTAAAAACCCTAAATAATGACACATATTTGTAACTCAATTTCCATTTGGATTTGGAGGAAATTCATGTAGATGAAAAACACTTTAAATGTCATCTAGAATGTAGAAAAAATTAAAAAAAAAATAAACGAGGTAGCCGTATACCATTTTCACAAGATCGGGACACATAAAACCCTAAAACCCTAAATAATGGCACATATTTGTAACTCAATTTCCATTTGGATTTTGAGGAAACACATGTAGATGAAAAACACTTTAAATGTCATCTAGAATGTAGAAAAAAATTAAAAAAAAATAAACGAGGTAGCCGTATACCATTTTTCACAAGATCGGGACACATAAAACCCTAAAAACCCTAAATAGTGGCACATATTTGTAACTCAATTTCCATTTGGATTTTGAGGATTGTCATAGAGATGAAAAACACTTTAAATGTCATCTAGAATGTAAAAAAAATTAAAAAAATAAATAAATAGGTAGCCATTTATAATTTATACATCTCGTGTATAAACACACGAAATATATTCTTCCATCTCGTGTTGATTTACACGAGAGGTTTAAAATCCAGTAACCCTTCAAAACGAGCTGCGTTGAATTCGCCGTTTATAATTCCTTAAAACACACCCATTCTGAACAGAAATCAGAAACCTCATTATTATTCAAAAAATCAATCTCTAAGTTCTTAGCATGGATTCCTCACAAAATTTCCCCCAACATTCTCCAAGTTTCAATGATCATAGCATGGATTCTTATGAGTATATTAACCTTGATGATATAGAATTTGTCCATGATGAAGAAGAAGGAATCTCACCAAATTCTCCTCCACATTAACATTCTCCAAATTTCAATGATCCAAGCTTCTATGAAGTAAGTTCTTAATCTTTTGTTTTGTATTGTGATCAAAATCAAAATCAAAATTCCATCTTGGACGGAGATAATTTCGTGTAAAAATACACGACATAGTAGCTTACATATCGTGTACACTAACACGAGATTTACTGATCTATGTCGTGTATTTATACACGAAATGTATACTTACCGGAGCTTTGAAACTGACTGGTACTGTATTTTGCAGGGTCCATTTCCGGATATCAGTGATGAATTCACGACATCAGAATTATTTCCAAACAGGGATGCGCTTCTTGCACATGTACGAGAAATCGTGAAGCGTCGAAATATACACCTTGTTATAGAGCACTCGAAGAATAGAATTGGAAATAAACTAGCTTATGCGATGATAATATGTCATTTTGGTGGATATCACAGGCCCGGAAGATCTAAGAATATAAAGAAGAGTAGTAGCAAGAAGAGAGAGTGCAGTTTTAAACTACATGCCAAAGAAAGGAGGGATGATGGGTTATGGGGTTATGTTGTAAGGAATGGTATACATAATCATGGCTTTCCTTTGTATCCGGAAGGTTTTCCTCTCGGGAAATTGACAGGTGCCGAATATGACGTTGTGTGTAGCGCAAGTGAATGTTCATTGCGTCCAAATGACATAGTTGCAATGTTAAAGATGTACGATGAGAAGAACGTGACCACTCCGATGCACGTCCGCAATGCCATCACAAAATATAGAGAAAAAGAACGACAAGGAAGGACCCCGCTACAACAATTCCTTAAATTACTCGTAGATCATGAATATACATACTACACGAGGGAAGACGCTGAGAGTGGCATGATCGGCGATATATTCTTCTCTCACCCATTAGCAATGAAGATGCTAAACTGTTTTCCATATGTTGTACAAGGTGACTGCACTTACAACACCAACTGATATGGACTGTACTTCTTGCAGTTTGTAGGATTTACTTCCACCGGGCATAATTTCACAATAGTGTATGCGTTCCTCAAGTATCAGAGTGCGGATGATTACAAATGGGCATTGGACAATTTGCACAGCCTGTTTACACCTCCCCAGTTGCTAACAGTTTTTGTCACTGATCGTGAATTGGGTTTTATCAGCGCTCTTCGTACAGTTTTTCCCGACACCGCACACTTCTTGTGTCGGAGGCATATCGAAGTCAATGTTAGAATGCATAGGTTGAGTCATACAGGTATTTATTTATTTACTTATTTACTTATTTATTGATTTTCTTTGTTTATAATATATATAATTTCTTAAATTACAGGTAGCGAGGATTTGGCAGAAGCATTCATGAGGAGTTTCAATTATGCAATCTCAGCCCCTACCTCCTGCGAATGGGACGAACGTTGGCAAGGGCTTTGTGACCGTTTCATATCTTATCCTGTATTATTGGATTACCTCCGCGATACATGGATTACTCCATACTCTCAGAATATTCTGTCCATGCACACGGATGTGTTACCACACTTTGGGACCCATACCACAAACAGGACTGAGGGTGAGCATAACAGGTTGAAGAAGGCATTGGGGAGTGTTTCTTCTACTTTTGACACAATCTTCAAAAAGGCTCATAAGATCTTCGATATCCAACTAAAAATATCAAACAGGGTATGAATAGATCAAAGACCAGAACTCCAATTGATTTGAGGACCTGTAATCTGTATCACAACATATTGACTAAAGTGTCAACGGAAGCCTTGCGCATTATCAGACAAGAGCGGGGTCGAATTCAGAAAATCAAGCGGGGTCGTAATGGGGGTAATGTCATCACCGAGGCACTGCGGGTGTTACTACAGGCAAACACATGGACTTCCATGTAGTCACGAGATTGCAAGGATAGAGGACTGTGGGGGACGGATTGAGCTGGCCTCAATTCATGATTTTTGGAAGAAGTTGGACATTGAAGTAGACAACCCTCCATCTGAGCCTTCAATAAATAAAGACAATTTTCAAGCTATGTTGAATAAATTTGAGAAAGCACCTGAACCGGTAAGGAGAAAGTTATTCAAAACGATGGAAGAAGGTCTAAATCACCATACAAGAGATGCTTACGAGCCAGATCATATTTCAAAGGCGAATAAACCCCGGACCAGGAAGTTCCAGAGAACCGTCGATTGGGAGCATACTAACAACTTTTTTCGAGTCCCCGTTACACCATCCTCGACTAGCAAAGGGTATAGATCTTCATTCATTTGTGGCTCACACAGTTGATTACGTTCTTGATGTATTTGATTTGCATGTTGATAGTATGAATGCTTCTCACTCTTTTCTTTGCCCTATTTCAGGTCTAGATCTGCATTCATTGCATCAACCCAAGCGAGTTCGAAGTCCACGCACAAACGGAAATCAGCTTCAGAACCCACACCATCTACCCCTGCTAGTACTCCTACGTCTCATCCACCACTAGCTGCTTCCGGTCGTGGAAGAGGACGGGGTCGAGGGCGAGGTCGAGGACGAGGACGGGATCAGGGTCAGGGTCGTGGAGAGGGAAATGGACAGCCCAATCACACTAGTATATACAGCTCTACGTATTTGACGTCTTTTCCACCTTTCATTATCCCATATATTGGAGGCATCACAGATGTGGCATCTGATGGACATTGTGGCTATAGAGCCTACATAATAATGGAGGGAGTGTAACAATTTGAAACAGTTTTAATATGAATAACTCACCCCGTCAACATGCATCCTGTCAAGAGTGCGGCGATACTGCACTAGATGATCTAATCCCCTCCCAGCTGTATCAGCACGTGGCCATCTACGGGCTCTCGGTTGCCCCTGCTGCCAGTGCGGGTCAGAAAGTCGCCGGAAATCCGGGAAGTACTCGTATATCCACCCCGAGATGTATGTAAAAAGTATTAAATACTAATCAAATGCAACATGTAATTACGGGGAGTCGACGAGTAAAAAGAAAGTGAGTAGAGTAAGATGTACCTCTAGCGTGTCGCACAACCACCCATCTGCTTGCATCCGGATCCGGACGCCTTCCCCAACTCTCGGTATAAATATGCCAATGTAGCTGATCCCCGGGGAGAGAGTGGGGAGTCTCTCAAGATCCATGCATAGAGAAAGGTAGAGCTGCGGGCACCTTATCTCGACTCTTGTCCACGAACATCGTGGAACCCAAGAGGTGCGGGATATACGCGAAGCACGCCTGGGCATCGGTCATGTGCCCTATACGGGAAGAAAAGAGACGCCGGACATCCTTTAATAAGTACCCAGTGCCGCCTAAAATGAGGTGTCTAGTGATGCTTGGGATAGGTCGAGAGTGGATCCAGGATACCGAATAGGTGCACCTACACACTGATACTGTAAATTGAAGATGAAATAACACATTTTAGTACAAGAGATGAATGTAGATAGTTAGTATAGTCTTGAAATTGATAATATATAACAACATACCCGTGATATGAAATACGTCGTGTAACGTAATGGTCATCTCCCCGCGACATGTGGAACGAGTTAGTCTCGGGAGACCACCGTTCCAAAAATGCCGTCATCAACGCATGATTAGGCTTACGAATGGTGGCATCGTGCATTCGCTGGATGCCCGATGCATCAACGAGGGTCGGCCCAGCTCTATCGGTAGCCTCCGGATCATCACGCTTGAACCCGTTTATTCCAAACAAAAAATATAATCAATACTCGAGATCGAGAAAAGTACGAGATGTATAATTAATGGAATATTTAGAGTGTGTGCCAAACAACTTCAAGATTTTAATAAATTCACATAAATGATTATCTTACTTTTGCGAGATGCGACGATCTCGTATGAAAAGTCACCATCGACTCACTAGTGGCGTCCCTCCAAATCTCTCGGGCTCTGTGATCACCAAACCCGTATATAAGTGAAACATTCTCTCGGGCCGCCACCCAGGTCACTCCCCGCCATGATGGTGGCTCCTCCTCACCCGCACCCCGCCTCCTCCTCCGTCCACCGCCCTCTAGCCACATCCCTCCCCTCCCCCTCCCATGCCTCAAAGGTCTAACATCATGTATCTCCTCCTCCTCCTCCTCATCATCATCATCATCCCTCCCCTCCTCCTTATCATCATCATCCCCACTCTCCTGCTCCGCCTCCTCATCCTCCTCACCACTAGCATCAGAATCAGAAGATGCGTCATCATCTCCTACATCCTCCTCACCACTATCATCAGAATCAGTATCAAGCTGCTCAGTCTGCTCAGGCTGCAAAGTCCTATCATGATCATCTCCTACATCCTCCTCAATCTCAAGCTCAGACCCACGCACGATAGTCCTATCATGTATCCTTTTGCTGCGTTTATCTACCTTAGCTGCCGTCTCGGCCTTCCTCTTTCTATTGGACGCGGTCATACGTTCACGTGCCTACAAAAAAAACAAATAAGAGACAATAAATTAGCTATTTAGCATTTATAACTGAATATGAACGATGTAAAGGAAAAGAGTGGACACTGGACACATCTCGTGTGAACTCACACGAGATGCATCTCGTGTGAACTCACACGAGAAGAATCTCTCCAGTTTGGTTATTATCAAAGAAAGAAAAATTACACGAGATGCATAAAAAGAAAGAAAAATGAACGATGTAAAGAAAAAGACGTCGAAATCAATTGAAGCAACCAGTTCATGAAAGACGTCCAAATCAATTGAAGCAATCAAACAAAAATTAGACATTGGGAATGTAAAATTAGGTTTAAATTACGTTCAAATTGCATTACCTTCTTTACAGGCACGGTGGTAGAAGCGGAGGCGGCGGCGATGGCAGTAGTTGTAGCTGCGGCGGAAGTTCCGGCAGGAACGGCCGGAATTTTAACTCGAGCCATGGCGAACGAACGGCGGTGATGGCAGTCGTGTACGTACTGAGCGAGGGAGACGAAGAGCTCGAGCTCTGTTTGAATTCAATTTGAAATGAGAAAAAAATTTATATATAAATGGGTATTTTGGTCATTGTTAGCGGGCCGTGTATATTTGAGGCCGTGTATTTAACTATAACCAAATTGACATCATTTTATAAATGAGTTTTTTAGTTTCTAAACTATATTAATAACGTAATGGTATAATAGATAACCAAATTTGAGTTCAAAATTTTAAAAAAAAAACAAAGAGGAAAAAAAAAAAAACTACACATCTAAACAAAGCTTAAACACCTTCGCATTATGGTTCTAATGCGAAGCAACCAACCGCTCTCGTTTCTCATTATTAAGTTCTAATAACCGTTTTATCTGGTTTCGAAACTCTTTCATCCCATTTCGAACATGGCTAAAATCTACCCCCACCACCGATCATGAATCTTTACATCCCCAACGTGCTCTTTTCTCTCTTCCTTTCTTCCTTTCTTATTTCTTCGTCTCCCCTAGAAAAAGCCCCATGCCAACGTCAACAACACCCTCTCCCCCCACCACTAACACCAACACCATTTTTGTTTTATTCATTCGTTTTATTCATATTTAATAAGTTTACGATTTAGATTTTCTCTCATTTGTCGAGAATTTTGCTTTCTCTCATTTATCGAGAGTCATTGTCTTCTCTCCTTTTTCGAGAGCCCTTTTCTTCTCTCCATTTTGATGAGAGACTTTATGAAGTATTTGTCTTTCTTGTTGCAATGTCTGTTGTGATGATTGGTTGGACATTTAATGTCAACCTAAATGTTTTCCTTTGTTATGTCTTTAAAGCAAATTTTGTTTGCTTTTTTTGATGTATGTGATGGCAATATGCAAATTATCCTTCGAGAAGCATTTGCAAGCTATATTAGAATAAAGGGAGAGTTAGACGAAGTCATTCAACACATGGAATAGAGGAATTGAATTGAATGACTCAATCAATTATGATGCTAGAGATACATATTTATAGGATTATAATGAAAAATTTCCTAGAAGGAGAAGGTTTTCTCATTGTAATCCTATAAATATGTATCTCTAGCACGCTACACATCATTGTTCATAAAAGCGTTTAATGGAGATTTAGTTCAGATGATTTTGACATATGTAATCATTTTCATGACTTCTATTATTATGCACAAGGAAAGGCTATTTGAGTGTGTTGGACATAACATAAAGAGACCATGATTTTAGACGTGACGTATCCATTAGCGCAAAAGACAATCATTACGACAAATGATTTATTAACGGTTGTTTGTGCTTTAAGAATTCTCAGATGTGGAACTAGTATTCTGACACAAGTTGATTTTGAGTGTGCCTCAAACGATATTTATATATCCAGGCGAATACTCAGAATTAAACAAAACTCATTTGACCAATTGCCCAACCAACAAAACTATCCGTTAGAAAATCCAGCTTGTTCTTGGATCGAAACAGATAAATGTGGCAGGCGAATATTCTTTGCAAGAATAAAACAAAACTCATTTGACCAATTGCCCAACCAACAAAACTAACCATTAGAAAATTCAGTTTGTTTTTGGATTGAAACAGATAAATGTGGCCTACTCTGGCTAACAGTGAGCTTGTGAAAATAACCTGGTTGGATAATTGAAAAGGGAAATTATTCAGGAAAAGGCTGAAAGTGCTGTTCGTACCTAGACTGACCCCGCGAAATAGCAATAGAGCTATCATCTCTTGATTTTATGTGAATTGAAATTAATATATCTATCTCTCTATTTAAAAAAAAACAAAGCTTAAATATCAAAGTAAAATTTGTTATAACAAATTAATATTTAATGAGCACATGCCACTCACTTATAGAAGATTTAAGGCAAATTGTAATTTGGTAACCTGAGTTTTACACATAGTTGCAACACACTATATGAATTTTAAAACATGTCAAATCTGATTCATAAGTTTGTCAATTGTTGCAATTTGGTGTAAAAACTAACAAATCGTTAATTTTTTGACAAAATGAAATACATGTGCATGACACATGACTTTTTAAGGAACAATTTGATCATTTTATAGGAAAAAATAATAATAAATGACGCACTATTGATCTTAATGGTATTTAATAATAAAAAGGGAAAAAAATGAAAAAAAAAACTCATTTACATAATTCCCCACCTCTTCCCTTTAAGGTATTTAACAAAATATAAAGGGGTAAAAAAGAGAAGAAAAAAAACTAATTTATTCCCACCCTTTTATGTTGACTCCCCCAAACATCATACCACTTATCTCATCCTTTCTCTCACGCCCACCCCACCCTAACACCATCAACCATACCGCCGTCGATGTTGTCTTTTACCACTTCCATCTCCTCCCCCGTCGTCTCCTTCTACTTCCTTCGCCTCCATTATCTTCTCCCTCATGTCTTCTCTCTTTGTACACATCCTTTGAAATAACATCTCGATTTGGTCCTACTGCAACAATGTAACTTGTGGCGCCCCAAAAAATGTGTGTGCCTGATATGTTTGATATGATTTGATTAGTGCTACTCATATCACCAAGATGCATCTTCTTTTCGGAAGCTCATCCTATAAGGACTCCAAGGTTAAGCGTGCTTGACACAGGAAATTCTAGGATGGGTGACCCACCGAGAAGTTTTCTCGGTGAGCACGTAAGTGAGGACAACACGTCTTTGGAAAGACTTGTGGTGGTTTGTGGGGATAGTCCGTCAAATCTGATAGCGTTCCGACCCGGTCTTCGGGCTCGGGGCGTTACAAATGGTATCAGAGCGGGACCCGGCCGGAAGTGTGGAGCAAAGTGCTGTGCGGAACAAAGTGCACACCGCGGAGTCGATGGGAGTCACCTCTTGAATCCGTACGAGCCCCTCTTGGATCCACACTGCCCGGGGTTTCTAAGTAGGCCTTGCCGGGGACGGCAAGGATCCTAAGTGGGGGAGATTGTGGCGCCCCCAAAAATGTGTGTGCCTGATATGTTTGATATGATTTGATTAGTGCTACTCATATCACCAAGATGCATCTTCTTTTCGGAAGCTCATCCTATAAGGACTCCAAGGTTAAGCGTGCTTGACCTGGGGAAATTCTAGGATGGGTGACCCACTGGGAAGTTTCTCAGTGAGCACGTAAGTGAGGACAACACGTGCTGGAAAGACTTGTGGTGGTTTGTGGGGATAGTCCGTCAAATCTGATAGCGTTCCGACCCGGTCTTCGGGCTCGGGGCGTTACATAACTGGTGACCTGAAAAAAAATTGACAACCTGAGATTGACAATCGCCGATGTTGAAATAAGTTGGAACCAAGCTAGAGTTATGTGATAAAAGGAGATTTGGTCGACAACACCGAAGAATGGGGCGATAATTGTGAGATTATGTAAGCTATTGCGTGGTTGGTAAACCTGTGCTTGAGTTTTGCGCACTAGATGAAGAGAATGCATAGTGGAATCATACAAAGCTGTCGAAATTGGAGAACAAACCGAAGGGGGGAGGAAACATCGAAGATGGCTGGCGATTTGGGAGGACAAAGGTGTGGGACTCTTGAAATGACTAAAATGTCCTTTAAATGTCATGTGTCATACACATATGTTCCATTCCGTATTTTTTTACGATTTGTTAGTTTTTACACCAGATTTCAATTAACTGACAAATTTAGGAATCAGATTGCAACAATTGACAAACTTAGCAATCAAATTGACATGTTTTAAAACTCAGGTAGTATATTGCAACTGTATGTAAAACTCATGTTAATAAATTGCAATTTGCCCAAGATTTAATCTAAAAATCGTGAGTCGGCTACTTACCCAAATTCATTAATACAGGGAGTACAATTTTGGGCAAATTGCATATTAGTTACCTGAGTTTGTCCAATCGTTGCAATGTGATTATCAATAATTTTTTGAAATTCTCTTTCCCACATTGATCTTTTGTTACAATCCAATGAAATATTTGTTAAAAACTTTTGTTAAAAAATATCTCATGTGCCCCATCATTTTCGACAACCCTCTTCCCCGATCCCCGCAATCTCTCTCTTCCCCTTTCCCTCTTCCACCATAATAGCCCTTTCTCTTTCCTTCCCCTCCCTTCTCTTTTCCTCCCACTTCATACCCACAAACTCTATAAAGAATTAAAAATCCATCTTCATCCTCCGCATTCCCCTTCCCTTTTCACCGCCTCATCCCCCTTTCCTTTCTCTACCTACCTCGTTCCATGGTGCCCCCTCCCCTACCTTGATCGCAAACATTGTCGTAATTGCTGCTCCAAAAGACCACCCTAAAACACTACCTCTTTAAATCATAACATTGGTCGATCAAAGGTGAAGAATGGTTTCGTATCCGGGCAGGAGAAGAGACTGACTGATGTTGCTAGTGGAGGAATGGCGATGATTGTTGTAGTGGTGGACTGGTAGTTTAGGTGGTGGGTGGTGAAGGTGGTGGTGGGTGGTAATGGTGAGAACCGAGAAAATGGTGAACGTAATTAGTAATAACATTTTTAACTAAGATTTTTAACTTGTTAATTTTTTATTAGGTTTGGGAAACCATTTTCTAATGATAATTAACATTTAATGTGAAATGTCATATTTGCGTCTAAAAAAATATTGAGCGAAGCACATGACATGCTTTTTAATGAAAGTTAGGTTTTTAACAAAATTTTCACTGGATTGCAACAAAAAGTCAATGTGGGGAAGAGGTTTGTAAAAAATTCAATGTTGGTAGTTATATTGCATTTGCAATAGTTGATCAAACTCGGGTAACTAAATACTCCCTCCGTTCCAATAAAAACTTCACCAATTTTCTAAAAGGGCATCACGTTAGAAGCTTCACCTTTTTTAAAATGGCAAAAAATTTTTATTATTCCTCCCACTCATTCTCTCACCTATTTTACTATTACACTCACAATATTTTTCAAATTTACTATTTTCTTCACCCATTCTCTCTCCTATTTTACTATTACATTCACAATATTTTTTCTATTTATCAATTTTCTTAATTTGCGTGCTGGACCAAAATGGTGAAGCAATTATCGGGACGGAGGGAGTATTCAATTTGCCCTACAATTTTACAGAACTACAGGGACTAATTCAAATTATTCATACGTCAGGGGAGGACAATGAAACTAACCATGGCATTCTTTAATTACATTTGAAAATTTCTCTCCATCCATGTCCTTGTCTCTCCGAATCATCAAACCTGCAAAAATCATCGCCAAAAAATCATTTGTTTATCCTCTGCAATTTGATTCTTCGAGGAAAATCCAACAATTTCATCGAATATAAAGGTAAGTGGATCTCTCTCTCGCTTGATTCATCTCATTTGATTTCCTCAGGTGCTTTACAATCATTTTAATTCCAATAATTTCGATCTTTATTCATCATAATTTCGATCTTTATTTATCTTAGTTTAGTATACCCATGTTCAAGTTAGTTTATTACTTTTGTCAGATTTCGTCTGCGTCTTACTATGAATAAATCTCGTTATTATTAATGAAGAATGTCGTAATTAGTGAACTGTTACCGTTAACCTCATTGATGTTGTTTAATCATTCAAATTAATGATTGCAAATTTTGGAGTTAATTGTTCAGTTATAGCTTGAGGTGGTTAACTAAAATCTGAAGAAGTGTATACGGACAAAATTTGTATATATTTGTATATATCTGTATTTATATGTTGATTTTTGAATTTTAGTTGAATGGACTGTCTGTTTGTAATGAATTAGCAGCCAGGGTGATTGAATTTTGTGATTAATTGGGTGATATTGCTGTGGCGTGTAGCAGCTACGGTGTGGGGTCTTATGAAGAATTCCGCCCATGGGGAGTTGGATGTTTATTTTCCCATTAGGGAAGAGTACCAATCTGAAGTTCCGAAGACCCGCTTCAAGCCCAAGGTGAGCATACCTGCTTTCCTTTTAAAATCCTAGATTCGCCACATTCAAAGTAACTTTTAAGCATTTTAAACTCTGTTTTGATTACTGTGTGAAGTTAAAGTGATTTTCTTATTAATGTTTGGTGTTATGTTTTGTTTTTTCTTACTATTTGAGATAAGTACGCGGCTTTGGTTTACTCGTGTTATTAAACAGTGGCGAATCTAGGGTTTTAGAAGGGGGTAAGATTTTATTAATATCAAGGTAGAAAATCACGTACTAGAGTCTGGATTCCGCATACATTGGGGTCAAAATTAAGACATAGTGCAATTTATTTTTTCTCACTGAAAGGGGGTCAAAACTCATAACACTAACAATTTAGTATTAAGATATACTCCCCTCGTCCCAAATTGAATGTCCATTTTTGAGTTTAGGAGAAATTTAAGAAAGCTGACATTTAAACATTTTTGTAGTATTTATACATATTCTGTATGTCCTAAATGATCTCACCATATAAACAGGAGAAAAGCTGAAACATTATAATTGCCAAGGAGCTTTAAGTAACTTCACCAAATAAAAGGTCATTCATTTTGGGACATTTTTTTTTGGCAAAATGGACATTCATTTTGGTACGGAGGGAGTAAGTTTTTCCGTAACTACAAAGTGTAAATTGTATGTATTCCAAATCTAAAGGGGGCACAGCTGACGCCCTTTCTATTTGTGGCCCTTTCCATTAATACGGCTCAGCCAATGGTATTAAATTTTGTTGTCAGATGGATAACAAAGCTTGCGGAAGGTTAAAATCATATAATCCATCCACCCAAAGAAAGTCTCATTTGAAAAGTCATATTAAATTTAAGGACTTTCTTGAAATTCCACAAGATGTCTTACCTTTTTTAGAAATAGAATAATCCATTTTTTGGGACAAATCTGAAAGAAAATAGGGAGTATTTTTTGGGACGGAGGGTGTTTTTTTTGCAACGGTTAAGTTGCTCCTTTGGTGACCATAAGGTCACGGGTTCGAACCTTGGCGAACAGCCTCTTGGCAATTGTCAGGGGAAGGCTCTAGCAAATGGTTCCCTCTCCCAACCCCCGCTTGGCGGGGAGCGCTTGGCGCACCGGGGTTTGCCCTTAGGGTGTTTTTTTTTGCATTATGCTTAGTCTGGATTATTATAGTGAAAATGCTTATTTTGGAAATGGCTTTCTAAACAATGGCTATTCTCTTTTACAGGTAGGGAAAACCCTAAGTGCAAGAAGATGGAATGCTGCATTTTCTAAAGAGGGACACTTGGATATAGCTGCTGTACTTAGGAGGATTCAAAGAGGGGTACATCCTTCCCTTTTGTTGTTTCACACATTTGGCATTATGCATGAGCTTATATTGCTTCCCATATATGCATATGTGTTTGTTAATTTGGTTGAATAATGAAGTAAGAAATCACATAAACTCTCAAATCTGGATATGTCATATGGCTATTTGAATCGGGAAACTTGATTATATGCTAGCTTTATCAAAATACAAGACTTCAATGGGGTGTGTATTGTGACTTGTGAGTGGGTGGGTGCAGTAGCGAAGTCATAAATTTATTCAAAGGAGGTAATTTTTTTAATAGTTAATTTCCTTATGAGGAGTTAGAAAGGGGGGGGGGGGAGAGGTCAAACTTTTAACGCAGCACAACTATTTAGAAGATAGGGGTCGAAACTAATACTCCCTCCGTCCCATTTCAATATGTAGAAAAATCGTCGGACGCGGGAATTGAAAAGAAATATACTCCCTCCGTCCCACGTGAGTGTGAACCAAAATTTTGGGCACAATAACTAAAGAATAATAGTATAATAAGAGGAGAGAGAATGAGTGGAGGAGGTGTTGTGAGTATGTAAAGTAAAATAGGAGAGAGCGGGAGGAATAGTAAGTGAATTGTTGTTGTGAGTATGACAAGTGGGTCCCATTGAATATAAAATTATAATTTTTTTGCCATTTTGGGTAGTCTAAACTCACATGGGACGCACGAAAAAGGAAATAAGTCTACACTCACGTGGGACGGAGGGAGTATAATATTAAGGTGTTGTGAGTATAGATAGTGGAGTAGTAGTTATTAGTGGGGCAGAGAATAGTAAGTGGTTAGTTGGTGTGAGTATGACAAGTGGGTCCCATCAATTAAAAAATATTACAGAGTTTCCATTTTTAGCCATTGCAATTTTAAGGGGAACGCCTAAAATGGCAAATTTTGCATTTTGAAATGGGACGGAGGGAGTAATTCTTAGCAGTTAAATTTTTCTGATTTTAACGCTTAGTAAGATCTCAACTTTCCAAACTTAAATTTATCTTGAAGGTAGCTTTGTTGCTTGCAGAGTGGGTGGATTGGCAGTTCAAATTGCTACTTAACCATCTAAAACTTAAGAGAGAGAGAGAGAGAGAGAAGGTAACAATGCATATAAGGCTCTAATCTCCACTTACTTGCAGACCCTCTTCACACGATTTCCAAACTTAAATTTGACTTGAAGGTGGCTTTGCTGCGTGCAGGGTGGATGGGTTGGCATTTTAAATTGCTTCATAATCAACTATCTAAAGACTTAAGCAAGAGAGAGAGAGAGAGAGATTAACAATTTATATTAGGCTCTAATCTCAAGTTGCGAACCCCTCTCATACGTGGGGTGTAAACCGAGGTGCATCACAAACCAAGCACATTTACAAACTGTGAATTTAACATGTTTGGAGGAAATAAATGCAGCTAATATTTACTATTAGAGAAATTCACTGACACGTATATCATGCCCAAATATTCCCTAAGCAGGTATCGAAACAAGCACTGAAAAACGAAAAATTAAAATCTCATGAAGGTTTGTATCTTCTTTGTATTGATAAAACTTGTTTTTCTGCTTGCTAGTTCAAGCTATCAGCTATCTTGACCATCCTCACTATTGATCTAGATTGTACCCTGTAACATGGCATACAGTGCATTCATCTGGCTCTTTCTTCTTTATTTTTACAACCCCTCTCAAAGACAATAATATGGGATGTGTATCTGGCATTTGATATCCATAGTGGAATCAAGTATTTTGTTGTGTTACCCATGACTTGAATATATGTATAACCTATTTGTCAAACTGCTATGCTTGCATTTGAATCTCCTACCTTCCATGTAACTAATAAAAAATCTTATGTTTTTTTTATTAATGCATGGCTTAATCTATTACTAGAGTGGCACTTGAAAGTGCTAGAAATTGTGTTTAGTGGGGTTTGAACCCCTGACCTCTCGTATGAAAAGGGACATCGGATGCCACTTGAGCTAGAACTCATTGGCATCAAATATCTTGTGGCTGTTAGATAAAGACGGTAAATATACAAGGATCGGTAGAATTAATCAATCTGAACGTGATACTTTTATGGGGTTAAAAGACATAATTTTGATTAGGTTCTGTCATTTGCATGATAGCGTATACCCAAACCTTGTGCTGGATGCTGGATTGGTTAAAAATATTTCGTGTATGCTCAGATTATAACCTTCTTTAGACGATTGCTTGCAGGCTAGATCCTATACATAGCTTCTTTAAGTTGTCTTTCTATCATCAAGTGCTTCCAAATAAAACTCTTCTTAAGAAAATATCTGTCACAGGTACTTTTGGTTTTGGTATACTTTTGTTGGATAATGATTGCACATTTGCCATTAACCAAACTACTTAAACCATATCTTCAAGAAACTACACCCACCCACCCTCTCAAAAAGGAGGGGAGAGGGGAGAGAGAGAGAGAGAAAGAGAGAGGGGACAAAAACATGAAGTGTAGAAGACTTCAACTATTGAAGCTAAGCTGCGTGGCTTCACCAGAAAGTTCTTTTTTATTGTTTGTGATTTAGGGGAAGAGTCTTGGTTGTGTGCGGAGATTAGTAGAATTAATTTCTTACTAACAAAGCCAGGTTTTATTTAAAGGGGGCAACATATTTTAGGGATAAAAATCGTGGTTGGATCTTATTTGGTTTAAAAAAGGGTTCAAGATTATTCTATACTGCATTATTCCTTTAACAAAGGGGGTCGAATTGATAAAATATTTTTTAATAGAATAAAACAGTATTCTTCTAAACATGAAGGAGCTAAAGAGTCATTATCTCAAAACTAAAAGGGGTCAGATAACCCCTTTGGATAGGCTGTGGCTTCGCCACTGCTCTTATGTAGTCTCTATACATCATACAGGGGATACATCTTTATATGAGAACTGTCCCTTTACGCTGTCACTAGCTGTACAAAGTGTGTTATTTCATTCTACCGAATGCGCATCTATCAGCTGCTCGTAAAATTTCTTTTTTCATACTCGCTTTGTCCTAAATGAATGTCGATTTTTTTTTTTCAAATTTGCTTTTCAAATTTGCTCTAGATCAAGAGCAAATTTAAAACTTTTTTTGACATTCATTTAGGGGCGGAGAGAGTATATATTTTGACTCATCTAAGCACATTCACAGTATACTTGGTGTTGCAATATGTGTGGAGGATCAAATGTGTGCATGGCCTGTTATTCTAAAACTTTTACTAAAATTAATTGGCATTTATCTTTCAGTCTTGTTATGGTACTCACACTTTTCTTTGTTGTCAGGGTATTCATCCATCAATCAAAGGGGAAGTTTGGGAGTTTTTACTAGGTTGTTTTGATCCGAACAGCTCCGTAGATGAACGGAATGAGATCAGGCAAAAGAGGAGGTAGTGCTTTAGTATTTTCAGTTTTTGGACGTAACATGTTGAAGGACATAGATAGGTGTGAAACATGTGAATCTGGGTAGTCTTCATAATCTGGGTAGTCTTCATACTGTAGAATGTATGAATCCAAGTAATGCACAAGTAAACTAACTTTGCATGTTCTTTTTGATTTTCTTTTTTATTCTACATTTAACTGTTAGAATTTTCTGTTAATTCATTATAGACTGTATCGATTGGATGGTTGCAACCATTGATCAGTTTGGGTCTCCCTTTGCTGCAAGTCAATTAATTACCTGAAAATAATGAGAATGGATATTTGATCCTGATATGTTGCTGTTGATTGGTTGGCCTCCTTGACCTGTACAATAGTTGTCTTCTTAGTGCATCCTTTGGTTTACTGTGAATCATTGCCTTTTAGGCATTAAGGAAGTAAACTTTTTGTTACAAGGGTGCCGAGGAAAACAATTACAGAAATTGTAAATAAAATACAATTAAATAAACTGAAAATACAAAGAGAAAGTTGTTAATGAAGATGCACGAGCCCAATGAAATCACTCTCCTTAAGACATATTCGACCCCTCACCGAGTGTGCTTGAGTTTGCTTGGGTCGCTTGTCTCCCGGGATAGAACGTGCGGACCGGGGGCACTTTGTACCTAAAGTTTCCGGCGAGCTGAATCGAGCTTGGACTAGATCACCTCTTGATGTTACAATGCAAGCTAGGAGGCCAAAGGAAGAATGACAAGATGCACCAAGAGAGAATGGAGGAGGATTATGGAAGCTAGGTGTTTTACCCTGCTGTGGTTTTTCTTCTCAAAGTGTTCCAAAAGTTCTTCTTCTTGTTGTTGACAAACAACAATATATAAATCTCCAAAAGCCAAGATCAAAACTGAATAATATGATTTAATTAGGTAATAAACAACATTATTACAAAATTAATCAGTCATTAATCTGAAAATATTAACCATAATGATTTTCGGTTTCAATTTCCACATTTAATACTTGGCTGTTACATATCTGCTCAGGAACTGCTCGACCGAGTCATGTGCCTTGTTCGGCCGAGCAAGGCTGTCCAGAAACTTTTGCCAGGATCTGCTCGGCCGAGCAAGGCATATGCCTCGGCCGAGCATGGCTTTCCAGAAACTTTGTCATTCTGCCATGCTATGCTCGGGCGAGTCAATCGCTCTGCTCGGCCGAGCATATCAGTCAAAGTCAACCATTTTTGATTTACAAAATCAAAATTTATTAGCAAAATGTGGACCATATACTTTGAGCATTCATATTTTATTCATCCAAAACCCATTTTGGACAAATAAATATTTGATTTCTTGTTCACATGGAGTAGAACACAAACACATTCACAATTAAGTAATTTGACAAAGTTACCCTTGAGGAAATTATACATTTATTTCCTTCAAAACACACTATTTTTCCAACACTTTTGTTTTATTGGAACTTGTTAGTCATTAGACCTTCTGTACCCTGAAAATTGTGCGAGCCCCTTCAAGCTTCTTGTAGCTCTTGCTTATGGGGTTCATTCAGTTTCTTTAGCACTCTATTAAACTACTTCAAGGTTCATAAACACACATAACCAATGGTTTCTCATGTATGATTTTTTAGAGGCTCTAAGTTTTCTATGAAATTCACCATCATGATGAAATAGGTGTATTGTTTTGGAAGAAAGATCCCTCCAATATTTTTCATTTTGTAATTTGAGATATATTGGCAAGCTTGAAACCGTGAAGCTAACCATTGTCACGATGATTACTGATAATAGCTGTAAGAATCTGTATGATCAAATTATGCTTGAGAGTAGGAGCATTATTTTCTTAAATTTTCTTGGGGCCCCATGTTAAATTATGGCTGCAATTAAAACGGGGGATTTTGATCTAGGAAGTAACATTGGCAAATTATGAGGGCTTTTGTCTGGTTAGCTAGTAGTGACATGTCTTTGAATTATTGAATGTATACATAGATGACCGGGTTTGTTCATGAATGCAAGGCTATTCTCGAATGTATACTAATACTGAGTACTTTAATTTAATATGTTCTTAGGGAGCAGTATGCTGCAATGAAAGCAGCTTGCCAACAGATGGTACCAGTTATCGGTAGCGGAAAGTTTATCACAGCAGCTATAATTACTGATGATGGACAACCAATAATAGATGGTGTTTCACAAGATTATGGAGATCTGTTGAAAAACGATGTTGAAACGGACAAAAGAGTGATTCAGTGGAAGCTAAGCTTGCATCAGATAGGTTTCTACTTGTGCATACATGTTATTTTTACTTTTTTAAGTGTGTTGTATTGAGTCCGCTTCTATATTGTTGCTCATGCTTGGTCATTACTCATTTTGCTTCTTGCTTTTTAATGCACATTAAAAGCTCCAAGTGGATCTAGATGCCATCTTGAGTCCTGGACTGTGCGTTATGCTCATAAGACACCAAAGATTTCAAGACACGCACGCATGCACACGCACAAACACACTTTTCTCAGAGTTTCCAGTTCTCTGCATTTTGCTTGGTTCTTATATAACTAAACAAGAACGCAAGTTCTGCCATATAATCCACTTATAGATTTCACTCTCCGAGTGTCACTATTGTAATAGATTAAGTTATCTATTAATAAAAATCATTTTTTTTTAAAGAAGAGTTCTGTTTCTCCATTTTTTTGTTTGTTTTCATTTCTATTAATACATCTGATGGAAAATGCTTGGCGTTGTAGGTTTGGATGTCGTACGTACAGATCAAACTCTTGTCTTTTATGAGAATCTAGCTAATCAGGCTAAACTGTGGGATGTTCTTTCTGTATATTCTTGGGTAGACAATGATATTGGTTATGTTCAAGGTACTCACTTCAGATCACAATTTTACAACTTTTGGATTGAAAACTGTCTTATACATCATAATGTTGTTATATTTTTTTCTTGAACAGGAATGAATGACATATGCTCACCGATGATTATTCTTCTAGAAAATGAAGCAGACGCCTTTTGGTGTTTTGAGCATGCAATGCGCAAAGTGGTATGCCTCCATATCCCTTAACTGAGGTGGCAGTATCATTACATTAAGTTAATAGTTGACCTATTTGCTAATTGTCATATCGAATGCTGGGTTCATTTTAATTCTATCTCTGTCCCAAAATGAATGACCATTTTTTTTTTCCAAATTTGCTCTTGATCAAGAGCAAATGTGAAAAAATTTCGGTCCTTCATTTTGGGACGGAGGGAGTAATTACTTTTAATTGGCTGTATTGTTTATGAAGCTGGGAATATGATGGAATAAAGCAAAATGGCTCACTAAACTGTCTGAGCTGCTTTTTTATGAAGCTGCAGCCAGTCTATGTAATTTTCGACACAAATTTCATCATGGGTCATCCGGAAACAGCCTCTCTGTGCTTTAACACAGAGGCAAGGCTGCGTAAATCCGACCCCCCTTACCCCCGTAAGTGGGAGCCTTTGCGGCACTGGGGTAATGTTGTTGTTGTTGGCTGTAATGTTTATGATTTATTCCGATGTTAATGTTATTTCTGACCCAATATTCAAGCTGAGGTGAGGTTTCATCTCTCTGTGTGGTCTACTATTAGAAAATAACCAAATATTATTTTGGTCAAGATTCAAATTTTATGATTGATTAATGCTTTGCTGTTTCCGTTGTCCATGACTATCAGAACATTATCACTGCAGGTAGCTTGAGACTGATTTTGGTGCTTACATCATGGTTCTTTGTTTAGAAAACTATTGAAAACAGAAAATAAAGATAGCCTTTGATCTATGGTCATGCATATAGGGCAGAACAACATGCATTCTGCTTGTAGCTAGTGTAAAAGCTTTGTTTTGTGTGGTTAAGCGAAATATATTACTCCCTCCGGCCCAAAACGAATTTCCAGAAAACTTCAAATTTGCTCTTGATCAAGAGCAAATTTGAAGTTTAATTGGACATTCATTTCGGGATGGAGGGAGTGTATATATATATATATATATATTGAATTCTAGAATGTGGCATATGCTTGAGAACTTCATTAACTTTGGACATGCAGTTCCTAAAATATTGTCCATTTGGTCTATTGTCTATGGTGATTTCGAACTTTATTTTGTGTGGTTTTCTCTGCATGTTATTTTTCTTCTTTAGACCTATATATCTTTTCACATGTTGATACCTATGATGTTCACGCCATACCCCCTGTTTTTGTTTAAAAAGAGGGAAAATTTCAGGTCAAATTCTACTTCTATAGGAGTACAATCCCAATTGAGCACTCTTTCACAAGTCATGAGAGTTGTTGATCCAAAGCTTCATCAACATCTTGGTAAGAGCTACATCAGCATTCTAAGTATCTTTAACTTTTCTGGAAATTTAATGCATATGTGGATGTTATAATAAAGTGTAAGCTGTTGGCATATTAAGTACGGAGTAAAAAAAATCTGACCAAATGCATAGTCTACTTCCATGTCCTTACAAATCTCGATATGTACTTTTCAGTAATAAACTGAAATGTGTACTTTGGATTGGATTTGGTTCCAAAAATCATCAAAATCTAATGCTGGCTATCTCCACTAATGAATATGACCTTGGGGGACCTAGGTTAATGTCAATTGTTCCAAGATCTGTTGTGTAAAGCACCATTAAACCATAACCAAAGTCCATAAAATGCCATGTATTGGATCAGAAAACAGGCCTCCGCTGCCACGTTAGCGCATTTCTGTCTAGTGGAGATGGACTGCTTTTAAGTACTAGACGGAGAGGGCGGGGTGGAGGGAAAAAAATCATGTGGGTAATGGTGTTTGATTATTCTTTTTAATTATCTTTCCAAATGTTTTTGTGTTCATGTTTCTATTGATTTTCTTCACATTTATTTCTTCTTTTATATACTATCTTCTAATCTTTCACTTTTGTTTTTCAATTCTACCATCTCTCCATTTTTCATTGTTTTTTCACTTCTTCATTGACAATTCCATACAACTATTCTTGTTAGCCGACCCCCAATCATTTTGGGACTAAGGCTTTCTTCTTGTTGTTGTTGTAGTTGTATGGAGCAAGCTCTCATTAATTTTTTCTTTTTTTGACAGAGGAACTAGATGGCGGAGAGTATTTGTTTGCATTTCGCATGCTGATGGTACTTTTCCGTAGAGAGTTCTCTTTTGTTGATGCACTTTATCTATGGGAGGTAAGGAACACTTGTTATCCTTCTTTCAACTACAAAAAAATAAAAATAAAATTGCTTCTTCCCTTTGATTTTCTTTAGTTTTTTTTCTTCTACAGCATTTTTTTTGTTGACTCAATACTGTTAATATGGAATAACAGGTTATGTGGGCCATGGAATACAATCCAAATCTGTTTACAGCATATGAGGAGTCGAGTTATTCAAGTGCTTCATCAAGTAGAACCGATGCAGTAAAATCAAACTGTAAGGTGCTAAAGCAGTACGGTAAATTTGAGAGGAAAAATGTAGAGACTGGAGTAACAGACGAAAAAAGTGTTCTTGCTGTTTTTCTTGTTGCAAGCGTGCTTGAGACCAAGAATAAGCGATTTCTTAAAGAAGCCAAGGGCCTTGATGATGTTGTCCAGGTCTCTCTCTCTCTCTCTCTCTCTCTCATACACTGGCGAAGCTAGGTGAAGGCATGACCCCCCTTAAATTTTGGAGATTGTCTATTTTTCCACCTTTCAAATCTTTTAGAAAATGACTTCTTATCACTAAAATTAATGTATTTATACATTTTGGCCCCCTTAATTTTAGGTAAAGTTTGCACTAAAAATAACTTTGATCCCCTTTACTAAAAATGCTGGCTTCGCCATTGCGCTCGTGCACACACACACACACACTCTTCGTCCTTTGTTTTTCATATCTTTATGTTTGTTTTTGCTTTGTTTGGACAATGTTTCCAGATATTGGGCGACATAACTGGAAACCTGGATGCTAAAAAAGCATTGCACGAGGCGCTCAAAATTCACAAGAAATATCTTAAGGCAAGTTCCCTCAACTCAACCCCCTCCCCGGGCCTCACTTCTTGTATACTCCGTACATTTTTTGTGTAGCATATGAGGATATTATCGGGATGTCCATGTCATGATGTTGCTTATATGCGCTTGCAGGCGAAGAAGTCGTAGTTATTTTTGGAAGCTATGGCAGTAAGTTCATTGTCCAGTGGTTTTGATTCTTTCATTCATTTTTTCTGTATTAAAACTTGTACTATTGATATATCTTGTCAGTGTTTTCCCTGTAAAACATGTATGAGGTTGTACAGAATTCTAATTTTTGACACTTCATTGATCAAAATATTCTCATTCCACCCCCAGAAAAGGTCAATTTGAAGGATGTATTTGCACTTAGTTTTACCTTCATGAAATTAATTTCATTACCAAGCGCCTCAATCACCTGGTAAAGGAATATTAACCAGAAATTTTCGAGCCCCGGAAAGTCTTTATATATATATACTCCCTCCGTCACATGTGAAAGAAGACTTATTTTCTTTTTCGGATGTCGTAAGTGGAAATTGCCCAAAATGACAAAGTTTTTACACTATTTCTCCCACTAATTCTTTCTCATACTTTACTTTTATACTCACAACGTCAATCAACTTACTATTTCTCCCGCTCATTCTTTTTCGTATTTTATTTTTTCATATTCACAAACACCTCCTCTCACTAATTCTCTTTCCTATTTTTTCTTAATTTTTATGTTCAATTTTTTGATATCCACTAACGTGGGACGGAGGGAATATATATATAAATGATATTGATTTCAGTCTATTAGAAACAGGATTCTTTTTGGGGACAAATGAATCAAGATTAAAATGTTCCTACTCTTGAATCAAGATTAGCTTAAACTAGTTTGTATAGAAATATTTTTTTTTTTTTTTAATTTAAACATAAGTAAAGCATATTCTTAAAATTTAACAATGAATTATGACACTTAATATAAGGCGGTGGAATGTCTTAAGTTTAAGATACAAACTGAGGGCTCTGTTTGGATTTTGATGTGCATAAATGAAATGTGATCCACTTGTGTCAGTCAAAATACGAAGACCATGAGTGATTCAGCAAGAAAGTGATCGTCTACGTGAAAAAGTCAACCCCAATAGTCAACGTCAATGCTGGAGTCAAGCGATATAAAAAGACCTCATGCCACAAGGCTGGGAAGCAAGATAAGCGAAATAGAAGGCCGGTCAACAGTCAAAGGGCAGCCGGGCGAGATGTTAATCTCGCTGAAGCATACATCTCGCTAATAAACCTACAATCCCATCATTTGGTAAACTAAGTATAGTCCAGCATCCAATTCGGCGAGATGAGTATCTCGCATAAGAAAGTAGGAGATCATCTCTGACACAAAGAACAATATTAAATGAAAATGATAACATTAAATAAGAAAGAACAACATTAAATGTGGCCAGAGACAAATCATACTATTTAGCCCCCAAAACCAAATTGAACCCAATTATCTCTTTAAAAGTGGGATTATTTGATAGGAAAAAATATTTAATTATATTTATTTGAGTTGATCTTACAAAAACTCGTTTTTTCTGGCACTTATGAAAAACGTGTTTTGTTTTTTCCGTTTGTGCCAGTGTCAGTTTAACAAAGTGCCAGTATGACAAAGTGCCAGTGCATGTGTAACAAAGTACCAGTGTAAAAAAGTGTCAGTACCAGTTTAACAAAGTGCCAGTGTAAACAAAATGCCAGTGCATGTGTAACAAAGTGCCAGTGTAAAAAGTGTCAGTGCCAGTTTAACAAAGTGTCAGTGTTAGTGTAACAAAGTGCTAGTGTAAAAAAGTGTCGGTGCGTGTATATTAAGTGTCATTTTATAAACTAACACCGATACTTTGTTACACTAACATTGACACTTTGTTAAACTAACATTGACACTTGTTTTACACTAACACCGGCACTTTGTTACACTAACACTGACACTTTGTTACACTAACACTGACACTTTTTTACACTGGCACTGACACTATTTTACATTAACACCGACACTTTTAGATGTGTAAACTTAATAATAAAAAAACCCCAATTCAACCCACCCAACCTCAACCCACCACCATTAACACCACCACTCAAATAAAAATTACCAATTTCAAACTCTACACTATCCTCTTTTTCAGATTTACTAAGGAAGAAGCTCCAATAACACCAATGCCTTGAAAATACCCATAAAAGCATCTTGAAGTAAAAGGAGTAATTAAATTTCATTCCTCCCCTCACAATATACTAATCATGGCCAGCAAGTTTAATCTCCTGTTTCTTAAAGACATTTGTCTTAAAATCGAGCGCAGCTGGACTTCTTCAAACGATTTCTTCAATGGTGATTGTTCCTCATCAATTGCGATTTCTTCAAACGATTGTTGCCCTGATGGTTTTGCTCTTGAAGAAATCGAGGCTGAAGATCTAGATCTGACAATATTTAATTTCTTCAATGGCGATTGTTGTAGGGTATGAAGAAAGTGGAAGACTACGGCGATCGCACAAGCGCATTATTTCAAAAGCCCTTTTTTCTATTGTTTAAAAAAAACTGATTTTTTTTTAAGATTTTGGCTATTTATTTTTGTTAAATAAAATAAACTTTCCTAAATTTCAATTAGGACTGACGTCACTGACGTACGAAATCAAACCGGGTCTATAAGTACTCCCGAAGCCAGGCGGATCCAAAGTCTTTGTATTTTGACTGTTTCGCGACTCACTCTTCACGCTAACTCTGAAGAAGCAAAAAGGTCCGATCTCAAATCCTTCTTATCTTTTCACATGCGCTTAGATCCGTCTTCCATTTCTACTTTTTCTTATTTTGATTTTCGATTCAATTCCTCATCTTCACCATTGATCACTTTATTTTGGATTTGATTTCGTTCCTGTGCGAGTTTTGAATTGTTCTTTAATGGTATCAGTGCCGTAGCCAGTTTTTTTTTTTTTTTTTTTTTTTGAAATGGGTTCAAGATTATTTTTATTTTAGAATACTGTAATGTAATATCTAAATGCTCCCTCCGTCTCAAATTGAAATTGATCCTCCCCCTTTTTTTTTTGCCGTTACTACAAAGATAATTTGAGCAATAATTTTAGGTTGATTTTCTTATCCTAATGAAAGTCTATAACTTATTATTGATAGTATTGTTGATAGTGTACCAATAACAAGTTTCAAATTTTTATCGTTATAATTTAATCAACCTAAATTATTGCTCAAAATATTTCCGTAGTAAAGGGAAAAAAAGTAAGAAGATCATTTTGGGACGGAGGGAGTATAATATTATATTTTCTTCGTAAAAAAGGGTGCAAAATAAAATTTTTAATGGTAAAACTCAAAATTATTGAAATTTATTAGTACTAATTTGGTACACTTTAAAAAGTAAATGGAGGCAATTGCCCCCTTATCCCAATGGGTAGCTCCGCCCCTGCATACCGTTAGAGTAGATGAAATTTAGATCTTCAATTGTCAAGGCTCCTTACACTTTGTGTGGAGTGTTTTGAGTACTGATACATTTGAAGTCTTATTTTTTTACTTATGCACATACTTAAGCTTGTTTTTATATCAAACATCAATGCAGTAGCGTGCGAAATGGAAGGAACAGTGTTTGCTCCTGCTTTAGAAGGCATGAAACATGTCAAGTCTGATGAAGGAGAAATGCTTACCAAGCCCTTCCTGGAAGTATGTAAACAGATATTACCAGTGATTGGTACGATACTACTTTTGAGCTGGAGAACATTCTGATTATTTTGCATCTTATGAGTTATTTAGATCGCTCATGTTTTCTCTTGTTGCTTTATATGTTCTTAACTATGTATTCCCTCCATCCCATATGGAGAGTTCATGTTCTAAACCTACAGTTTCAACTTCAGCTTTCATCTAGCTTTGATCCTCGCTGTCAAGAATACAAGTTGGAATAACATTGAGAGGTTTGGTTATAATCACATTCTTCAAAGAGAAAAAGGGACTTAATAAAATGATTCACTTTTCAATAATGGATTCTTCAAGTGGGATTATGAAGTACTCCCTCCGTCCCATTCGAAAAGGCACCAAATGGACCTTGCACGAGAATTAAGAAGAGTGTATAGTGAGCATGGAAAGTGAGGTAGGAGAGAATGTGGGGTAGGGAATAGTAAGTGAATAGTTATTGCGAGTATGACAAGTGGGTCCCATGAATAAAAAATAATAAAAAAATTCCATTTTGGGTGTGTGCCTTTTTAAATGAGACACCCAAATGGAACTTTGTGCCTTTTCGAGCGGGCGGAGGGAGTATCTTTTACTGCATAGTGACCTCAACAGATATAGGTGTTATTAGAAAGCTATCTCATTGATTAGGTTTATACGTGATAAACTTAATTGCTGTGCTGATACTAATTCGAAGGTTTTATAATAGGTTTTAGCTCATTTGTGCTGTAAGTGATTTCCTAGTTTTTCTTACGAGGACTTGCCCATAAAAAAAAAACTCTGGAAAGCGAGTTTAATATGGATTTCAGATACCTTTGATAGTATTGCATCTTCTATTCTTACATGCCATCCTGGTTCAATATATTCTAGTGAGGCATGGTAAATGTTGAGTGTAAACTACCCAAGTCCAATTTGTACATAGTTCAACAGTATTGTTCTTTACAATATGTTCGTCTAGAGCCACAAGTGTAGCATTGCTAAGTATCGGATATCAGTTGTGTTTTTACATGAAAGTTCAGTGAGAAATTCATTGAAACTATACTATTGTTTGTTAATCTATGATTACAAATCAAGTACACAAGTTTTCTTGCAATGATTAGAGATTAACGATTTAAATCCAGGGAATGTTTTACCAAGCCATGCCGATCATTATACTCTTCTACTCCCAAAACTAAGACTTGGAATTGAGGTTGCCAAATATACCATCAAAGAATTTTGATCTTTTGGCGCTGTGGTTGATTTTTTATGTCCTAAACTCCTAATAGTGTAGGACATCTGAGGAAATTCTATTCTTTTCTTTTCAGAAAAAAAAAACCGATAGAATGTATACTCTTCCTTGCAGCTTTGCAGCTGCTTGTCATGATTAAACCATTATACTCCAATACTACTTTAAAAATAGTAATCAATAAAATAGTAACCCCCCCCCATCCATAAATGAATGTCCAAATTTTATTTTGAGGGACATTTTGATAATGTTCACTCTTTATGTAATTTAATGGCAAATATACATATATATTCTTGTTATCCACTTTCTAAACATTTAGTTTTGTAAGTACGAAATAACTAGTGTTATTTTTTTTTTGGGTAAAAATACATTTAGGGACAAAGTTTTTTCCAAAATGACATTCATTTTGGACAAAAATATCTTGAATATGGACATTAATTTCGAGATGGAGGGAGTACTCACTGTTCAGTGATTTTCCTCCTTCATTGGTGTTGATCAGGGTCACAGAATTCGCCCAGAACGGGGTCGAATTCCGAATTCATGCGATCGAATCGAATCGGAATTCGATTCCGAATCAAAACGCTCAAATTCGCGACTGAGTTCGCCGGAGACGCCGTATTGCTGTCGGACACGGCCGGAAACCTAGATTCCTCAAAAGACGTACGTACGGCACTCTAACCTCGGACACGACAGAGAAGGAAAGAACAAGGCAGAGAAGGAATGTGAAAACAACTACGTAAGACAAGCAAACGTACCTGAAAACCCTTGCAGACCGATCGAAATTGAAGAGATGAATGAAAGTGAAGGATAACAAATCTGTATTTGCGTCTAGAAGGAGAACCCCTGCGGAATTGGTGACCTCCGACGCCAGCTCCGGCCTCCGGGCATCTTACAAAAAGGAAGAGTTTCGCTTGCAAAAAATTCAACTAGGGCATAGAGGGAGAGAAAGAGGCGAACGAATTGGGAACTGGTGGGTTATGTTTTGGAAATTGGAAAACGTGGGTCAACCGAAAATAAATTAGTAAAGGAGGATGAACCTACCGTGTAATCATTTAGTATGTAATTTATTTACTATAAGAATTTATTTTTTAATATTTTTAATCAAAGAATTTCTTTATTAATCAATAGACATATATATTGTGTTCATTTTTTTGTTTTTTTTTTTTAATACGGATGTATATTGTGTTTAATAAATATAGTGTTTTTTCTTTGAATAATATGATTTAGTTCCATTTTCCCTTTTTCTTTGTCCCAAAAAGTTAGTTAACCTTACTAATACATGAAGTGAATTATGAATCGAATTCTTAACGAAAATACCTAAGCGAATCGCATTCACTCGAGGGTAGCGAATTCCGTATGCGAATTCGCGTCGCGAATCGGACCGCGTGCCGAATTATGTGACGCTGGTGTTGATAGCGTGTACCAGGGTAGTTCAAGATTATGTATATGCTTTCTATTTTGCTGAAGTTTGTGAAATTCAAAGTTTTCGTGAGCCTCTTCCCAAGAAATCAGGTACATTTATTGTTTGTCATCTCAAGAAATTGGAAGTTGAAGCTCTAAGGAGTAATTGAGTACCTTAAAAAATGGGGGCACCTATCTATGTCAAGCTACTCTTAACCTATATTTTCTTTGTAATCTATCTAGAGAACTTGTTTACTTTCTGCTTCGTGCATCATATTCTATTTTATTGACTGCACAATATTCGTGTCTTGCTAATAACTTTTGCATAAATAGAGACACAATTCTAGATGCGTTTTCAAGTTTCACTTTCTCAAGTTCATTTCGAAGATATCTGTCTAGTTGCATTCTTTGGTAGGCCGTGTCTATGATCTGATGATGTGGGCAGTTTAAAGCTACTTTATTCTTATGATGTCAAAGTAAAATGTAATTTTTGGTTCTTTTTCTATATTCTAGATAAGTTTGTCTGACGTTACTGTTCAGAAGCTTACTTCTTGCTGGTTAATTGACATTTTGTCATTTTTCATTTTCAAATTATGCTCTTATCCTTTTATACTTAGGAAATTTTCTGGAAAAAAATATATCGCATCTCTAGTATGATTTTTTCCCTGCACTCCCTTTCTCCTTTTCTTTAGTTTGATCAAATAATAAGTTGCCTACTTAATATTGTATTTGACAGACAAGTTTGGAGCTGCAATGGCGCTTGTAAAATCTGATGTCGGTGGTAATATAACGGTAAACATTTTGCCTAATTCAAAAGTTTCATGATATATATTTTTCATGGCCTCTCAAGGTTGTACTTCTTTCATTTATTTCGTTGTGTATGGTGTTCACCTCTTTGTGGAAGGATGTTGTGTATCTTCTTCCCACTTTATCAATCAGCTAAAACTATATGCACTTTGAACACTCAATCCACGTGTGTGTATGTGTGTACCGCCTGGGAGAGAACTATAGGTGATAGTTTGGTTTAAATCACGTACGTAAATTTTCCATTTTGACCATATGAATGTTACTCTGTTTATTTATATAGCTGGATAACTGGACCTGTATTTCTGTCCGAATTTAGTTTGGTTGTAAACTTTGAATACTGCTTCTGACTAACCTGTGTCTGCTTATCTATCTTTAGAGGTTGGAAACCAAGTATCTTTCCAGCCCAGCAGAATTCAACCACCTGTACAGTTTGGTTCGCGTGGAGGTTGAAGCAAAGACTGCAAAAGCTTCATCCAGTTGCACTAACGGGCTTCTTTGGTTAACAAGGTGAGGATAATTACAACAATATCACTTCGTACCTTCTGGATTATGTTCTGATTCATTGTTTCATTAAAAGTTAATGTCTCAGTTTACACACTTGCTAAATAATGAAATTCATATCCTTAATGTTCTTAAATGATCATGCACTAATTTTACAGGGCAATGGATTTCATATTAGAATTGTTCCGGAACTTACTGGAGCACGCAGATTGGACCATGTCACAAGCTTGCACTGATGCCTACAACAAGACACTGAAAAAATGGCACGGTTGGCTCGCCAGTTCAACTTTCACGGTAGAAATTTCCTTCTGCCTGAAAATATTTCTTTTGATTTTTTAGAGAAAATATAAAAATTTATTTTGGAGAGTTTCATGTTTTGTTAATATAGAAGTTACAGAGAGTGAACTAAAATCGGAAAGTAATGAAGAAACAACACCAAGAACACCTGCATTATAATTTAATGTATTTCTCAGTTTCTTATAATGATTACTGTATTCTTTGCAACCAGGAGGATTTTGTTGAATCCATGCAATCACAAATCAGAATACTTTTACGAATTTTAATTTAATCTAACCCATATAAGCTCCTTTATGTTTTGCCTTCTAAATATCTGCTGCTTGTCCTAAACTGGACTTACAGCTCGCAATGAAGCTCGCCCCTGATAGGGAGAAGTTCATGGATGTCGTTGGGGGAAATGGCGATATTAATTCAGATATTGAGAAATTTTGCACGAGCTTCACACCGCTTCTTCAAGAGAACCACAAATTCCTGGTAAGATTCTCTCACATGAATGACCTCTACTATTTAATATGAATTCCCATTTGATTAAATATTGTATAGGGATTCCTAATTAGTGCACAAGTATTTCAAGGGGGTCGAAATTATTTTTCTTTGAGAAAAGGGGGTCAAAACCGAAAAATATCATATTATCTTAATGCTAAAAAACAAAGTTTTGGAATTTCAAGGGCAGTAAATTGTTAACCTTTAAAGAAAAGGGGGACCCCACTTGCCCAAATGCGGCTTCGCCACTGACCTCGCTCAAGATCGGTTTGTGAACCGCAACTCTATTTGGGTTCTTCTTAAAGCTCAAACATGCTTTGGCTTAAGGTATAAACAAACCTAGTGTGAATCAGCTAAAATAAGCTCACAAACATATACCCCCTTCGTCCTGGCCGAAATTTCAAAATTTCCCAAAAAGTTGTCCCAACCGAAAGTTCAAAATTCCAAAATGGAAACTTTTTATTACTTCTTTATTTGTGGGCCCCGTATGTCATACTCAGAACAATTATTCACTAACTATTTCATACCCCATTTTCTCTCTCATATCCAACTATCTACACTCACAACACATCACCTTTTCACTTTTTTCTTAATTTTTGAACCACTTCATTTTTTGAACTATCGGCTGGGACGGAGGGAGTCCTCCCTTCACTTCATCCGACAGCAAAAATAAATTCTTAATGAAAATTCACCTTTGCCAATGATATGTCCAGGGCCGGCCCTGAAGCAAGGCATGTGAGGCACTAGCCTAGGGCCACAAAAAATACTAATATAATTAGGGCCACGAAATGTCACAAAACAGTACCTCTTCTAGTGGTTAAGGGCCTCCTCTAAGCTGCTAGGCCACCAGGGATCAAACCATGGTATCCACACTTTTGATATTTTTACCCAATTCTTTTTATTTGGGCTTTGTAATGAAGGACTATCTAAAAACTTGGCTTAGGGCCTCATTTGCAACAGGGCCGACCCTGGATATGTCCCTATGTTCTCTTGCAATACAAGAACACACAATTAGAAGGTTTCTATAAATTTGGACTTGGGGTTGAACTTAACTTGTTTATACAGCTTAAGTCAAGCCCAAATGTGAGTTCCTGGCTCGAGTTCAATTAAATCTAGAAGAACCAACCCCAAACATCTATGTTCTGGTTCCTTTAAAGCTCTATGCATAAAGGGTTTCTTGATGATTTTTTTTGACGGTTTTCTATGTGCAGGCTAGTGTTGGTCTGGATGATTTGAAAGCATCGTAATGAGCCAAGAAAGGAAAATCATTATCTTCAACAAAATTTGCTCGAGTTATTAGTGTTCCGGGCAAATATCTCCCAAGCAACAATAAGAAACTGCATTCTGTCTTTATAAATATATATACTCCTCCATTTCTACCTCACTGTCTGCTAGGAACATATCTTGTCGCTTGATAAAAGATCTTACCCTTTTTAGTTCAAATGAGAAGGAAAACAAAGTACTTTGTTTTAGGGTTTTCTGATATGTGTCAATGGACAGTTTTCTTAACTAATGCATCTTAATAATATATGATTAGTTCTAATTAATAAATCTTGATCTAGAACCTTAACCCGGAAGATAGCACCCAAATCTAGCCTAGCCCTTAACCTAGGTTCGGGGGTGGTAGGTTCGGCCGTTCTGGAGGCTAGGTTCGTGGTTCTAGATTCGAGTGCAAGGCTAGGTTTGAGGTGCTAAGTTCAGGGGTTAGGTTCAGTGGCTAGGCTCGGGAGAGGCTAGGTTCAGGTGCTAGGCTTATGGGGATCAAGTGTTTGATTAAACAACTGATGAATAATATTTATTAGTAGTTTAAAAAAATTTCGTGCGTGTATTTGGTTACAACTGATAAATGTCATTTATCAGTTATTTTTAAGGATTTTTGTGCTAAGTGTTTGGTTTAAACAACTGATAAATGACATTAATTATTTTTTTAAAAGAATTTTTGTGCTTGCTATTTGGTTAAACAACTAATAAATGTCATTTATCAGTTACTTTTAAAGATTTTTGTGCTAAATATTTGATTTAAACAATCGATTAATGACATTTATTAGTTTTTTAAAAGAGTATGTGTTTGATATTTGATTAAACAACCGATAAATGTCATTTATCAGTTATTTTTAAGGATTTTTGTGCTAAGTGTCTGGTTTAAACAACTGATGAATGACATTTATCGGTTTTTAAAGAGTCTTTGTGTTTGGTATTTGGTTAAACAACTGATAAATGTCATTTATAAGTTATTTTAAAGAATTTTTGTAATAAGTGTTTGATTTAAACAACTGATGAATGACATTTATCAGTTTTTAAAGAGTTTTTATACTTGTTAGTTTGTTAAACAATTGATAAATGTAATTTATCAGTTATTTTTAAGAATTTTTGTGCTAAGTGTTTGGTTTAAACAAAAGATGAAGGACATTTATCATTTTTTTTTAAAAGAGATTTTGTGCTTGGTATTTGATTAAACATGTCATTTATAAGTTATTTTTAAGGATTTTGTGATAAGTGTTTGGTTTTATCAATTGATAAAATGACTTTTATCAATTTTTAAAAGAGTTTTTTTGTGCTTGATATTTGGTTAAACAATTGATATACAAAGAAAATTTCATTTCTATAATTTCAATTATATCATGAGTGTACGTGTTTGATTAGTAATAACGATGCAATTAAAACGATGTTTTCAAATTATTTTTTTGATTTCTAAATTTTGAGCTATTGTATATTAATTTTTTTTGGGGGAAAAAAGGAAGAGAGAAAGAGTCGGCCGGTGGTGAGAAAGAGTCGGCTGGTGGTAAATGCCTACTCCCTCCGTCCCATAGAACATTACATGTTTACTATTGAGAACGGAAAATAAGAAATAATGTTATTAAAGTATGTGTTGTGAGTGGGAGGAGAGAGAATGAGTGGAGAGAATAGTAAATTTGAAAAGTGTTGTGAGTGGGAGGAGAGAGAATGAGTAGAGAGAATAGTATTTTTTTTCCTTTTTAGGAAAGTGGGACTTTAAAGAGGGACGCCCAAAATAGCAAAAGGGGTAATGTTCTATGGGACGGAGGGAGTATTTTATAATTAGGGAAACGATTGATAGGTGAACTTGACAGATCTAGGCACACACGTTCGAATTGCAAATCCGACTACTCCTTAATCTTGGTATTTTGTTTTTGAGGGATTTATCATATAATCACGCAAATTTACTAATTTTACCTTCTAAGATAAGAAATATTTTATTTAGGCTCTGTTTGTTTGGGGGAAAATGTTTTTTGGAAAATATTTTCCCCATTTTTCGGTGTTTGTTTAAGAATGGAAAATAGTTTACTTAGAAATGTTTATCTTATTTTCCGGAAAACATTTTGCAGAAAATCATTTACCGAAAAATGTTTTACGCTAAACAAACGGAGCCTTAATTATATAGTACTGATGCTGCAGGAAATGTGCTTATCAATCTTCCTCCACGTGGCAGGACTGATCACCTGGCTTCTTGACCTGAAAACAGAACCCACGACTAGCCGGATGTGTCTCCGGCGAAGACACTCGGGCGTGAGAGTAAGATAACAGTTGTATAAAGCTCAAAATGTATTGAATAATGAACTCGAATACAAAATGGCGCTTACCTTTCACCGTTTGGTAGTGATGAAGTATTTATAGACAAGAGTGGTGTATTTTGGGGAGGCGACATGTGCTCAGAGATTGTAGCGGAAGCACTTGGACGTGGGAACATGTCTATAACGGTCCCTGATTTGTAGGGATGTGGTTATGAGGATTGTTCAACCAAATAAGCCGGCAAGTGTTAAGTCGTCACTTGTTGATTTAGGTCGAGGTCGCCACTCGTGATATGGTCGACCTGACTGTCGGGTAGAGCATGGTTCGTACCCGAATTGTAATATGGATCATGAGGTCGGACTAAGTTAGGTCGGGACCTGGTAGGTCGGACCATGGGCTTGGTCGATTGATACTTGAGATGGGCTTTGGGCCTTGTTTTGATTGGACCAGCCTTATTGGGAATGTGGAGACCAAGGCTGTCGGTAATTGGACTTTACTCGTTTGGCCCAACTCGACACTTTTGGTATGTTCAGTGGCCCCCAGCTTTCGAGTTGACTTCGTCGACTTGGAAGTTAAGAAGATTTCTTTGCCAAAAATTTCTTTACTCGCAGGTCGATGCTAGTCTTTGAAGTAGGTCGATCATGACGACGTGGCAACATCCTGATCGTTGGCGATGAACGGTAGGAGATGAAGGAGCGCCGGTTTTAGTAATGATTGCAATTCTGACTCTTGGAACTCCTTCTCGGAAACCGCTTCGGTTTTTAATTTTGAAAAATTAATTTCGATTTTCCTTTCCCTTTCCAATTTTAGGAAAATATAAATAGCAAAATCCTCCTTCGTTTAGAACTTTTACCGTTTTCAAGCTCTTGAGAATCTCCGGCGAAAATAGCGAAGAAGCAGTTGAGTTAAATTGGGCTTCCATCTTCGGCAACAGCTTCCTATTCCGACATTTACAAAGGTATTTCTCTCCCATTCTTCCTTTAGAGCTTTAATTTCTGTTCTATCTTTGATTTCTGCCATGGCTAGAACCTTTAGTAGCGAGCCAGGAGCTTGGTATGGGTACTGCACTGTTAACCGTAGGGTTTACAAGAATGTGAACGGTGAGTGGAGAGAACTGTCTTTGGATGAATGTGCCTCCATTTTAACCAAGTGGGAATTAAATTTTAGTGAGATAGGTTTGCCCATTGTAGGGGACGTTGAAAACCTGGTAGTTGATGATTCAAATGTCGTCACTTTCCATCTATTCCATGAACTGCTCGACCATATTACTTTGTTCTATGTTAGGGATGTCCTCAAACCCTCCTTCCTTAGGAATAGGATAGGCTTTCCAGGGGAGTCTAGGTCGCCCTTAAATAGGTCGACTGAAATTATTCATAGGCCTGACTCCCCTGTTTCTCCTTCTTCTTGTACAGATATGGCAACTCAAGGCGGAGCTACAGCATCTACTTCCTCTGGACCGGAATCGTTGATGCATTTGACGACATACGGCCATGCCAGAAAGAATGAGAGGGGTTATGTTCCCCAAGGGCCATTACGCGGAAAGAAGAACATGCCCTCTAGGTATAGCATGATTTGGGATTTCTGTGAGGTAAGTAAGGAAGATTATAGGGTGACCATTTATACTCAGAGGGAGTTTATGAAGTTGTTTAGGTCGTCATTTACTAGGGATGCCACTAGGGTAGCCTTCTTCTATGGTCAATTTGTAGCTGGCCTCAGGTTGCCTCTTGATCCCTTCATAAACGAGTTTTAGAATGTGCCAATGCTCTCCCCTTCACTCGGAGCCAATACTTGTAGGGTCCTTGTGTGCTTTGCTATGGTGTGCGATTCTTAGGGTATGAACCTTGTATGAGAGTGTTCAAAGAATTTTTCAAGATAAAGTATAGTGGAGAGGACCCGAGCATCGCATTACCTCTAAACCTAAATCTCCCAAGCTCTTCACCAACCTCCCAAGTAAGCATAGTGGCTGGAACTCGCATGTTGTTGTGGTAGAGAGTAGAATAGGATGGGAATTCCCATTGCCCAATGATGAAACGAGAAGCCGTAGATGAGGAACTATTGGGAGCCGACCCGGCATCTTAACTTGTATAGGGCTTTGTGTCGCTTAGTCGAGAGAAGACCCATTAGCCGGGAGAGTCTCGCTCACCAGGTATAACCGTCCAGCCGGGATGATGTCTGGAGATGGAGTGGTAGAGCCCCTTGTCCCTGTGTTGAGAGGACAAATATATCCCGACTGGGTTACTCATTCTCTGGGGAGGTTTGGAAATTTGTGCCAGCGTTGCAAGAAGACAGAAAACTACTGCAAGGATAACGGGGAGCATGCCGGTGGTAAGATCTTGTTCTGCAACCCTTTACTCGTCTATTGCCTGCTTGTCGATCTGACAATATGATAGACCATTTGTATTGTGTCCCTTTCTTAGCTCGTCATTTGTTAGCTTGCGTATAAGATAATTGAGTCGTACATAGTTTGCTCGTACATAGAACTTGTGCTCGTATGTAGAACTTTCATATGTCGATCTAACACTTTGTTGTTTTGATTTTGTTGCAGTTCTGACTCCTGAGCAAGAAGCTAACATGGTTCGAATCGTTGGCGTTTCTGACAAGAAGAAAGCGAGGAAGGACCATGGGAAGGCTAATGCTCGTGCTCACAGGCAGAGGGAAGCCGCGTTAAGGACCAGTCAGCTTCCAAAAGACAATATTGGGATGGTGCCAATGGAAGGGGTAGATGAAGAAGATCCTTTGTTGAGCGGACGGTCATACCATGTAGCGTGGCTGAGGAGGGTAATGAATCCAACAAATCGCGGGCACGATGTGAGCTCCGACCCAACTGCGATGTCAATGTAGGGACCTCCGATGCTTTGTCGGAAGCGGGAACTAGTCCCTTGGATGTCGTAAACATGGATGACGACGTCATGGAAACTGAAGTTGATGAGCACCCTCTGAGGACTAAGCGGTTGCGATCTGACAAGGGGAATGCTGTTTCATCGAGCCAACTGCTTCCACCTCCTCCAGCTTCTTCTTATCCCAACCACGAATCCATTGAAGAAAGGATGCGAGAGGTGAGTGATGTTCCCTCTCTTGAAGGAGTTAATTGCGCTCGAGTCGCAGCCTACCCGGACATGAACTTGGGCCGTGTGATTGTGAGAAGAGCGGTGGATGTGGGTGCTGCTAGCTCACTTGGGCGATAAGGGCATGACACCCGAGGAATTCTCGGCTCGATGCAGGGCGCTCATTGCGAGGTAACTTCTCACTTTCTCTTTTATTTTAGTCGTCTGCTCCTTTACTCGATCCACTTGAATCTCGAGCTAACACTTCTTTGTTTCCTTTGGAATGCGAGAATCTTACAATGATTGAGCAAGCGAGAGCTCTTGGAGGGCCTCCGTTGAGAGGGAGAGACAAGCCCTTCGTGATTATTCCAAAAAGGCTCAAGAGCTTGCGGAATGGAAAGAGAAGTATAACGACTTGGACAATTCGTATGAAGCCAACGAAGCGGTGAAGACCAAGGCTGCATCCGACCTTGAGGCTGCGAGTCCAAACTCGAGGAAGTGGAGGTGAGAGGGTGTCTTGAGAAGAAAGAAGCGGGAAGGCCAAGGCGGGCGCCACTATTAACAAACTTCTAAAGGAGAAGGATGCCTTCTTGCTCGAGTTGCATGAACAGCATCGACTTGAGAGAGAGAAGAGTCAGAAAGACCACAAGGCTGCTATTGAGAAAACTGCTAAGGATGCCTCTGAAGCCGCGGTTGAGAAGTTCAAGGCAGGGGACGAGTACTATGATGCCATAGTGTCTAAGGCCCAAGATTTTCTTGAGGTCGGCAAAAGACACATGGCCCGTCGTGCGCTTGTAGATCCAACGGCTACGGTTACCATCGAGCAATTAGCTCGTTGGTTTACTGAGTCCCAATATGATATGACAGCTCGTGGTGGTCACTCGCTCGTTCCTTACCTTGAAAACGATCTAGCTTTCATTGCCCAAGAGGATGAGGAGGATCACTGCGAGAAGTGGGAAGCTCCCCCTGTCCTTGATAGAAATTTTGATGTGGTCTTGGCGGAACTCGACGATGCTGAAGCCATGGAGATTGAAACTGAGCAGACATATTCTGAATCGGGTAAGCCCCTAGAGCCCCAGCAACAAGAAGATGGTGAAGGTCGAGCTTCCATTGACGACCAAGCTGATGTCGGCCAGGACTCTTAAATTATTTAGTTGAATTTGTAATGAACAAGCTCCAACCAACAATTTTTGCTCTTTTGATTCCTTGAATATTTGAATGCCTTGGCCCTATTTTTGGGAGGCAAGATACTCTTGTAAATTTATTTTGTCTAAGTCTTAGCCCGTTTTGGGAGACTTATCTCTATCATAGCCGACTTTTGTTTTCGTAATGTTGTATGTTTTTCATTCCATATTGTATGTCTAGCTAGATGTGGCTAATATAAATGAGTCAACTTGAGCCCAGAGGCGACTTGATCTTGTTGGTTTAGTCGACCTCAGACTTGATTAACTTTTTTGTGAACGAGATTGATCATGAGTCGAACCTGTTCATACTATTGAAACTGACCCGGGGTCGAGTTAATTAGGACCAAGTTTATTAGGAATTATACTTGTTGAATAGGCAAAGCTGATTAAGAATCGAGCTAAGTAAATCAAGCTGACTAAGAGTCGAGTTTGTTAGAACTAAGTCGACTAAGAGTCGGACTTGTTAAGTGAACAAAGCTGATTAAGAATCGAGCTTGTTAGAACGAAGCTGACTAAGAGTCGAGCTTGTTAGGGTGAAGCTGACTAAGAGTCGAGCTAAGATGAACTGACTAAGAGTCGAGCTCGTTAGAACAAAGTCGACTAAGAGTCGGACTTGTTAAATAAACAAAGCTGATTAAGAATCGAGCTTGTTAGAACGAAGCTGACTAAGAGTCGAGCTTGTTGAAATTAATGTAACACTATGTTTGATCGAATAAAGCTGCTCTTTTCATTGAAGTAGGAATCATGCTTACATCGATTTGAAACTAGCTTTAACACAAACTTGAACTTTGAAATTGAAAAACTAGAAGTAGTATTTGATGAGGTGAGTAGCATGCCAAGGATGTTTCAACTCGTCACCTCCAGTGATGAGCTATCATGTAGGTTCCTTCCTTGACGACTCGAGTGACTATATATGGACCTTCCCGGTTAGGAGATAGCTTGTTCTGCTGGGTCCTTCTACCCGTTGCCTCAATCTTTCTCAATACATAATCTCCAACTTGGAAAGACCTTGCCTTGACCATCTTGTCGTGATAACTTTTAGTCCGCTGCTTGTAATTGACCATTCGGAGGTAGGTTTCTCGCTTCTCGTCGATCGGGTCCAAGTCGATCAACCTGTTGATGTCATTACGCTCTTGATCAAAGAAGGTCACTCTAGCAGTAGGGAATCGAGCTCGGCGGGTGCCGTGGCCTCGACCCGTATGTGAGAGCAAAAGGGGTTTCCCAGTAGGCCCCGAGTGATTGTACGAGCGCCCCAAAGAGCGGGGAGTTCGTCCAACCAATTGTTTCGTCGACCTACGAGCCCGAGTCTTGAGCGAAGATAGAACAAGTTTATTTCTTTGCTTGACTTGCCCATTTCCTTGAGGATAGGCGACGAGAAGATTTCCAATGTTTGATTCCAACTCGCTTCATCTACGCTTCGAAAGTCAGGAGAATCAGTAAACCATTGTCGGACACTATAGCTCGAGGAAAACCAAAACGACACCAAATGAAGTCATGAATAAAGTTGATAGCATTTTCCTCTGTGATGCGAGCTAATGGTTTGGCCTCAACCCATTTAGTGAAGTAATCTATGGCGACGATCACATACTTGCAGTTTCCTCGGGCGGGAGGGAAGGGTCCAATCAGGTCGACGCCCCACATGTCAAATGGCCAAGCTGCGATCACAGAGTCACGCTGCCTTTGTAGGCATATGGGGAAGGTTGGCAAACCTTTGGCATTGATCACATTCTTTGAACAAAGTTGTGAGTGTCATCTCTCGTGTGGCCATAGTATCCCAACGTGATTAACTTGTCGGCAAAGAGTCACGGCCCCAGGTGTCCACCACAAATTCCACTATGCACTTCGTGTATCAATAGGGCGACCTCTTGAGGGTGGATGCACTTTAGTAATGGTCGAGTATAAGATCTTCTGAACAGGTCGCCTCCTTGAATGACATACCTTGGAGCTTTCTTTTTGATAGCTCGAGCCTTCTTCTCGTCATCTGGCAGCTCTCCATTTTCTAAGTATGCTTTCATTTCCTCGATCCAACACTTCTCCTGAGCCCAATTTCTTGAGGGATCATCTATGCAATGAATTTTTACTCTTTCATAGGCTGGACTTTCGAGGAAGGAGATAGGTTCATCATGTGGCTCATCTGAGGTAGCTAATTTTGAGAGGAGATCGGCTAGCTCGTTGTCCTCTCTTCCAATCCTTTGAATCTCCCAGAATTCCAAATCCTTTATCAGCTCCTTCACCAGGTCGCAGTATTTAATCAACGTGGAGCTAAGTACCTCGTACTCGCCTCTGACTTGGTTAACTATCAGTTGTGAATCACAGTAGGCCATGATCTTAGTGGCTCCAAAACACTTGGCGTACTCAATAGCTGCGATTAAAGCCTCATATTCGGCTTGGTTGTTGGAAGCATCAAATTTGAACCTTAGTGATTCTTCATACACGGTTCCAGACTCTGGCTCGATTAGCACTATCCCAGCTCCACTGCTATTCTTGGTCGCTGATCCGTCTGAATAGACCTTCCAACAATCGTCGGGTAGACTGATGGCAACCTGGGACTCTGACTCCTTTCCTTTAGCCTTTTCTTTTGGAGCTCGCTGCTCGTCGTCTTCCTTGGTGAACGTAAGCTCGACCAAGAAGTCAGCTAGAGCTTGAGCCTTCAACGCCTTTCGAGGTCGATACTCAATGTCAAATTCAGTAAGGGCAATTGACCAATTGAGAAGTCGACCTGAACTCTCCGGCTTGTGAAGAATTTTTCTAAGGGGGGCATTTGTAAGAACCACAATTGGATGAGCCAGAAAATAAGCTCGCAGCTTCCTTGAAGCCACGACTAGGGCATAAGCGACCTTCTCAGCATTGTAATATCTGCTCTCCACATCTGATAAGGCCTTACTGATGTAATATACTGGTTTTTGAAGCCCTTCATCCTCTCTAATCAACACCGCTGCAACCGACTTGTCTCCCACAGACAGATATACAAATAAGGTTTCACCGGTGGTTGGGCTACTTAGTAAAGGTGGAGTAGCGAGGTAATCCTTCAATTGTTGAAACGACGAATGACATTCGGTCGTCCATTCAAAATTTTTCGTCCCCCTCAATGCTTTGAAGAAAGGGAGAGACCTCTCTGCTGACTTTGATATGAAGCGACCAAGAGCTGCTACCCTTCCGTTAAGTCGCTGCATCTCTTTGACACTGGTGGGAGCTTTCATGTCGACTAACGCCTTGATTTTTTCTGGATTGGCTTCTATGCCTCTTTGAGATACCATAAATCCCAAGAACTTTCCAGCAGCTACACCAAATACACACTTGCTGGGGTTGAGCTTCATGTCGTTTGCTCTCAAATTGGCGAATGTCTCCTTCAGGTCGACTACGTGACCCCCGGTCTTAGTTTTAATGACCATGTCGTCAACGTAAGCCTCCATATTTCGACCAATTTGTGAGGCAAAGACCTTGTTCACCATTCTTTGATAGGTAGCTCCTGCATTTTTTAAGCCAAATGGCATCATGTTGTAGCAGTAAATGCCTCCAGCTGCTTGAAATGCCGTTTTCACAATGTCATCCTTGTGCATCTTTATCTGGTGGTATCCCGAGTAAGCATCCAGGAAACTGAGAGTAGAGTGGCCAGCGATGGAATCAACAAGCTTGTCAATTCTAGGAAGAGGATAGCTATCCTTTGGGCAAGCTAGATTGAGAGTAGTGAAGTCGACACACATCCGCCACTTGCCATTCGATTTCTTCACCATGACCACGTTGGCCAACCACGTTGTATGAGTGGCCTCTTTGATTATCCCTGCACTCAAAAGTTTTTGTACCTCAGTTTTTATGGCCTCTTCCTTGTCGCGAGCAAAGCTTCTCAATTTTTGGGGTCTAGGCTTTATGGTCGGGTTGACTTCCAGTCTGTGAACAGCGACCTCCTCCTTGATTCCCCTCATGTCTTCTACCCTCCATGCAAAGACATCATTACTTTCTTTGAGTAGCTCGATGATTTCTGCTCGCTCCTCAACTGATAGCTGCTTCCCAATCTGAATTTTTTGGTCAGGGTAAGAAGGGTTGGTGATTACTGACTCTAGCTCATCCACAGCTTCTAGCTCTGGTCCATCTCTGAATTGTAGAGTCTCCACTATGATTTCCTGACCTTTTGTCTTTCCTCAGCTCCCAAGTGTGGAGCCTCCTCAGCTATCATATCATCAAGCTTGTCTGCAACCTTGCTGGTAGTGGCCCCCGAGTTATTGTCTATCTGGAGGCATAGGTCGCCTATGAGGACTTGATCGACCATAACTACATCTGGATCGACCATTGTGTTGTCAGAGTGACGTGTCGACTCATGCATGACCTCGTCATTTGAGCGATAGGTCGACTCTTCCACCATGGTGATCGTTGACAATCGGGTAGTTTTGGTGACTGACTGGGACAGCTTCAAGTAACCATCGCTAGCCTCTCAATCTCTAGCTCCCTTTTCTTTCTTTCTCTTAGAACATGATCCGTATAAGCACGAGCCGTGCCTCAGACGCAACCCACTCCAAGAGTGTGGGGAACTTTACTCGCTGGTGAGGAATTGATGCTACCATTCCAAGAGCAACCTGTCCAGGAATTCCAAGGATGGCGGCATAGTCACTATTTACATCAATTACGATAAATTGTACCTTCGAGACAACCCTGAGGGGGTGCTGGCCTAGGTCGACGTCGAGCACTATCTGGCCTTTAGCATCAACTCGATGGTTGGTGAAGCCCTCCAACCTGCCATCATATCTCTCCAACTGTTCGTCATTAAGACCCATCTCCTTGAAAGTTTTGTAAAACAAAATATCCTTGCAGGCCCCCGTGTCGACTAAGAGTCTGCTCGTCGTACATCCATCAATTAGACCTGGGATGACGAGAACTTGCTCCCTAGCCGCCATATTAGTTGCCAATTCATGGGGGTAGAAGCTGATCGCTTCATCTCTGACTTCTCTCCTTGGAGGCACATGTGGGGCCTTATTGAGCCGGGAATATCTTGTGTTTGATGGCCGTGTTGCTCGCTTGTTCAGTGATGACCCCCAGGTTCAGTCTAGGTTGCCTAGGTCCTTGTTGCCCACCTGCTGGCTGCTCACCTCCTCCAGCTTGAGGTCTCTTCACATAAGCTTCGAGTCTCCCCTGGTCGACCATTCTCTGGATGATACGCTTTAATCCTAAGCAATCCTCTGTGAGATGACCAGTGTCTTTGTGGTAGTCGCAGATTTCCGTTGTCCCTCCTAAACTTGTTGCTCGGATTCATTGGGACCGAGGAGCCGGATCGACAGCATTCATAATCTCAGTTCGACTCACCGTGAGGGGAGTGAAAGCTTCGGGCACCTTCTCTGTTGCCCTAGTTCTGTTCTTTCCATTTTTATTGTTCCCTCCATTCTTGTTGGAGTCCTTTTTATCATCAGTGACTTCAACCTTGGGGCTCTTTCCCTTCTTCTTTTCTTTCCTTTCCTCAGCCAGAGCGACATTATACACCTTTTCAAACAACTCCTGTCGAGTTGTGACCGTTCGGACTGTGAGCTCGTAGTCCATGTCTTCTGAGGAAATACCACTTCGGAAGCAATTGATTACCTCCCTGTCTGTGATGTCCTCTTCAATCTTGTCGACCATTTCTTTGAACTTGGTGAAGTAGCTCATGGAGCTTTCGTTTGGCCCGCACCAAGTTGTTTAAATCGGGCCACCGTCACTTTCCGAGCTCCAGCTAGCCGAGAAGCGATCTAGGAACTTGGTCCTCGAAGCATGTCCAAGTGGTTATGCTACCACCGCCAAACCATTAAACCATGTCAAAGCCGCTGTGAGGGTACTTACGAGGGCTTTGCACATATTGTCGTCTTCATTGGCGACAAAACACATCGTGGCCTCCCAAGTGTGCTATGTGGCTTCTTGCATTGGTGGAACCAGAATACTTCTCTAGAAGGGGCAACCTGAAACTAGGGGGAGGTCGACTATCTCTCAGTTCCTTGGAAAGTGGTCGAAGAGCAAAGTCAATTCGTTCGACCTTTCCAGCATCCTTTTTCTTCTCCTCCTCCCATTGCTCAAACTTCTTTTTCATCAACAACCATTCTCTGGCATCGGGTCTTTCATCTCCTGGAGGGGGGGCAGCATTTGACCTCTGGCCCTCACTTCTGGGGGGAGTCATCTGTCTACTCCTCCTGTCTTTATGGGAATTGGTCCTTTCTGATCTTATTGGAGATCTATGTCTGTTACTTCTTTGAGGCGACTGCGTCTCAGCACCAGACGGCGACCTGCGCCTGTTATCTCCATGTGGCGACCTGCGCCTCTCCTGTCTTATAGGCGACCTGCGCCCGTTCCTGTCTCTATGGGACCCTGATCTCTGTGTCCGTGCTGGAGAAACATGCCTGTTTCTGTTGGCTGTTAACTGAGTCCTCAAATCAGATTGAGCCTCCTGCTCCCTGTTTCTGTTGAGGCTAGCCCTTAGGTCGTTACTGGGCACATGAACGACTGTAGGAGCTCGTTGAATTATCCTGTTTTCACCATTCTGCCCCACACCTTCGTTTGGCCTCAAACTCCTGGCTTGCTGCCCATTAGAAACCTGAGTAGGTGCCACTCTCTCAGAGCGTATGTCGGCCTGTTCTGCCTCCTCCATGGCTATCAAGTCGGCCAGAATCTGGGCTCGTTCCAACATCATCTCCTTCTTGCTCATGGGGTTGGTGGAGGGACCTGCCCTGTTTCCAACATTCACCTGAGCATTTGGACGCTTTGGAGGAGGTGGAACTTCTTGCCCATCCATATGCCTTTTCCCTCTCCTTGTGTCGGAAGCAAATCCCCTATAGTCAGACGACACTAGTAGAGCGTGTGGCTCTACCATGAGGACGATTTGGTGGGGGAGGAGGCAAGTTCAAGTTTTCAGCATTTGCGTTCATGTTGTTGTTGTTTACTTCGTCATGCCCAAGTGAAGCCTCGGATACGTGTCCTTCTGAAGTCACCATTGTTGCAGGTTGATGGAGTTTTCGAGGTCAAGTTTAAAGCACTTTCCCGGCAATGGAACCAAACGTCTTTGCCGCAGAAATGTGCTTATCAATCTTCCTCCACGTGGCAGGACTGATCACCTGGCTTCTTGACCTGAAAACAGAACCCACGACTAGCCGGATGTGTCTCCGGCGAAGACACTCGGGCGTGAGAGTAAGATAACAGTTGTATAAAGCTCAAAATGTATTGAATAATGAACTCAGAATACAAAATGGCAGTTACCTTTCACCGTTTGGTAGTGATGAAGTATTTATAGACAAGAGTGGTGTATTTTTGGGGAGGCGACATGTGCTCCGAGATTGTAGCGGCAGTTACTTGGACGTGGGAACATGTCTATAACGGTCCCTGATTTGTAGGGATGTGGTTATGAGGATTGTTCAACCAAATAAGCCGGCAAGTGTTAAGTCGTCACTTGTTGATTTAGGTCGAGGTCGCCACTCGTGATATGGTCGACCTGACTGTCGGGTAGAGCATGGTTCGTACCCGAATTGTAATATGGATCATGAGGTCGGACTAAGTTAGGTCGGGACCTGGTAGGTCGGACCATGGGCTTGGTCGATTGATACTTGAGATGGGCTTTGGGCCTTGTTTTGATTGGACCAGCCTTATTGGGAATGTGGAGACCAAGGCTGTCGGTAATTGGACTTTACTCGTTTGGC